>JBBMOE010000001.1:23718089-24040211 GCA_037975065.1 Chaetodon trifasciatus | reverse complement strand
ATATATATATATATATATATATATATATATATATAAAAAAGCATCTCTGCACCAGAGGAGTTTTCAGAGAAATCTGCTAGATGCTTCAGAGGATACCATCATTTCACTTCCTATCACTGCATGAATATGCATACAAGAATGTGCATGTGTTAAATGTCTGTGCGCACATACACACACATTTTCACCTCCTGTGTGTGAGTGCACAGTGTGGTTCAGTCTAAGCAGGCAAATGTGCCTGCACCCCACAGTAGAGAGCGCCCCACACTGTGTGCTAATGCAAGTCTGTGGTTGTGAATTAATAATTCAGAGTGCCGGCATGCTGGGTGGAGCCTCTATTATTCATGGTTGGCATTGCAACCGACAGATGACTGCTGTTAATATTAAGGACCAGCAGACGCAGCCCTCCACCAAGAAGCCAGGCAGTGTTCAACACTTTCATGTCTGTCTCTATCCTTCGTCCTCTGCACTCTGCAGTTCTCTACTCCTCAACATTCCTTTAACTCCTCTTTTGCTGTGCCCTTGCTCTCGCAGGGCCTGGATTTCAGTGCAGGATTGCAGGTATTGAGCATAGTTTCATCGATTCCCAAAAATCTGGCACCTGTAATGTGGGAAATTCACTTGCACATCTAATAATGTTCAGCCAATGTTTGCACCAGTGCAGAATGTGGGACAACTGGCCGGAGGTGCCGCATCAGTCTTGAGCCGCTCTTCACAGGGCGATATTTTTTATACTCTTTGATATATAATGTACGTAGCCTGTATAGTTGATTTGATTTCATATCTTTTTTTATTGTCTGTTTGTTCTTTTTTACTTCTTCTTTTATTCTTGCTGTTGTAACAACTAAATTTCCCTGTTGTGGAATCAGGAAAGTCATATCCCATCAGACTTACTGGATTCCTTTTGCTCTCTTTACAAGATTATGAGCCCCCTCTGCTATTGCAGCATCTTTCACTAGCATACACAGACAGGTTTCACTGATTTGAACTTGAACACATGCAAAAATAGACTGCTGGCTAAAATGTAAATCTACATCATCTGAAGTGGAACCCACTCAGAAAAGGGCACTGAAACTCCAAACGACTAACACAAATTGCAGTACCAGTGATGTCAGCATTAACAACATTAATCTTAGAGATCCTCACCTGAGATTTCCACCAGGTGCCGATTCGTGATGTCGCGTATGTGGAGCATATTTGCCCCATCCTCCACATTTCTCCAATCCGTTTCAGAAGTAGTTGTTCTTGCTGAGCTTTGTTGACTTGTTCAGATCATGTTTCGTTAGTCATTTTCCCTTGATTTTCGTGCTTCTGCTGTGGTTAGATAGAATGGTTTCTCTTTTTTTTTTTGTCTGTTCTAATTATGGTTATTGTTGATGTACTATCGGGAGTTTGCAAAGTGAGTTTTATTTTCAAAATTTGCCAGATTCGCTTCATTTTTCCTGTGTTTGACGTCCTGTGTGGCTCGATCTTCTTTGTGCAGATTGACGTCCAGTGTGCAGTCGTCCGTCAAAAATAGATTCAGCGCGTGTTCTCCATGCAGCAGAGTGGAAATATGCTTCTGAAATGGAGACTTTATGTCCCCACTAACCAGACTGCAGTGGCTAAAACTGTTGAAGTTGTACAGTTGTAGTGTGAGGAGAAAACAAAGGCGCTTCTCAAAACTGCCTTCTTTATAGCAGAAAACAAATTGGCTAATACAAAGTTTGGTCATCTGGTTACATTCATGAAGGAGATGGAGTGTCCTCACAGACGCATCAAATTATGGAAGTTACCTTAATGCGAAGAGTCTGTCAGAAATAGTCCAAGCTATTGGAAACATACTTGTGGAGGATAATAGCAAGGCTTTGCTAAAAAGTTGTGTTTCCCTGAAGTACAGGATGAGTCCACAGTGTCAAAATTGTCAAATTGTTTAGAATATTCCCTCCAAAAAACCACATAGGTTCGAACCTTTCGAATATCTGCTTTTGTGCATTACATCCATAAGCAGGTAAACCAATACGAGAGACATACTACTTATATTGTTTCAACATCTTTTGAAAGATCTGCATACCTACACATTTCTCAAAAAACCCAAACCAAACAAATTCCTGTACTGTGTTGAATAATATGCTCACTTCAGCGTGACCTACATTTCCATCTTCTGTCAATGAAAGTGACGTGTGCAGTGGCAGAGGTCCACGCATCCTGGAAGACTTCAGTTTCCCGGACAAGTGGGAGGAATTCCGCTCACACATTACTTGATTTTGAACCCTATTTTTCTAATGTTTTTTGTCCAAGTGACTAATGGAGACAACAATTATTGAAGTTTTTTCAGTACTCAACGAGAGCGCAGCAGCTGGCAGCCATGAAACATGCTGCAGTTTCCCTCCAGGTGTTTGTTTTTGTCATATGAAGTGCCTGACGACGCCACAAAAAAATACCTTCTTGTTAAAGAATAAGATGTTTTGTTGAAGCAGAAACAGCTGATGTATTGCTCTGCCCCGAGCCACCAGACTTCATTTACAGAAACAGTGATTTTTGTCATCGTAAACATACTTCATTCAAATGCGATTAAAGCAAATAAGATTCAGCAAAACTTTCTTGGCTCGTCTTTCATGGAGTCGGAATGGAACATGGCTGCCTCCAACACTCAAGACTCTTGACAAAGCCAAAGTCAGACAGTTCAAGTTTGTGGCCCTCTGTCAGGATTAAGGATGTTTTTATGCATGTGGTCTTTCTCTCAAAGACAAGATCTGAACCTCTCCACAGTCCAACCAAAGGTTGAAGGTACCAAACAGTCCCTGAGAGAAATGATAGTCCACCCTGGCCCTGCAGAAGAGGACTTCTTGAGCTCTCTTCATGGTAACACGTTTTAAGGAGAGCAGCTTGACCTCAACATCCCAAAACCAGCATTTGATTACATGAAGACATGAAGAGTGTGGGATCCTTGATAAATGAAATTGACAGAAGATTCCCTGCTAGCACAGTGGATATTATGTCATGTTTCAAATTTTGGTCATTGTGGCAAAACGGAGCAGAGAAAGTTGAAAAGCTGACTTGTCATGCTGTGTCAGTGCAGAGGAAGCTTGGGCAGAGCATGCAGTGCTGAAGCAAGTCATGGTTTCCAGTGGCTCGCATGCTTCATTTTCCTTTTAACAGTTTGACTTACTGTGCTGCAACAACAGTCGTGCACTGAAACTTAATGATATGGGGAAACTCAAGACACTTAAGACAGCTATGATATTACCTATTGAAAGTGTGTCATGTGAACGTGGATTCAGATCACAAAACCATACTAAAACTAAATTCAGAAATTCACTGAGTAATACAAACCTCACTGAACTGATACTCTTTTCAGAGCTTAGCTCTCCCCTAGAGCAGTTTGATTTTAACAGCTGTTATCAAGTGGAAAGAGATGAAGTGGAGGAGATGGAGTACTGGGAAAGAACAGAGCAGGGAGATGAGAAAAAAGGGGCCACTGAACAAAAGACAAAGGATGCTGATGCAGCTTGAAGAGATGACCACTAAGAGAAGAGAAGGAGAATGAGATAGTATATATACAGCAATGTCAAACATAGAAATCCCTCTATGTGAAGCATTTAAATGCTGAAAAATGAATTTCATTTCCTGCCTCCTGATCTCTGTCCTCTCAGTCTGTGAGCATTCTCTCCCCTGCATCATCTGGCATGGTGGCAGGGGTGCTAACGGCTGTATCAGCAGGAGAGCCAGGACCAGCTTCCCTCCCATCAACAGCAGAACTTGTAGCATCCTCCCCACTGTCACCAGATTCAGGTTGGGTGTGTTTAAAAGAATGCAGACATTTTGGCCTTAATGTCAGATGTTTAGGTGTCTATCAATCTTTATTTTTAGATGGATTACATTATTAGAATTTACTCTTGTTTTAACAAGTTGTCATCAACTTGAATAACATGATTATAATATCACCTGTCTCTCCTCTGCTTTGTTCTATATACATATACAGTAACCCATGACATGTAGCTATGATAGCCAGTTATCTTAACACTTAACAAGGCTAAGTGTCTTCACAGACATCATTTCCAAACAAGCTGATTATGGAAATGGGTCTTACCAACAGCGGTACAATGAATACACTTAACATCGATGAGACAGAAATACAGAGAAAGAATCATTGTGCTCCATAAACGTTACAGCTGAAACAAACCTGAAGTTCAAAATAAAAGGTAACAGGGGAAACGCTGCAGTTAAGGAGGACCACGGTCTGCCCTTGTGTTTGCCCACATGCTGGTTGAATGTGATAACCTGATGAGTATATCTCAGCTTTTAGAAGAAAGCACAGTTCTCTGGATTCATGGTCTTTTTCTGCCAACCAGGGTCGGTCTTTGTTGGCCTTCTTGCTTATAGGCTGAATCGGCACATTGTCAATTTCTTTGTCAATTTGTGATTCCTCTCTGCTCAGGTAGTCCGTACAAGCTCAGTTTTGAGCCAAATTGTATTCCAGTGTCCTTTGCAGTTTGAATTATGCTTTTAGCCACACCCTCCCAGTCCCCATTTTCTCCCTATGTGCCTCTCTCCTCCCTCAGTCCCCTCTTTTTAGTCCTCTGAGTCTGATTTTCCTCCATGGTGTCAGTGCTGCTGCCAATGAATGCTTCTTTTATTTAAGAGATTTGGAGCTGCAGTCACCACTAATGCCGCTGCCATATTGTACCAGCACCCTGCTGTTGCTGCTGCTAATGACATTCTTTGTGTCTCCATCCCCGTGCTTTGCCTCCTCGTCTCCTCCTCCTCTGGTCTGAATGGAGGACTTGTCATGTGTTGCCATCAAAGGAGGGTGAGAGGCAGCAAAAGCAGCCACAAGCAGCTTCCCCCCTTCCTCCTCACTCATTCTGTCTCACCCCCTGGGATGTTTGAAGCCACTGCTGTATGTGTGTGTGTGCATGTTTTGAGAGACAGCATACATTAGGTCACGGTTGAAGAATGTGTATGCATATGTATGTAAGTGGGAGCATATATTAGGCCAGAGGATGAGGGACATTTTGTGTGTACTTTTGTGGATGTGTGTATGTTGTCAGTGAGAGTTCAGTACCATTGACAGGACAAACAAAGTCTGAAGACAGAGTGTGTGTGTATGTGTGCGCATGTGTGCACACATGCACCTGCCATGCAGATGTCTTGTCAGAAGGGCACCGAGCCTCCCAGAATCCCACAACCCTCAGGCATCCTGCATCCCCTTCAGGAGCTTCCTGCTCTTACCCGCCTCAGCACATTATTTTGCATTCAGGTCAGAGTAGGTCTCAGTCATTCTGTCCTTCAACACAGACATATCCATACCTCCACCAACAACACTGCCAGTTCATCTCACATGCAATTGGTAATGGTTGGATGGTGCCAAGGAATACAGCCATGAACACACATGCATTATTGTTACTGTCCCTCTGAGTATGTTCCGATTTAATTCTTTAACTCTCATCACTGCTTGCTCAAAGAAGACAGCTGTATGTGATGAGCTGAGTTTGTCTTTAATCCAGCACGTAGGTACTGAGGCAACTGTTATTTTCATTGTTGATTAATCTTCCAATGATTTTATCCATTATTCAGTTAATCTTTTTTGTCTATGTAATATGATAATAGGGAAAGATAAAAAAAAAATCTCCATCACATTTTCCAAGAGCTATTGCTAGTTATTGATATGTCAGTATTTTCAAATGATGGAAGCTAGTACAGGCTGTACAGTAAAAATCATACATATGAAAAGATAATATATATGTATTTCTCTTAAAGATACTCAAAGGAACAATACATTTATCTAACAAGTTTTTGTCTCTCTGCAAGTCCATTTCCAATCTTCGAGAGTAACCCCATCCTTGTCCGCAATGTTACTCTGCATTGTTAGTCTGACGAGCTGAGAGGAATGAACTTTAAGGAGGTACTCCCTCATTAAGTTCAGTTCATTGGTCACAAGGAGAACTGTACAGCCCGTGAAAATGCTTGCATAACATCTTTGATGGTTGTCGTGATCATGAAAGGTCATGACAGATGCTTTTGAGATGCATTATGGGAAATGTAGGATTCAGTGTTATGTGCTTGACCCCTTCTGAGGACTAAAAGACAGGATGTCTCAGGTTCTGCTGGTTTGATTTACATCAGTTTTTGTTTATAGGTCTTCAAGAAGTCCCCCAGCTTCATGAAAATGCAATGCTAAATGGGTTGACTGCCCCTTTAATGTATTTGGTACCACACAGTCAAAACCATTATCAAAGAATTAGATTTTTGTGAGGTTTTTATTTCCCTGGAGTGAATGGCTCTTTATTTTTTTACTTGTACACATGTGTTTCTAAGAACAGTAAAACAGCTTACAATCCTGGATAGAGCACCCAAAATCACCCAAAAATACAGAGGGAAATCCTGAAAGAAAAGTGGTCCAAGCAGTGCTCATTCACAGCAGGCAAAGTCATTAATGCAGCGTCTCCGTAATGTATGCATTTATGAAAACGACTGCAGCCTGCCTCCGCCTGCATGGATATTGAGAGGATATAAATAGCCGGGCCTGGATGAGTGTGCGCTGAGACTGGAACCACAGCACACAGAGCTCAAACAATAAGCTGTCACCACTACCCTTCCTCCCTTCTGCTTTCTCCAGTCCAGCAGCCTCCCAGAGCTCGAGGGGGGGCGGGGGCTGGTTCTCTGCCCCTCTTCCTTTCTTTCTTCCACTTCCTGCCTCCCTGCTTTTGTAATCTGTCATCAGTGGCGAGCCCGAGCCTGTCACTTGTTACGTCAGAGAGGCAGGCAGGAGGGCTGCCTGTCTCCCCACCTCCTTGTCTGTCTGTCTGTCTGTCTGCCTGCCTGCCTGTCTGTCTGCCTGACTGTCTGTCTGTCTGTCTGTCTGTCTGTCTGTCTGTCTGTCTGTCTTTGGTGGTAGAGGTTTCTCTGTCATGCTGCTCTATTTTTCATTCCGTTAGATAAAAATGGGGGATGACAGCTGTGGATTAGACACGCACATGACTCCTTTGCTCTACTGCAACGAAAGGATGTGATTTTCTTATTTTTTAACCCTGTTGTACAGTTCAGCCTTCCAGTAGACCATCCCAGTGCTCTTTGTTGGTATTGCTGGTCACGTCCGGGACAAATGGTGTATTTAACACATCCAGGCTGATTCCAGCCGTCATGTCTTACTGCTGTCAGTTAGAGGGAGCAGGACAAATGGATGTTTGATAAAGTAAAGCCAGTAACGTGATGTAGTTACAGAAGTGTGCACTGAAGGTTGTTGGTTCAAATCTCTGAGCCCTGGTAAATCTGTCATTAATCTTGCCTCCCTCTCCGCCCTCAACGTTTAAATGCGCGATACCCTTGAGCAAGGCATTTACGTATGTCTAGTCCCTGTTGTGCAGCTGCTGGTGGATGCTAGAAGTCTCCAGTTGTGTTGGGCAGTATTTTAAAGTTGAATAAATGTTTCAAAGGCCACAAAACAACCTCAGCCCAGAGGACTGTGTCTGTCTTCCTTTCTGCTGTCGCTGAGCCAAAGAGTGAAGGAGAACAGGGAAAGAGTTTCTGTGGCACAGCAAAGCAGCACCACAGCTAAAAAAAGGTGAAGATGGCTAGAAATGCTTCATGTGGCAGATGGCAAAGGCAGGCACACAGTTGTAATGATTGAGTAAGCCACAGTCACAGTAACTTCCTTTTGCCCCATGATCTTCTCCTTTATTATTTATCATCCCTTGCAGCTCTCTTCTGTCTCCCTGCTCTACTTAGGATTTCAGTGTCCCCTCCATGCACCTGTTTGTACCAGAATACTTACTCAGCTGTAGTTCCCTCCCTGGTATAGTAGTGACAGCTTTTCCACATATATATTTAGTAATATATTTCTAATCTTTGACAGTTTGACTAGTGGTGTGATTTGTGGGTAATTGTTCCTGCTGACTAAATCAATGGCCCAGCATGTGCTCCAACATTATTGTCAGCATTAGTGTTATTACCTCTCCACTAAGTATTAACTGAGGAACATATTTTCAAGCTGCAGATCTGCTCGCACAAGCTTAGCAGCAAAACTCCACCATCAGATTTGTCAGAATATGTCCTTTATTGGCGAATAGAGTATATTGAATACCTGACAGATGTAGGTACTTCATGATTGATGCACCCGGAGAGTAGGGAGTATCTTGCACAGCATAAATGACACTTCAGTGCATGTCACCTCATGGAGGTGACATGCACGAGGTGACATGCATGCATTTATGCTTTAAAGCACACAAATGAGCTTTAAGGTATACTCTCCAGTACAATAAAGAAAATGTTGGATTTGGATTGACTTTATGTCAGCCAATATCAAGCCTTTAAAATCCTTTTTCTGGGCCATACTAAATTACATATTACAGAGATGCAAACTTCGAGCAGAGGGAGGTTGTTCTGCCTGACTTTGAGCTCGTTGTTCCTTTACAGCTCAATGACTTCATGTTGTAGATTGTCAGGCACATCAGCTGGCTCCACATTAAAAGGCATCACAGATATGTTCATTTCCTTTTGTTTACTTTTCATGTCCTGAAACCTCTCACCAAATGCCTGGAGGAGTTTTCACACTCAGCAGCATATTCAGATGTCACAGCAGGCTTTAGTTACCTCTTTCCAGTTGAACATGCCACAGCTTTAATTTCACTTCAGATGATTTCACATTTGAAAGCAGAGAGCTGAGAAACGGGCTGGAGCCAGGATCAACGGCTATTCATATCAATCAAAATCAAAAGTTTTAAATACCACCTTATTTTAATGTTGGTTTGGGAAAACACTGTTTGCTTTGCTTTTGGTGGAGAAGATGTGTTCCATGGTGGTGGTTTTGCTTCATCCCTGCACTGAGCACTGTCTGTCAGAGTCATGTGATCACTGAAGCGTGTGGAGGCCCAGTAGTGACTGCCTGCTGTGGTGGGAGATGGCTCATCAAGATGAAAAGGACATGAGGGCAGTGAGGCCTGCTCCATGTCTGGGGATACGGCTTCCATCTCTGGGCACATTATCTCTCTGCATTTGCTCTAATTGGAGCCCACTTCCTGGTTCCTCTCTCACAGATGTACTCACACATACATCCACATAGTTGTCGATGCGGGGAGAGAGCTGGACACCAAGAGAGGCTGTTGCGCTTGTGTGTGGCCACGTTGATATGCTCTCCCACTTCTTTAAATACAGCTACAGCCATGCTACAGTATAGCATATGTATTGCTGTTTTTTGTGCTTGCTACAAAAAATCATGAGGTTGTTGGGTGACCGTTTCGATCTGCTGCTTCCCGCTCAGCTGTCAGCCTGTTGGTCTTGCTCTATGCTGTGATTTAATGAAGACATAGTCTGGTTAGCCACAAGCTTTTAGAGGTTGTCTGTTGTTTCTGTGTGTGTTCCTTATTGTTAGACTTGCACTTGTCATTGGTTTGCACTTAAAATGACTTTTAGAATTTGTTTTGATCGGGCAATATTTTTATTGCTGGCAGCCAAGGCTCACACTTTGATCAGCAGATTGCTCAAATAGATGAAGAGTTTATTTTGTATATTACAAAATAGCAATGTCTGATCTGTCAGACATCGACGACAGTACTCTTACATGCACACTCATTTGCAAGTGCCTGTCACCCTCAGGTGGTTGTCTGTAATGTAAATGTGAAACGGTGACTGAGGTAAGATGCAAATTGTATTGAATATGAAACATGTCAAATGCAGTTTTGTACACATGTCTGTATTTCTATATTTCCCAAACAGGGCTATCATATTTGTTCCCTGTATGATTCGCCTCAATATGTGTTCATTATTTGCAGTTGCACACAGAACTGCTGTCAAGTATTTTACATATGGGGAAATGTGATGCAGCCAGGAGTCATTTGTTGTTGACAGTTCCACGCTGTCCACTCTGCAGAGCCTCCAGCACCATGAGAGTGTATATTTGCATACCCAGTAGGTCACATTTCCATACTTTTCACCCGTTTCTTTTTCTGCCAGCATGCTCCACCATACAAATGTACTGAACCTGAGTCAAAGTTCAACAGCCATAGCTGCCCTATGCTTGAGATGCTGCCTTAAATCCCTTTTTAAAAGTTAAGCAAGTTATGTCATGGTTAAAAATGGACAGGCTACTTACAGTATACCAAACGTGGTTGTACAGTCCTGTAAATGAAATTATATATTCATTGTCGTTGTTTGCAGAAGGAAGTATAAGTGATTGTGTGCGTCCTCCCGGCTGTTACCAAGCAGTCAGATCATACAGGAAGTCAGTTAGTCACAGACAGGTCTGTGCATAAGCAGATGTCTGGTTTCTTTGTCTGCACCTGAAGTCGACTAAACATACTGTGGCTCTCGTTTTCAAATCACTTAGCCACATACACTGCCTAAACTATGTAGATTAGAAGATAGATGATAATGATGATAGATGAACTAATTCAAAATGGCATTAACCACAAAGAACATGTTCCAGTCTTATCTAGTTCATGGCTGAATATGCGGTTGACAGTCATGGCCTGAATTTGATTTATAGGTAACTATGCTTTCTCTAACTTGTTGCCCATGTAAGTAATAGAAGGCTGAAAGAAACTTATGGCAAAACTTTAGTATCTCTCTGAGGGTATTGTTTTACAAATTAAAAACATTAAGTGTACAGTTCTCTTCTCTGCAGCACACAGAGCTCTTCTGTAGCATTACTTGACTAAGCATACATGGAATTTGATGGGAATTTTGTTTACTGGTTAATATACATAAGGCTGTCCCTTGTTGAGTGCTATGGGATGTGCTGTTTAATGCTGGCTCAGTAAATTGAATTTCCCTCAGGACAATTAATGGCATCCTGATTTAAACAGCCATATATCTGGGCCAAGCTAAATTGTCACCCCAAGTAAAAGTGGACTTTTATAACCTCTGGTAGACACTGTGCTAGTGGGACTGTAATCTGTGGATGGTCATGGGCCTGCTCGGGCCAGTCTTCTGTTTATATAACCCGAGGCTTTGCCACAGTAGTTTTAGAAACTGACAACAGCAGTTTCAGTTAAACACCAGCCCTCTCTGGTGATTTCTGTTCAAGCTTTTAGTTATCCAGGGAAAGCTGACAGAGCAACAATCAGCAGTGTCCAGTACAAACAGTGCTGTGATTCTTGGGTTGAATGTCAGATGGTAAGAGCTGGATTAGAGTGTAAACTAAATGTCCTAAACCGTAAATTGTGACCTGCTACGAAAGCAAAAATATGGAGGTAGAAGGCTCTTAACTCCATCAAAACACAAATCTGCTCCACTGACAAGAAACCTGAAGACAGGTGTTTTTGTAACATGGTGATTTAATCTAGATGAGCTTAGTTTCGTGGCGGTGCTGACAAATATGAATGGGCAAATGTGCTATTCCTCTATCATCGTCTCTACTGTCAGTGGATCAAGTCAGTCTCTCATCCAGTCTCAGAACAGCTTATATGTCTGCGGTGAACTTTTTTTTTTTTTGTAACAATATGTAAAATTATGTCTAAATTGTAACAAATTCCAACTGCATGAAGAGAAGTGCATTGCATAATGACCAAACTGCTGAAAAAGAGCAGAGACCCAAATGAATCTTTGGTGAACTTTGAGTGCAAGCTGGCTGACAAACGTCTGAAGCCAGGGGTGAGTGCATCTCACATTTTGTGTCTGAAAAGGCCTTCAGAGCAAAGGCAAGGCCTTGCCATCGAATGTTTTCTGACTGCTCAACGAAGCTATGCTTTGTGTTGAACAAAGCATAGCTTCAGGATTCAGGACATAAGTTATCTTTGCTTTATTCTCAGTATAATGAATCTGTCTTCAAGGCACAGTGCACTAAAATATTACTGTGCTGAAACAATCATGCAGACATAAAATAGTTTGTAGACCAGCAACAGGACCCCGCATATCACTTTCTTCTGCGTTCAGAAAGACGTGCTTTAAGTAGAACCCTATATTAGTTACAATGAAAATAGCACATAAGACACAAACTGTCACTGTCATTTGGCACAGCACTGAAAAAGGCAGCGCTGCGCTCTGAGTGATGTTAACCGGAGCCTTTGATGTCGCACTTCCCAGTGTGTTGCCCCGGCTGTCACTGGCAGCTCCTGTTGCACAGAAGGAGAAAATTAGGTGGAGGGGAGTGGAGAAGGAAGTGATTTCCACTCGTGTGTGGTACAGCTGGAGTGAACTAGAATGCTAAATGTGTACTTTGATGTGTGACCTTAAAATATGAGGAGCCATATAGTTGGAGTCTAGCACCCAGCTGGTCCTTGATCGTGGTTAGAATAGAAATTACATAAGCCGGGAGCATTTTGTATCCAGTCCAAGCCAATCAAATTGATGCAAGCCCACACAACAGGTATAATACCTTGCGCCATTTAGCATTGCTAGTTTACTGTTTGTATTAAAAGCATCAAGACAGAGGAGCAAGTCATCACTGCGGTGATAACTTTGCAGAGCAGTAAAATCCCATTTTGAAGGATAAACTTGCTCAGCATCTTGCTTCCTGGCTTGTATTCTGTCTTCTGACCAGTAACTGTAGCAACACGCCCAAACATGTGTAGCCTCATTGCTTTTTTTTTCCAACGCAGTGCCTTTGTTGATCTGCGCACAGTCTTTGGTTTCTACATAGATATTCGGCAAGGGTGATGTTGCGTCATACAGTAGCATAACACTTGGAGGAGTAGTACTGTTGAAGCCGTCTCTCAGCATCAAACATGTATGCTATCACAATGCATTCACTTTCAGTATGGGTTTTGGAAGAATGTTCTTGGTACCGAAGTGCTTACAGAGGCACTGCTCTGCAGTCTGCTATAGGACAATGAATAGACCAACAGACTTTAGTGAGCACCACTTGAATACCTTAAGGAGAGCGATGTGAGCAGTGTGATGCTGAAGCTCTTGAATAGCTCGAAGGCATTCCTCAGCACAGGAGAGAGATAAGAATAGCACTCACTTGTCTCTCCTCTGTTGGCTCGCCAGTGTGACTGTGGGTTGGTGAGCAGCGCTGCTCTGTTCCAGCATCGCTGCTCTAGAAGTAAAGAATGGCAAAGGGAAAGAAGCGGGTGCCCTCTGGGTGCAGCAGAGCAGCCTGGCCTTGGATATATTTGGCTTTGTCAGTTTGCATACAGATCTGCAATGGTCTGCAATTAGTCTGCTTCCTGTTTCAACACAGGATATGGCAGTGCTGTGAAGCTTGGCCATAGACGCTCTCAGGGCGCATGCTAGTCAGTAACTAGGCCCTCTGAAGGAGGTGCATCATTTTCATGGCTCTAAAATTACACCAAGCACTAAGTGGAAAACAACTGGCTTACACTCAGTGGACCAAACGTCACCGTCCATGAAACAGACCGAATCAGAGGCATGGCCTCTTATTCATTGTATTCACTTCAGATGTGCAGAGGAAATCAAAGGCAGAGGAGATGTTACAGAGCACATTCTTAGCTAGAAGAATTGAGCTATGGATTACACTTACGTTGTGTGCAGTGCTTTGTTTTCTGTGTTTATTGATCTATTCTGAAATGACTCCGTTGGCTACAGTCAGTGTAATGCCAGGCAGTGACCAGAGAACCCACGCTCACATTGGACTCCAGCTACAACCCCCTCCCTGGCTCATACGAAGTACTGGAAAATACATGTCAGCTACTTCCTCCTTCTCCCTCCCCATTTCAACTTCCTGTTCTCTTGGCTGGTCGGAAGTGAGATGCTTTGAATGGAGGCTACTGCAGGAGGCCTTTTTCAGATACTGTTACACTTCTAAACTGTTTTAATGTTTAGTATGCTGCCACTGAATTACCATGAAGGATCACAGTTTAAATAAAAAAAAACACACCTTGTAAGGACTCAACCACACATTTGACACACATGCTCTTCTGGGCACACACATCCATCCTTTACTCTTTGTAGGTGTAAACAGAAACCCAGGTGTGTTCTCTCATCACTTACAGTTCACAGTTTATGTCTCCGCTCTTTATCGCTCTTCCCCCCTCTTCTTTCTCTGTCGGCAGCTCACTCCCTCACTCTCTCGCCTTTCTGTCACTGTGTCAAGGTCACCTTTAAAAGTCGAGTAATTGGCTGCAAAGATGCTCGACACACTTTTCTAACATCAGAAATCTTCCTTCATTTACTGTTTCACAATTTCAGGTTTTGCTCCCATCTATATGTCACGATACTGCAACAAACAAAGATACGTTCAGAGTTAGAAAGTCGCCTTTCATCTAGCAGTGTATGTTTTAGCTGTCTTAGCTAAACTTTATTCGTTAGAGGAATATAAATGGCATACATACTATGAATCAATTGTGAGTGCATTGTTAACTATTCCACTTTCTTACAGACATATTGGATTTCCTCATCTTTAGGTCCTGGTTATGAGGTACTATCTCCAGCGACCATTTCTTAGTTTTTTCATAAAGGTGAAGCATACTCTCCCTGGTTAACATTAAGTCAAAGGGAAACAGCAAGTGGTCAGTTGCATTGACAGCCATCGTTCACTTATATGGTGTGATCATTAAAACCCTTTGTACATCTTTGGTGTAGCCATATCCATTTCATGTTACATAATTCTCTGAATTATAAGCTTCACCAGCTATACCACCAACCCTAACTGTAGAAGAAGCTCATACATGAAGTGAAATACTGTAAGGCAATTTGAGGCCCAAACATTTGAAATGGTCGCTCTTCTGCTTGCCTGGGAAGACTGATGTGGTTGCTAAGTTGAGCTTCACTGTCACTTCACTTTCTGTGGTCATGCACCTGTCCATGTTAGCAGTGTGTACACTTCAGCTGAGGTCTGTGTGTCTGCTGCTTTTCCATACATATCTTGCAGACGACAGTAATTATCTGTAGTGTAGAGAATCAATTTCAGGATACAGCCTTTAAAATAAACCAATTGTATTTCTAATACTTTTTTTTTTTTTACAGCTCTGATGGTACTAGCTGAACAGTGACCGCTTCCTGCCTGAGGACACCTGCTGCCCAATTCCCTTCAACATGTCTGGGATGCATGTAAGTGAAGCACACATTGCATTATTGTGTTATTTTTTATTTTCAGATTTATCCATGTGGTGTACAGGTTAACAGGTATTATTTTTTAAACACTACCCTCTCTACATTTCATACAATTGCACACATCTACACAAGGAGCTGCTCACAGTAAGCAGCATCTGCTCCTCTTGGCTTCTTAGCAGCCATGTTGACATGTTGATGATAGTTGAAGGGATGTCGATCAGCATCTGGTCATTTTTTTACCTGATTCTGAAGATTCTTCAGAATTTACTGAAGTAACTAAAACTGAAAAATAAAAACTAAATGTTCATCAGGCATTCATTTAGCAGCGTGTCAACTCTACTATATGTATTGTCAGGGGCTTATGGATTTCACAGTAGCTGTCTGTTGCCTGAAGTGTTAGTGGTGAAGGAATAAATGCATGTTCTATTTTTACTCGTGTGTCAAGGTGTTGTGGTTAAGAGTGTCAGCTATATTAAAGCTTTTCATGTAAATCCATGTGCAGTTTGCTGTAAGGACAGTCACTAAAGCAGTTCACGTGGTCCCTTCTGTTTATAGTAGTGACAGCATCCCCAGTATGATCTTAATAGTCACCCTCCTTTATCATGGCTTTCCTCCCTGTCTGCAGTTCAAACCTTACTGGAGGTTAATATTTTTCATCACCGGCAGTCAGATTTTATTACTGTTGTTTAATTTAGATGTGGGTTTCACTCTTGCCTAGATAAAACAACACAGTACCACATTCCTTCCTTGATCTGCTTGTTTCTGACATCAAGACTGAACACTCAAGAATGTCTTCATTCTTTGTTTGTCTTTAACCAAAAGTGAGGCTTCCCACTTAACTACAGAGCTGCAATCCAAATGAAGTTATACTCAGCTGCTAAACAGATAACACACTTATTAGCAAGGAAGGTAGAAGTTAAAGGTAATCGTGGAACTAACTGCAACTTATGATCATTTCCATTACCAATTAATCAGCCTATATTTTTTTCAGTGAATCTCTAGGTCTGTAAAATAACGTAAGATAGTATGAAGTTTTAGTGTGACATCTTTAAATGCCTCGTTTTATTAAACCAACGTGGAAAACCAAAAGATATTCACTTTGTATATTTTGGTGCAAAACAGGAACTGCTAATTTCCACATTTATACACATCTGTTTTACTGAGACCACTGTATGAAGGTTAACTAATATGCACATCCATGGGAATCTGCACAAGACGTCGAGGTGCTGAAATAGTGTGCAGTAATGTATTAATGTACACGCCAGTGCACACATCCGTCAAAGTGTCTGGCTCAGTTTTGGTGGTTTCACTTTACCTGCCTGTCTCAGTGGTTTAACTAATGCCTCTCGAGTGCGAGCTTCAGAGGAGGATTACTTTCACTCCTGCATCCTCTGCTGTTACATGTCCTTATTGATCCAGGTTGTTTTTATCTGTCACACCACAGTGCTTCAGTACAGTCAGGAGAAATTTCTCAAAAACCACCTTTTTCAGAGTTTAAAAAGACCAACACGTTGAATCTATTACAGTGTAATCAGGCAATTAGAGGCAATTAGATATTTTCCAGCATATGAGTCAGGTTGTGATATATGTATCGGATCAGTTTTCTTATGCTGTGTTTCTTACTAGCTTTTTAAAGTTTTGATTATGTTCCTGACAGTGAATCTAAGTTTCAATTAATAATTCATGTTGTAATGCCGCAGTCCATAACCGTGTCAGATTACTCAGCATGTTTGAGCCTCCAGACCCTGACAGAAAACTCTGTGGTGTACAGCAACATAATGAATCATGGATTCTGGCTCAGGATTGATTATGTTTCAAGAGCGATGCAGTGGGTTTCTGTAGGTCAAGAGGTCACACAATTTTCTTGACACAGAATATTTTGCGGGACAGCATTGTGACCTATTGGTAATCTTACCAGCCTGTGACCAAAAGATTGAAAATTCACAAGTGTTATTCATTTCTCAGCATCCAGCAATTCAGTGGAAAAAACTTTGAGAAAGCAAATACAGTAAACCACCAAAGTGACTTGTAGGTCACTCAGGAGGTGAACTGAATGTCAAACACTAATGACATACTGTCTATAGTTGGCCATTGTGGGAAGATGCTTGGCATCTGAATATACCATTTTAAAAGTTATCAGATCCCAATAAAACGTAATAATTAGTGGTACTACCCTTTCTGGAGGCGCACACATGGGGAAGCCTACACTGGCTCTGAAATATGTGACTGCAACTTAAAGTTAAATGTAGCTCATGGTTTCCTTCCCCAGTTGATTTGTGTGTTGCACTTGGCTACATCTTAAATTACTACAGATCCTCAAGGAAATTTCTCCAGCAATACCCTCTATCCAGCAAAACCGATCTTTTGGTTCAAGAGACCACATGGAAATTAATAACAGTAGAGAAGCAAGGTTTTTCTTTATCTACGTTTCCCTCAGTCGCAGTCGTCGCCAGTGCTCCAAACTCATTATGTGGCATTGGCTGAGACTGCATCAGACACGTTCAGCTCTGCCTTGTGTTGTCAGGAATAAAGTAGCTCGTACAAGGACCTTACCCGCTCGCTCACACCTGCTGCTTTGTACTCTAGCTTTCTCATTTCATCCCATTCACTGTATTGTGGTGCGTTTTTGATCACAACACTGTACTGATCTAACAGTGCAAACCGAATACACCAAAGATCCTTATCCTTGCTGTCATTTACATTTGTATTTTAAGCACGTAGCCACCACTTTTACGGTTTTCAGTCTGACTGACAATGAATGCAAACAGCCTTTCAAGTAATGTTCAGTAAAGCAAATTCTGAGGCAGCAACTGTGGTATAATGTCTTCATTTAACATGTGCCAGAGAACAGGCAATGTCACAGAAAGCACAGATTATTTTAGTTTTTGAAAGATGCTGCACACCCTGAAGACTCTCCCAGCAGACACAGGGCAGAGCAGTCAGTTAGCTCAGACAGGTCAGCAGCAGAGGTGAGTCCAAACTCAACAACAGTACAGCACACTTTAGTCAGTTGTTTAATAATCAATAAATAAAATGGCAATTACTACCAATTATCTTGAGCATTTATCCTGCTGTTTATATCGGACAAACTCCAGTGTCAAAAATGCTGTAGCTAGCTGGTGAGATGGTGAGTTAGCCTTAGCTAAAGGTAAAACTAAATATATGTATTGTCTTTTGTTTTTTACCACAGTAGCTGTTAGCTGTAAATGGAAAAACATCCATTTTGATGAACTGAAACATTGGTAAATTGCTGCAGCAGTGAAAATCAGTCCTGATAGACACTGAATAGACTGTTATGCTAATTATCTTTAGCAGGAGTTTAGCAGATCTCACTAGCTCCCATCACAACTTCTGACTGTAGTGTAATTTATGTGATTCAGCTTAATCACATACACAGTATGTTTCAATTGTGAATTAGTTTATAATATTGATATTGAATAGCAGACTGATATTCCTGTAAGCTATGGGCTATAAATATCAAAACAAATTTAGTTTTGTTGTGTGTATGTGTCCTTTAATCGGTTGTAGTTTCATTGAGTGTTTCTGTAGCTAACTGCACAGCATGAGCACATTCACAACGGACTTAAAGTTGCTTCCTATCTCAAATGTTTGACATAGGCACCGTGGTCAACTGGCACAGAGTGTGTAGCCAAGTACAACTTCCAGACTGCCAATGAACAGGACCTGCCTTTCTGTAAAGGAGATGTACTGACCATCATTGGAGTCACCAGGGTAAGTAGACAGCTGGCTCAGAATGTAGTGGAAATGTTGCAGGTTGTACTGAATACTGTGAGCCCTCAAAGCTGCTGTCATTACCACATGATTATTATTTGAGCAATCAGTTGAGAGTTAGCTATTGAAAAGCTTTTTTTTATGTTTCTTCATGAGCTGTACATGATTATATGTCACAGGTTTTGTTTCCACAGTTACTGATCATGTACAGAATATTGAAACAAGTATACAGACGAACAAAAATGTGACAGGATACGACTACGTCAGCTTGAATCTGCAGGGCTGTCACACGAACAGTACTGTTTTCAACCCACTGAATCTAAATGAATTAAGGCCATAACACCTCCAGAAGGCTCAGTGCATGTTTCTGCTTTCCCACAACCCACCACAACAGCAGCACAGCTGAAGTCATCTCTAATGTTCTTCATATTCTGCATTTTTTATGTCCCAGAAAACAACTTGTATTAATGATCACAGACTAAAAGAACAGCTTCTTTTTGGAGCTTGAAATAGCAAATGCAGCAATTTCATGTCGCTGAACTGCTTCAGCCAGAAATAAGACAGACTGCTTGTAAGGGTCTTTGTGTTTTTTGCAAAATTATGAACCAATACCAATAGTTTGTCGTTAAAGTTGGATACACCAAATAGCTTTCCCCCTAATGCTTATTTCCTATTACATTAATATCAGGAGGCATGTTGTGAACAATGAGAGCAACCACATGATTAGCAAAATATACTGTATGTCAGCAAGCCACAACGCAAAGAGGTACATGATACAGCAGAGGAACAGCTCAAGATGCCAGTGAACTGAGCTGCATCAAAGAGATTTATAAATCCCTGTCAGTGAGTTTCCTTTTAGCTAGAAACTCTCTTCTGTTGGTGTTTCAGACACACGGCTGCCTCACTGTCTGCATCTACTCCACTGCATGTAGAGTACTATAGGTTTCTATGCTCACTGCTTCACCTCTGCTGCCACCTCAGTGTGTTCAGAGAGGGACGAGACAGACAGGAACGTTTCTCTCCTACAGGATGACTTGGGAGCATACCTCAGTTATCAGCACCAGTATTAAGGTTGTGTTGTCATTTGTTTCAGGATCCAAACTGGTACAGAGCGAGGAACACGGTGGGCAGAGAGGGCACCATCCCAGCTAACTATGTCCAGAAAAGGGAAGGAGTCAAGTCAGGAGGGAAGCTCAGTCTTATGCCGTAAGTACCAGACAGGAGATGGAGGAGAAATGCGGAGTAACTTTGTATGTGTGCGTGCAGCATGTGCATGTGTGGGATTTCTTCATTGTCTAGTATTTATTTGGAAACACACCCACTCACATATTATGTATAACAGGCTCTACACTGTAATTGTGTTTACACATAATTTTAGTACCTTTAAATCACTTCCTATTGTTTAATTAAAAGCAGTGCCTCTAATAATAGGTAAGCGATATTAATGTTAACAGTACTGAAAGTTTTCATGTAGAACATTGTAGGGAAATCATGACACATAATGTCAATGTTGTGCAGGAATATGACAATATGCAGCAGTAATCAAAATACCAAATCTAAACTGTCTTCTACGTCTTTGCCACATATGCTCTCTTTCCTTCTTCAGCATGTGAGCAAGTTGTCGCGCCCCGTTCACTTCTGTTCCCCGCAGCGAGGGAAAATATAGTGTTGATTTCAAAAGTCAAATCATCAAAATGGAAATTCCATCTCTTACAGCCTTTTGGTTTGTGTATCAGTGTCTTCTCCTTGCCTGTGCCTGGCTGCCGCTGAGGCCAGGACCAGCTGTACGGTGCATTTAAATCAGCTTCTTTGAAACAGCAGCTATTTCAAAAAGAGGAAAACATAACGAGAGGCATATGCAAATGAAACGAGACCGAAAAGCCGAGAGCGTACAGGCTGTTACAGTATCATCGCATAGCTATGAGATGCTGTCATCTGAACGCCAGCGCTTTTGTGTGTATTCCTAACTGATAATAAACAAGTATTTAAACTTCACAGATTAGTAGAAAGATCATGTCAGTGTGATGTGAGGAAATGTAGGATTAGAAGAGGAGGATTGTCGCTCTCCTGGAAGAAGTGATGCTGTTTGGAAATAAATCAAGCAGTGTTCATTAAGTCAGACTCAGTCTTTAAACACAGTATTTCAGTCTGTGTGTTGTGTTTTTGTGCTTTTACAGAAAGACTCTGCTTAGTGTGTTTGATGAGTTGTTGTTTTGGTTGGTCCTCATATCACAACACATTTATCCTGAGAATATTAAGGGCTGTCTTGTGTGGCACTGCTGCTGTACTTCAGCAGTGTTCATAGAGCTGGTGGTGTGTCTGCAACATCAGCAGGAAACATTTAAATAGACTTTTGACCCTCTTTGTCTCACTTCAGCAACTGCTGCTGAAAGCAACAACCTCTCCTTTTCCCACCAATCATACTGCCTGTCCACACTGTGTGTGTGTGTGTGTGTGTGTGTGTGTGTGTGTGTGTGTGTGTGTACGACCCAGTGGTAGCTTTGTAAACTCACACAGACAGCATGGATTTCTAAACTCCAGTGGTACCTCCTCCTGTGCTGTCGCTCTGATTAGATTTAGCTTCACCTCGTTATCATCACATCGATGGTCATGTAATTCTTCCTGTTGTCAAGTGTGACAAGTACGAAAGGGTCCACCTTATTGTGGCTTTTACGATATGAATGTGTAATAAATGTGTTTTTGGTCGAAAGAAGTATTTCTTTGATCTCACTTAAAGAAAGAATAGAGCCCCAAATATTTTGCATGGTTACATTTGCTCCCCTTGTGTCCTTACTGCTGCCTTTGAGATCACTGCATTGTTAATGTTTTTTTTAAATGCTCAAGTCATCAGACTTGGTTCTTCTGGAGTCATTAGCTATAACCCACAGGGACTTGTTGATTTTCTTGTGTGGATAACTAACAGATGTCTCTGAGAAGACCTCTCCCTCTCGTCTGGCTTACATAAGGGTTCAGCTGTGGTCTTCTGTCCCCTTGCTCACCCTGACCCATTGATACTCAGCAGTAGATACAGTCCTCGCTGCCCTCACTGGAAGCCATTTGCGCCACCTGCTGCCCCCATGTGGCAGACATCTGCTGCACATAACAGCACCACCTCTAAAGAAAGCTGGGGTGTTCAGCCCAGCTGCCCTGTCCTTCCCTGCTGTCCCCACCAAGTTGTTCACCACATTTTTGTGCTTTTTGTTATTTTCAATATGATGTAATTCCTGAAAACTGCAGTTAATTGCCATGGACAGAACAGCTAGTGTGTGTCCACCAAAGGCCTATGTGTGTCTCTGGGCCGTCCACGCTTGGCGCCTGCTCTCGGATTAGTGGGAGTTAAGGAGCTGCTGTCCATCGGAGAAGCTGCCTGCACTGATCTAATCAACTCCACCCGGATTAAGCTGCTTCACCACAAGGGCCTCTGCTGTCTGAGGAGGCTGAGTAAGAAGAGGAGGAGGAGGGAGAAACAGAGGCAGCCACAGGAAAACGGGCTAAATCAATTATAGCTGTTGATCACCACCCATTCACCAGCCAAGATGGATAGAGAGACCCTGTGGGCTGCTACTGTTGCGGCTAATACGACCTTTCACACAGCAGTGACATAAATCGATGGGATACGGTGCCAGTATGGTGATGTGTTTGAGCTCATGACCACGGGTCTGTAGAGGCACAAGAGACATAATATCAAAATTCTGAATCCTTACAATGAGAGCTCAGATTCTGTCATTGTCTAACTGCATTTTCTTGGGAAATTTAAGAAACATGGCACTTTAAACATTAGCAGATCACATGTAACAATTAATTTGCTGTTTAATACAGAAACACAGCAACAGTGAGAAATATTTATGTGTTGCCATAGAAGAGATTTGTAAAGACCATAGAGCAGGAACCTGCATAAGCCATTATCCCTGTTTTGAGAAACCTGAATATACTGCTGGAGTACTCTGGTGGAAATCAGGATACTGTGGCAAGTAAACACCTGATCCAGGTTTCTGACAAATTTCTGCCATTTTTGCAGGTGCCTCCTCAACTCAAGTTGCATTGTAGTTAGTCAGTAATGCAAAATATCTGCTGGTAAATGATGTAATGATGATCAACATGCTGACAGGGAAAGTCTGATTCGACAATGAAGATCATGAAATGTGTTGTCGCTTTTGTTTTTCCATCACCAATGATCAGATGGAGAAACCAAATCCAGTAGAATAATAAAAGCAGCAGGGTTCAGACAGCCAGAAGTCCAACTATGTTCATTCTCAGTTGTTGAGGTAATTCAGAAATAATGATGGGGAATCAGGACATCTGCACACAGACCATCACAAACCTGGATACTGTTATGATCATGTAAACATGAATAGCCAGGTTTGTCTGGGTTCCACGAACACACCATATTCCCAGTATGATCAAAATCAGGACAAGACTCAAAACCAGGATGCTGATGTGCATGTAAACGCACTCACTGTAATGCAGCTCCCTAATCCATCCATTAGAAGCCTATAGATGCATCCACCAGGCCATATGGTGAGGATGAAGTAGGGCTATGAAGAAAAAAGAGCTTTATTTGTTTTCAGAACATGTTAAAACCAGCAGATCTTTTTTAGTTTTGGGGGTTTTTAAATTCCAATGTGTTTAATAGTCAGTCCGACTCCCTGACCTCCGTCAAGGGTGGGTCCTGTCCCACCCACCACGTCGTCTGAGCAGTTCTTGCACTTTCCTGTTATTGCAGTCCCTGCGTGTCAGTTTCCAAGTCTGCCTCAGGCTTCTTGTGTGTGCGTGTGTGTGCATGCATGCATGGGTGTTTGTGAGCACCATGCTTCCTGTTATTTGGGTTCAGGTACTTTCTCACTGACTCCTGGAGTTGAGACGGCCCTGCTCCTGCACCGCTCAAGCTGAACAGACTGGAAGTACTGCTGCCGGCTTCCTATTACCGCCACACTCCTGTCTTTCGCTTCTCATTTTGGAGAGCTGTGGGCTGTGAACGTGGAATTGGATCATTCTGTGTGGTTGAAGTTGCAAATACGCAAAATGAGTGCAGTGAAAATGAAAAGCTGTGTGATCTGTTGAAGGATTAAGGCCTATCTGATGCCGTTAGCACAGACCCAGAGCAGATGAGGAGTTCAGTTGTTGGCACATGTGGAATTTCTGTACATGGAGCAGACTTGACTCTTATTAGTCCACATTTGTGTACGTGCATGTGCGTAACTGTGAGAACAGTATAGGTAAGTCTTTGAACCTCAAACAATACCCTGACCAGTTTTCTCTTTTCTCTTTTCTTTCCACATTTTCTTTGTCTTCTGTCTTCACTCTTTCTTCTGTCGCTTTTTCTCCGTCATTATTACGTATTCCTTCTTTTCTCCCCCCTCTTGTCCTTCCTTTTCTGCCTGTCTTCCCTCGTTGCAGCTGGTTTCATGGGAAGATAACTCGGGAGCAGGCCGAGCGGCTCCTCTACCCTCCGGAGACGGGCTTGTTCCTGGTGAGGGAGAGCACCAACTATCCCGGCGATTACACACTGTGTGTCAGCTGCGATGGCAAGGTGGAGCACTACCGCATCATCTATCACAATGGCAAGCTCACCATTGACGAGGAGGAGTACTTCGAGAACCTCATGCAGCTGGTTGAGGTGAGCAGCATTTAAGCTTCTGTTGTTTCTCTATAGACTGTAAAAAGTTAAATAGAATAAGAATAAGTGGGAGTTATCAGCTTTGTGTTCTTCCTCACTTTGTTTCAGGTGATATTTATGTTGTCAAACTGCCTTTTGGATCAACACTCAGTCAATCAGACGTGTGTAGTCAAAGTCAATTATATTTTATCCTTTTACTGACTAAATCCTCAGCTAAGGTCACATTTGTGATTATCTTGTTGTACACCTGTCGGCCTTTGTTACCAGTTCTGGTTTTGACTGAAAGAAGTCTATTACAATTTATTACAAACTGGGTCTTGTCTGTGTGGAATTGGGAATAAAAAATGGGTCCATACTTCAGTTTTCTTTATATATTTATGATGTGATGATTGAGATTTGAATCCATCCTTCAGTATTTACCATTAGGAAAATTAAATCCAGTTGTAACACACACACACACACACACACACACACACACACACACACACACACACCATTCAATGTCCCCATGGACTTTCCCTCAAAATCAGACTCAAGTACATGTTCACATTCTTCAAAAAGCTGTCTGATCCTCTCACTCTCTGCCTGTTATCTGAGAGTCGGTTCAGAGGAAGGACAGAGTGTGGAGAGGCGAGGACAGGAGACACGATGGCAGAGAGAGAGTGCGAGAGAGAGAGACCTTTCATCCTCTCAGATAAAGAGAAGAGCTGGATTGGCGTCTATCACACTTTTAATTGGACCTCATCTCTTTGCCTTGCGGGGTGTTGGAAGTGGACGACAGGAATGTGCCAGCTGGCACAGAGGCCATCCACATCCCCCTGCATTCCTGTTATCAGCCACCCACAATCTCTCTCTCTCTGTCTGTCTCTATTTCTCTCTGGCTTGCTCTCTCTCTCTCCCTCTCTCGTTCACAGCCTCCAGACTTGCTTCTACCTCCACTTCCTTTCTCCACCTACCTCCCTCCTTTTCTTTCTCTCTGTGTTCCCTCCTGTGTACTGTGTACCTGACATATTGCTTTCATCCCTCTTTTCTTTGTTGTCTATCTCAACTTCTTACTTTGCTTCCCCTCCCGACATTTCTGTCTCCTAATCTCTCTATATCTTTATCCTCTCCCCTGCCTACATTCCCCTGTGTCTTCTCTTTCTCTCTATAATAGCCTATGAGAGGATTCCTTGCATTCTTGTGTATTTTTCCGGCCGTCTCACTGTTGCCCTGCTCTTATTGGCCTGTCACAGCAGGTCTCACATAGAACTACATATGCACACACATCTCGAGTCTCTTATTTGATATTTCCCTGCTCCTCGACCCTCTCTTGAAATTGAAATTATTTTAGCCGTCTTGAAAGCTGTTTCAAACCTTGTATCTGCTCTGGGGAGTGAGGATGAGCAAGGATACACAAGATACATACTCTCATTAGATATCAGTTACTGATTGGACGCTGTGGGATGCTTAGAGGAAAGGACGTCTCATTTCTCCAAAAGCATATTTTTCTTGCGTCTTTCTCTCCTGCCTTGGTTTCCTCCTCCATCTGTCCACACAACCTAAGAAGGCTAAGATGCAAGTGGACGCAGTTAAGATAGTTGGGATGTTCCCCATTGAATATGTTTGTGCATAAAGCATGTATATCCTGAGAGACCCAGGCCTCTTTTCTACCAATCATTCCATCCACAGTGATATGTCTGTCATCCACATTTATGCAGTGATACTGGTGAATTGAACCAAAGATGGCTCCGTATGATTTATACAAGGGTGTAACACGATGGTCAAAGTATTTCCAGCTACAATGCCCATTTTGTATTTTTACTCTGTGATTACAAGCTTCTGTGTTAATTATATATGGGTGACGTGTTTATTTATCCAGTACCATTGTGTACTAAAAATACATTTTCATGCATTAAAAGGCAGATTTTAAGTTAGTGTTCGACACATTACCAGTAAATGCAATGTGGCTTTACTGTACATTATCCACGACGATCTAGAAAACACTGAACATACAAGAACAAATGACATAGCTAGGTCTAAATATGTGTAGCTGTGTATACATGTACAGATGTGCAGAGGGTGGTGCAACTGCTGTTAATCATATGTGAGCATCAGTGTTGAATAACAGGAGTTCACCCCCTCCTTCATCATGCTGCCCCCTGGTGGTTGTCAGAGTACTTTACACTGTGTGGTCTGTTAGCCCTGCTGCAGTTGTGTAACATTGGTTTTGTTGTTGGTGGAGTAGCTTCCTCTAATGCTGTCTTATTAATCTGTTCACATCAAAGTTTGATGGCTAGTGCAACCTCAGCACTCTGTTAGAAAACACAGATTTCACACATGTTTCTCACATGAATAGGATATCACCACACTGGGACATGTGCATTGGTGTTGATGGTGTCTAACCTGCTTTCATGATGATGAGCAGATGTATTTGGGTTAGCAGTTTGTTTGCTTTGGTGTGTTTCTGAGGGTGAAAGATCAAATGCAGTGACCTCTCTCACACCCACGCACTCCTCTGCTGCTGGTTCCCATAATAAATGTCGCAAACTTTCACCCCTCTCAGCATGGGGGCTAATCTAGAGGCTTTTTCAGATGCCTTACACGTGCCGCAGCAGCTCATTCACTTCAGCCACCAATGATCCCGCCACCTCAGTTGATGATTGCAGTACAGATGCTCAGTGAATTGTGTTTATTCTCTTCCTGGTTATGTGTCATAAAATTAGTTTCCTATGTTGCTGTGATGATCAAATCCTTTCATAACAGGTGGATACAAGGCAGAGAGTCTGTTGCCCTCGAGACACCCTGTCTTCCCTTAACGCTGATGATAAAAGTTCTCTCGTGCGTGACGATAAAACACCACTGATGTCCTGTACATTTTAAATAGATGGAGCCCCGTCACATCAACTCTTTCAACACAGCCTGACTCTTCTTTTCATCACTGCCTTCATGTTCTTTTGTGGAGTGTTGCTGGAAGCATCAGCCTCACTTTTGTTTTGCATATCAAAAGCTTGTATATGGGCTCAGCCTTCAGATTTAATAGCGGTCATTCAGCTCAGTCTAAAATGCGAGAGTGAGTGAGTTATTACTATATACAGTGCAGACTTTTAAGTGTTAGATTAGATAAAAATGTAGACAATGAAACTAATGAAATCTGATAGATAACTTGGATTTTTATTGTAATTTCCAACACTTAAACATGTTGACGTATGTCTCTCCAATTCTGTCCCCAGCATTACACCAAAGATGCCGATGGCCTTTGCACCAGGCTCATTAAACCCAAGTTGATGGAGGGAACTGTGGCAGCGCAGGACGAGTTCTCCAGGAGTAAGGACACACTGAGCTCATTACTCTGCTCTACAGGGACACTGGCACCAATGCACACAGGGAGGGACGTTATTGTGCTTGTGTTTAGATACCGTGACATAAACCTCATAGGCTTAAAGTGTGTGGCACATACGCAGTTTACTGATAAAGCCTGCATCCTTGCAAGAATGTGCTATCATCCTGGTCCTAATAGCATTAATCAGCAGAGAGTAATTAATCTCTGTGTGTCTGGGGACAACTGCTGGGCTTCACCAGCTCTCAAGGTCAATCCGAGTCTTCCTTCACCTCAGCCTCGCTTCATACACTCATCTGACCCGCCTAATTGTTACACCAGAAAACTGAGAAAAACTAAATGTTTGAATAAATCAACACCTTTCCTTCCAAATGAAAGAACTCTGACCAGAAGACATGTGAAACTCGCCCATGAATTTGTATATATATAATGTATTTTCGGAATAGTAATTCTGGTTCCTTCATGTTAATGTTTTGCATGTAAAATAGTATAAATGTGTTGTGATTATAACAATAAATATCTTAGAATATTTAGATTGCTTAGAATGGTAATGGTATTAGACTTGCAGCATGATTGTCGTTGACTGTGAAATCTGCTGAGTGTTATCTGTCTTGTCTTGGAAGGTGGGTGGGCCTTGAACAGGAAGGAGCTGAAACTCCTGCAGACCATTGGCAAAGGGGAGTTTGGAGGTGAGGAACTGATTTCACAAGGATCTCTGCATAATTAAATTTCATACATCAGAGCCATAATAACAGAGACCAAAGTGGCCTGTGCTGAAATGATGATGTACTAAAATGTCACCTTGTCTGTGTCCTCATCAGACGTGATGGTAGGAGACTACAGAGGGACCAAAGTGGCAGTCAAGTGTATCAAAAATGACGCCACAGCACAGGCTTTCATCGCCGAAGCCTCTGTCATGACGTAAGATGCTCCAGCTATGTCTTTGTTCCTCATGCTACATATAGAATATGCTTGCAGCTTGCAAAGTCATTTTCTAACACAGCTTTTTTTTTATCACATCTTTTAAGAAAAATAAAATGCTTTTGGACACACGGGAGACACCTGAATTTTTTCCAGCACACTTGATTGGTTCTGTTTGTGTTGTGTTTTGTGCAGGCAACTGAGGCACAACAACCTGGTGCAGTTGTTAGGGGTAATTGTGGAGGAGAGGGGCAGTCTCTACATCGTCACAGAGTACATGGCTAAGGTCTGTCACACAAGCTTTCTTCAGTCTTCCATGCATGGGAATCTACTCAACCTTTGTTTTAGAGGCCTTAACATCTTTAAAAACATGTCTGAAGAGTAGTGGAAATATGCCTGTATTTTAAAACATATAGTGTTTGCTTAATATGCCCAAATGATACTACAGGTTCATTGTGAGCAGGCTAGAGGTTTACCTCTGTTTCCAGTCTTTGTGTTAAGCTAAACACTGCTCATGCTAGTGTCTTATTTACTTTATGAGAGTGGTATCAATGTTTTCATCTCACCCTCCACCAGAAAGCAACTAAAAAGTAGAAATTAGTACAAATAAAGCTACTATTAATAATCACCTGAATAACTTATGAAGAATTGATCATCTAAATAGAAAAAGACATAATATTTGCATGGCAAGTCAGCTATGTTTGGAGCCACCTCAGCGTTTGAATTTGTATGAACTTATTTGAAATGTAGTGTGGCCTCATGTTGCTCAGTTGAGATGACATGAGCACTTGTGGGGTGCTAAAAATGCTGCTTGTCCTCCACATGTTGTGTTCATAATGTGAACTGTGTCACAGGGCAGCCTAGTGGACTACCTACGCTCTCGAGGACGGACTGTGCTTGGCGGAGACTGCTTACTCAAGTTCTCACTGTGAGTCCTCTTCATCTCTGTTCAAGTGCTTATTACATTTGTACCAAAGACAAATGTTTGATCAGCACAGCTCAGGGTCTAGAGCTGAACTGCTGCTCTTTCGCTGTCAGGATTTGAATGGAATTTCAAAAAGCTAGTGTCACGTACTTGACTGGGAACATAAAAGACCCATTTGTTTACTGAAGCAACCATCCTGCAGGTTGTTTGCCTTGATAAATGGCTGCTTTATCTGCAAGTCAAGTGCTTTAAAGTCTTTATTTATTTTTAATTTAACATCATTTAGCTGATGCTGTAACCCAGCACAACCTAAAATGAGTGCTACAGTTACATAAGTGTGAACACTCCGCTCACTACACATAAATCACATGCACCCACAAGAAAGCATCCATGATTCATTTTTAGAGGGAGATCGTGTAATCCTTAAATGAACTTGCAGGAGACGTGCAAGAGGTTAGATTTTAACTTTGTGAAAATAAAGCAAGTATTGAAGTAGTATTTTCTGATTTAGCCTGTTTTTTCTCGTCCATCTTCACCATTTTTTTGCATTAATTCTATTTGCACTGTAGTCATCATTGGATGTGTCCTGGCATGAGCACACAGCCACAAATATGTCCACATAGATTAAGGAGTAGATGCACACCTGTGGGTTGTTATCATCCCAGTCATCCAGTCCTCACTCATCTCTCCTGTCTCGCTGTGTCACCCAGTGACGTGTGTGAAGCCATGGAGTACCTGGAGGCCAACAACTTCGTCCACAGAGACCTGGCAGCTCGTAATGTGCTGGTGTCTGACGACAACATCGCCAAGGTCAGCGACTTCGGCCTCACCAAGGAGGCCTCCTCCATACAAGACACTGCCAAGCTGCCCGTTAAATGGACCTCCCCAGAAGCACTAAGAGAGAAGGTGAGAGAAGACAGCATGTGGACGGGTCTCACATGCTTCACCCACGTTAACCTCAGCACCAGCGTGCTAAGATTTGAAGTAGTGAGTAGGGATGATCGCAATTATTAACTCTAATTCTGGGCATTCCCTCCCTGTTAGGAGAGGCAGACTCTGTTTTGTACAACACGGCTGGGCTACTTGTCAATTTCATTCATGCCACAGAGAAAAAATTGGCGGCGAAATCTCTTAATGTGCCGATTCAGAGCAAATCTCTTCGTCCATGTGGTTCTTGTATGATGCCCAGTGTGTTCACAGAAAAGCTTAGACAGCTTTTATGTGTGATGCTCCTGGCACCAGTTTTGTTAATGAGTTCAGCTGGACTGGAATCCAGTTCAGGACTTGGTGCTTTGTTTGATAACAGTAGTTAAGCTAATCTTTTAAATCTGCATGAACACAACCTCTGGAGTCTGTGCTCACTGAATGCATCTGGTGCCGCATTTGAAATATCTTTAATCTTTACTTGAGAAATACAAAGTAAATCAAAATTGTGGTTAGTGTCATGTTATTCATGTTTCCTGACTTGAACTCCTGAAGAAGCACTAAAACAAAGAAACCAAGCCTCAGGTTTGATGGATGGAGGAAACATAAAACAGCTGAGCTGCTCTCTGAATATGAGTTAATGCTCCCCTTTTCTTCTTTTTTTCTCTTCTGTTTTTTGTCTAACAGAGGTTTTCCACCAAGTCTGACGTCTGGAGTTATGGAATCCTTCTTTGGGAGATCTACTCCTTTGGCCGCGTGCCTTACCCTAGAATTGTAAGTACCTGAACGCCAAGGTCCGAGGTGTACCAGCAGATGGCAGTCTTTGTTACTGGGACCACTGTTTTTTTCTTTATTTATTATCTTTGTAAAGATAAGTGAAATGTCTTGACCTCAAAGTAATTGCATTTGTGCCATTAGACTGCTAGAGCAAGTGTCATCCACTATGTACTCTATATTATGAATTTAATTATTTCTATTTACATGTTTAGTCTTTAGTTTTTGTTGTTGTTGTGGAGAATAATCTTTGCCTGTTGTTGTGCAGTTGAGTCACATTGTCAGCTGCATTCGCCGAGTATTGACCAACATGTCCACAGCGAGAATCTGTGTCAGCGTTGCTCTGTCTCTGTCTGTCAGCCATTGAAAGAGGTGGTGCCCCGGGTAGAGAAGGGATACAAGATGGACGCCCCAGACGGCTGCCCGCCCGTGGTATACGACCTGATGAAGCAGTGCTGGACCCTGGACTCCGTGGTGCGGCCCTCCTTCCGCATGCTGAGGGAGAAGCTGCAGCATATCAGAGCCAAGGAGCTCTACCTGTGAAGAGGAGGCCCACGGGGGGGCAAAGGGGGGAGAGGAGAGGGGTGCGAGACACAGCCCAGCACAGCTGTAAAGCGGGAGGAGGAGGAGGAGGAAGAGGAGGAGATGAGGGACCACAGTACCTTCCTCCTGCCTCCCCAGCCCACTGTCCTGTGGGACTGCCATACTGTGCCCCCTCCCCTGACCTCAGACGTCCACCAGCCGCCCCCTGCTTCCATACAAAGACTGTTTTCCTGTTTGTGTTGTATAGCTTTTGCCAGACAGTTTCCTCTTCTCTCGACGGGCCACTGCTCTTTCCTCCTTCTAAACCTGCTGCTGCTCACCCGCTCTCTCTCTCTTTCCATCTCTGCCTCTTTTCCCTTGGTCCAAGTTTCTCTTCCTCCTCTATCTTTTCTTTCTTTTTTTTCCTCCCCTCCTCTCCCGAACATGGCATTAACTGGAGGGGAGGCTGGCCTTTTCCTCCACGTTTGTCAGGTGCTCTTCCTTCTTCCCTCCGTCTCTATCATTCCTGGATCTTTGTATCACCATGTGGCTCTGCATGATTCAGCCCAGCTCTGTCATTCCATTCCCCCCCCCCCCCCCCCCATCCCCCCCGGCGTGGTGTCAGGTGTGGGGCCTTCGCTCTGTGCCAAAGTGCCTCCAGTCTACAGAGCTCCAGACTTCCCTCCAGCACTTCTTTCAATTGGACTGTTGTGGTTTGATTTTTTTTAATTACTTTTTTTAAGAGATCTTTTTTATTGCTTTCTTTTTTTTCAGGGAGGTTATTAAACCGTTTTTTTAGTGCTGTCTCCCCCACCTCCACCATCACCCCATCAGACTGTGTTGTTTTGTTTTTTGCTTTTTTTTTTTTGTTTTGTTTTTTTCCAAGTGTCCATGAGGAGAGCGTGAACAGGAAGAGAGAGGATTTGGGCGCCAGTATCATGTTCGTCCTTCACCCAATACAGCCCGGAGGAGTGGTGGTGGTGGGGGGGTGCGGGACAATAACAGGAGGAGAAGGGGGAGAAGCAGTTCACAAACATGGTTGATTCATCATATGTGGGCTTGTTTTTATATCAAAATATATTTAAAGGAATAAAAAAAGAACAAGGAAAAAACTGACTTGTGCAGAGAATAAAAAAGGAGGACTTTGAGAAGCCAGGAGTCTCTTGGCGTTAGGAATGTTCAGTGTCTCTGGGAACGCTGGGGTCGGGGTGGTGCATGCTGTGTGTGAGAGGCCTTGGGTTCAACTGTCAGTGCTTTCAATGTTCATTGTTTTATTATGCTATCATGATTATGAATAAATCATTCCATCTGAACAGAGTGCCAACACCTGCATCATTATATCAGCATGTGTGTATGTGTGCGAGGGTAAGGAGTGTGTTCATATAAACACATTTCCCTCCTGTGTGTTTGCTTGTGTGTGATCTTAATGCACACTGTATCAGGGTTTTACATAAAGGATTTTCAAATGGCACTTCGCATCGCCTTGTGTTCATACTACTGTGGAAATATTCAGCAGAGATGAATTCAGCAGCTAAGTCAACAGCACCATGTTGAGTATTTGAACTTGGACTATAGCTTCGTCCTCCATCTCTCTTACAGTGAGCTTACGCTTATCATGAGAAAGAGGTGAGGGCCACCCCTGTTTCAAAGGGGAGCCTGTAAGCCAGCAGCTCAAACTAATGCACAGAAATAAAAATATCATTTAGTTTAAACATGTTCTTAGCTGCTGCTACATTGGTGCCACTCAGACTGAGTGAGATGGCTTACAGGATGGAAAATACTTCTACTTTGTCATGACAGTTTTGCTGAGTTTTTAGCCTCCCTGCCCCCTCAAATCACATCAGAAGACAAAATAGTTCTTTGATTAAGCTCTCCAGTAACCTGTGGCGAGGATCACGAGACAAAACGATTGTGAAGTGATGAAAGAAGCATGTCTTGCGTCTGTCTCAAAGCACAGTCTCTTCACAGCTATAAATAATCCTCCTGTGATCCACTTTTGATAGCAGAAGTGCTATGAACAGGTGGTGAAGTGTCAACACAGCCTTATACTGTAGGTGTGAAGCAGTTGGTGTTCTGCCAACTGTGCAGGTCCCAGTTAACAAGACGCCGGCCTCAGTGTGCCTCCTCTGCTCTTTGAAGAGAGCCCATTGGCCCCTGTGCAGTAACTTACTGGAGGACAGGAGACCAGCTATCTTCTAGTCTCCCTGAATGTGTCCGTGTTTGTCTTGCATTTCCTCCTTAACTCAAATCTCGTCTTTGTGACTTTGACCTAACCCTGCATCTTCTGCTGCTGCAGAATACAACTGTTTGTAGTAGAGTATAATTTCATGCGATTCCTATGAATTTTAACGACAGTGACCAGGCGGTAACAATGGGCAGGTTACATAAGCAAAGCAGTCAGTGCTCATGGCCAAGACTGTGCTGCTGTCAGGACTTATCACGCCAGCTACCATCCGGCCGCACGAGACGGGCCGCTGCAGAGGCTTCCCACCCCCACTCACTTTGTCTCCTCGACTCACTGGCAAAGAGTACAGCTCATTAGCAGATTGAGGGAACATTTCTGGACGTCGCCTGACTGCCAAAAGTCACCACCAGGAGGCATCATACAATCTGAGTTCCCAAGGGATCTGAGAAGGAGCAGCACAGAACGCTAATCTCAGATAAAATTGCATTTTGAGTTACTCAAAATATCAGAGATTAGATTTGGAGATGTGCATGTTTCACCAGAGGCATCAAAGGTCAGAGGCAGCAGCACCCTTTAATGACGCTCAGTGCCTCGTTCAAGGACACTCTGTTAGAGATGGACACAGCTGCTGCTGCTGCTGTCCAGATCTTGTCTCTCATCTGCAGATCATCTGCCAACAAATCACCATATCCTGTCCTTTCCTAGTGCAGTAAACCAGTTTAATTTAATAAAATATGAATTCTGATAATATATTTTAAAATGTGGAGTCCAACTTAAGGTAGCCTCTCACTGTGATGAGAGCTTGTGATGACAGGAGTGAGAGTTAATGCACAGCTCTTGCATCTGGATGCCTCGGTCTTTCGTTCACACTTAAATAATCCTGACAACCACACAGCTCTGCGTTCTTAGCAGGGACCAGCAGGAGGATTGATGTGTTAATCTGCTCCCAATAAGTTATGGATCTGTGCTAGGCTGACTGCAGCCAGACACACTCAACAGCAACAAATTAGCTCCTGAATTAATCTGATTACGCCAACACAATTTTTTGGGCAAGTCCGAGAAAGATGCTGAGGGCTGCATGTGTTTTTGTGTAGTTGGCATGTGCATTGTTCTCCTGCGTGTCAAGCTGCACCTGACAGATTTACATGTGTGACAGAATGAGGGTGAGGTGGTGAAGTGCAGGGTTTCAGGTTTGTCTTTTTTTTTTTTTTTTTTTCTCCAGCCTTGGCTTCGTGTGCTGTTGCTGGGTTAGGCCTACATGATGGCAGATTTCTTGAATCCACGTGACTCACCAGGAAGACACACAGATCTGCATGCTGTCTCTGGTCTGGATCACTCAGCATTAACAGTTTTTTTCCGTCAGTGTTCAGGGGGATGTGTTTTTTCCCAAGCATCATAGTTTTTGCAGCACAACTGCTTTATATTTGCACAGATGAACCACTGCCGCATGGAAACTACCCAGTAAAATCAGTTACACTGGAGCAGCAGGAGGTTGCAGAAATGGATCAAGGGCACCTCAGCACACGATTACAGAAGACAGTCATTTTGACGCTTTCCCAGGGTTTTCAGGCTTTTAACGCCAGTATGAGAATCTATTAAACAAGTGCATGTTTTCACACCCATTGTGGGTGAACTGGATAGAAATGTTTTTAATCACCTCTGAAGCTCACTGACTAATACATTACATCTCTAGAGATGTTAATTTAAGTACTGGTATGCACATTTCTTACCTTTGGACAGAGCTAGGCTAGCTCTTCATGCTAAGCTACTGGTCATAGCTTCATATTGTAGCCCGTAAGAATGACAGCGGCATTCATCTTTTCATCTAACTTTCAGCAAGAAAGCGTTTTACCCAAAATGTTGAACTATTCCTTTAAAGCCAGTTCAGTGATGCGGGAGATTGCAGGGGAGAAAGGCAGATACCCCTGAATTACTGACACTGAGGGATTTGTTTATACGGCTCCAGCTCTGTGATTGAGTGAGTGTGGGAGTTCTCCATTTCCAGCCTCCTTCAGTGACAAAGAGCAGGCGTGGAGCTGACAGAAGATGAAGGAAATGATATTGACATTATCAGGCCAACTTGTGACTGACTGTGTCCAATGTGCACATGGGCTCAGTGACAGAGATCTTTTCACATGGTCACATCACTTGCCCTCCTCTGTCTGGGTTCGCCACTTTGCCAAACAGCCTGAAATATACAATTTCCTGTTGCAATTAGGTTCTATTTGGGGACAATCGCTCAGACAGGGATGTTAGCCTTCCAGACATGGGTACCACTTTTTTTGTCCTTGTGTGGAGGCACTGAATTCAGGCCCCCTGTGCTCTGTCACAGCAGTGTCGTAGTTTAGGTAGTTTTAGCAGGCTGAATCCCTCCCCTGTTGGCTGTATGCAACATATGGACTTTTATTCTACTACATGCTCTATTTACTCTAATACAGCATCAGTTATGCCACGTAATTATTGGCGTCTTAACATCACATTTGGAAGTTCTGACTCTCAGCTTAGTGTATTTTTCATGTCTGACTGCAGGAGGCATGACCTCATAAACAGAGCTGCTGATCAGCACAGCGTCGATCCATCAACTTCAGGACAAAAGAGAGCACGACCTCAGACGTCGGCGTGCGTCATCTGGACATCCTGTACTGAAGGAACAGATCTTCAGCTATGAATTAAATGCACATATAATGAACTCATGCCTTATCCAGACATGTTTTATATAAAAATTCTGTTTTCCATTTGTACACACCGCACAGCACATACATGTTGAATACAGGAAAGCTTCCCATTTTTTCCAGGGTATTTTAAAACATCACCCACGTATGTACAGTGAAACAGTTGTTGGTGCTTGTAATCATTTCTTTTCTCCATATTAGACATGAAGAGATTCCTTCCTAACTCACATTGTTTGTAATTAATGAGGGACAAAATCCACAGTCTGTGTTCTGTGACAAAAAAAAAAAACACTCTAAAGCTCAGCCAAAGCAATTTGAGGCTTTAGAAGTCTGTGTTAAACAAAGTGGAAATCTTCCAAAATTGCCATCTTTTTAGTACAATATTTCCTAAATTCATGGACTGTGTTTCCTTGCTGAGCTGCAGTGGAGGCATAGTAACAAAAAAGACTAACTTTGTCAAATGTGCACTTGATCTGTCAGACTGCTAAAGCCTCATATTTGCTTTGGTGGACTGTCTGAATGTTTTTTTAACATCGAAGGAGGACCCTGGAGTCTAAAATATCATTAGGAAGGAATCTCTTCACAGCCTGTTGAGGGCGAACTATTGCAACAACCAATAACACGTTCAAAGTGCATCTCGGCATGTGGGGATTGTTTTAGGAAAAATGTGAACCTGTCCTATAATGTAGCAGTGCTAGTGCTGCATTTTGCTTGTGCAGTAACAGCATTCATCATGATACCATGTACTGTATATGGTAACAAGACTAGACTTATAGCAGTTCTATACAGTTGTACTTCATCATAGCAGAGGCAGTCTATTCAATGAAGATCGCCACACTCTGATCTTTATTTTAACAGCATTCAACAGCAACAGCAGCCTGAATTAATAATGTCTGCGGTTAAATCTGCTTCTCAAGTCTTGAAGGTGTCTTGCTGCTCATCAAAGCTCAAGCTGTGAGCCACATAGTGTTTTTGGGAGCTCAGTGCTGGAGATAGAGAACACATGGGGACTGGGTCCGACAGTGGATCTGGCGGATGGGATCACAGCAGTGATGTAATGACGGACTAATGTGAACCAGTACGTGTCACATCTATCAGCCCAAGCTCACTGTGTCTCACTCTGAGAGACTGCAATGGCTCACAGACAGAGGGAGACTGGAGAAGGAGGATAACAACCACAACAAAGGCTAGCCTTGTCCGCTGAGCTGCACGTAAACAGTCCCTGCTGCCTGTGATGTAACACCGGCCTGCTTTCTGAACCTCCTCTTTAAATAACCCAATACTTGCCCTGCAGTGTTGGCTGACATGTTCATTTGACTTTGTGAAATATCAAGGTTCCCCGAGTCGCAGAGAACATGTTTTCTGCACCACTTGTCAGCATGAATTTGCATTTTGTGCTTGACATTTCACCTCCCCATGCTCCAGGCCCCCAGCCTGCTGGTTGCCAGCGGGGGGGAAACCGTGCCAACACACATCCCAATAAGGAGAGGGTGACGGGCCCTGCAGCCTCTGGGAGCCACCATTCTGATACCACTCCACTCCACGTAGTAACTTTTTCTACCTACATTATCCCGCTAACTGTCTCCAAACACAGACAATGGCAACATGAGAGAGGAACATTTCTGCTGCACCAAGAAATACCATTAAGCCACAAAATAACAAATAGAGCTGCATCAGAGAAAAAGTCAAATCAGTCAATTTAACACCGAGCTTTGCTTTTAACTCGTTATTTTGGTTTAACAGTTAACAAATGAAATGTTTTAGTTCAGTCTGACCTCTCATTGATCTGGTTTGCCAATCACAGCAGGCAGCTGTTTCTGTGAAAAAGCTCTGATTAACAACTGTTCACAGAAATAGTCAACAACATGGAGCATTTAACTGCTAAACATCCAGATATTTCTCTCAGATGTTGGTGGAGACCAAAACAGTGCTGAAAAGAGAGTGAAACAGGGATTGTAGTGCATGATCCCACCTTCAATTAATCTAGTAGTGTAGGTTTTCGGCTGACAGGTGCCATCTCTCAGCAGGTAACTGCCACTGGTAGCTGTGTAACTTTGCCACTGTGTGAGAGACAGGCCTGGGGTGGGATGCTTTGCACAGTGTTTGGCAAAATGTCGCAAGTTCAAGTCAGTATGTCCTCTGTATGAGTAAGCTGGAGTTGTGACGTAGGCTATTCAAATGAAGCCTTGTAATTCTTTTTCTTAATGCTGTTATCAGGAGATCACTAGTTAATTATTTCAACATTTCTAGATAGCAAAGGCTGTTTTATCCTTTTAATGGGTTAATTTATCTCATTAGAAAACAAAAGGCAGATTTCTTGAGATAACAAGATCATTTATCACAAGACAATGACTCTTTTCTGCTTTAGTCAGGAGCTGCTCCATTAAATCCTGTTACGATGGCAGAGGTAAAGACATTATCAAGGCCATCCCACTGTGTATAGTGACACCCACAGCATGTCCACACAGCTTGCAGACACCTGTTCACCTGGACTTTTATCAACACATTTGTAGTATAGCTTATTTAGTGGGATGTCATGTGTAATGAAAATGGATCACATCCACTGAAGATTTATGACACCAAAGTTATGACACCACAATATTTCAGCTTGATAACATCTGCTGAGTCGATCAATAAAAGGAGCTCAATAAGCTGACATTTTCATCTTAAATCAGATGCTAAAGTTGTCCAAATGCCATCTATGCATGCTGGCATCGCTCTGCTGATCTCTGATAAACATTATGAGAGGGCCGATTATCTTGTTATCTCAAGATAAGAAAACTCGTGTTCTTGAGATAACGATATTAAGTAACTTGTGATCTTGAGACAACAGCATTAAATATAATTGCAAGCACAGCTGTTCTCAGCTTCCGTATGCAGGTCTCCCATCCATCATTATGTCAGGTAGTATTGAAAGAGCATAGATAGATATACTCCACTCACAAAGTGGATGAACAACCCCACCCATTGGCCAGAGTTGATGTAAATAACTGCCTCATTGAATCTGCTGGTAATATATTTCTGACATTTGTCACTTTTTCTGCCATTAAGGCACTTTGTTTTGCTGTTTTGGTAGTCTAACCAATGTGATGTTACTGTGAATCAGGGCTGGCCAAAGTGGGGCCCACCATAAGGTTCAGTTTGGCCTGCCAGATGCTTCTAATGAAAGAAAAAAAAAAATCAAATCTGAATCACTGTTTATGTTATTTTGTAGTACTAAACATTCTCTGTAAATATGTCGGAGTCCTGATTATTATTATTTATCTATTTATTTATTTTTTGTAATCTGAGCACAGGCAAACTGACACTTTATGCAGGAAGTCAATCAGTTAAGGGAACTTGGGACCCAAGTACCATTTTGCATCTTTACAGTACAATATAATACAGCAGGTGTTTGTTTTGGCCCTTGGCCCACCATTAATTTTCAGTTTTGGCCCTCCAAGGGAAAAAGTTTTGGCACCCCTGCTGTAAACTAATTACACCACTGTGGCGACGTGGATCTGCTCTCTCTATTTGATTTTTTTTATTTTGTAGCCAAGAAAAGTACAAAAACAGAACAGTTTCAGTCCCATTTCCTTCATTACTTTATGCTGTTTGTAATATTTTTTTTATTGGAAGGGAGGTCAGCTCAATTTATGTGACTTATTAACATTGAAATACACTCCTGGCAGCCTTTACAGTGGAGAGACTGTTGCACCAAACTCCATTCTAAAAGCAGGTGTTTTATGGGACGTCATATTTAACAAACCTGTGATGAAGTGTTTGCCACAAGCATACACGAAATGATTGGTCAGCACTTTGACAGCACTTAGCTTGTTTTCACCCAAAAGGAGGAGTGGATGTTCTGACAACAGGAATGTGACATCAGCCTGCTCTCATCTGTACTGGTTGGGTTGGTAAACATGACCAGGCTGACTTCAGTTTACTGACATCGGCTTTCAGGATTTCTGGGTTTTGAAGTTCCAATAGTTTCCGGGGAAATCTCGCTGCCATTTGGAGACGCTGGTGTGCAAAGTTTGTTGGTTCAGCTTGAAAGAATCTTTTCCTCTGATAGGTCTGGCAGACGATGTGAGGCCTGATGAATCCTCACTTTATGAGTCAGAGCAACAGTCTGACGGTGAAGACTCGTCATGCTTGCTGTCATTCAGAAGTAAGAGTTTGTTTTTGCTTTTTATAGAAGAGCAGCTGGCTGGGTGGCAGACTGCCGAGCAGACGGCATCCTCATGTAGGCTGCCATTTATAACAGAATGCTAAAACTACACCTCACCTTCCAGAAGCTAGTGAGATCATACGGGACCTGTTAGAAACCTGCAGGTTTGTTAGCATTCACAAGTAGAAGTAGGAATTAATATGGAATATAATCCCAGTTATCTGCAAATAAAACATACAAGAATTCAGTGCAGCCACAAAGAGGTATGTACTGACATGCATGTGACAGTTGTACAGATGTAATGATAAACTGAAGAGGAGAGACGCCTTTACTTGCCCTGTCTCAAATGAAAACTAATGTTCTGTCTTTCGGGTTTTCCGCCGTCACAAACGAGCCAGGCTTTGTTTCTGCGACTTAGCGAGCATCCACAGAGGACACACTATAAACTGTTGTGACACATGAGGAACTGCAGCCAACCGTGAGTAATGTTAAGGTTCACGAAATGCCTCAGAGACTGCAAATAAAACCATGCAGTCAAAGGCTTGTCACAACTCTATGCTCACAGCTGCATTCTGGGATTTTTTTGGTGGGGGATGTTTGTAATTTAAGGACTGTCTTTAGGTCACACAAAAAATTCTGGGTTGAATTATTTTAAAGGCTTAAACAAAATCTTGTTGACAATAAAAAGCAAATTATTATGAATACTATTACTAATTCAGAAAAAGACAATAACTTGTTAACTTTGACACCGAGGTAGGTTTTTTACATTGTTTGTGAGGACAAATTTATGCAAAACAACATTTTAAAGAAGGGGCTACTGGCTGTGTGAGTACTCAAAGCCCCCTCCCTTTGCCCACCCAGTGCCCCCCGTACACCCACGGGGGGGACCACACACACCGTCTGAGCTTTACTCCTGCAGCCTGGCACGGAGGGCAGGGGGAGGAGAGACACAGATGAGGGCTGAAAGCCCGTGCAGCGTTGTTAGCCAGACCCTCGTAGAAACACAGAAGGTAATGAATGCAGCCAGAAGTCAGTGTGTGTCTCAGCAGCTGCAGCTCCACAGCACACACTACTTCACTGGAGCTGGGCTGAAGAAGAAAACAAAAGGAAAAAGAGGACAGAACAGCTCACCAAGTACAACAAATGAACAGGGATTTGTCTTTGATATTACAAGGAGGCCATTATTCCACATTCACAGGCAGAAAAATGTCTCCAAATAGCCGTGTGTGTGTATGCATGTGTGTGTGTGTTTCTGTGTTTTCTGCCCTGTGTGTGAGTGATGTAACAGCCTCCCTACCGTGGGCAGGAATGACTGCGGGCTGCTCCGAGCACATTCACATTAATTAAGTTGATGCATCGTGGCAACTCACATGTGAACAGACATGTATAATCACATTGCTGCAGCAAAGCAAGCTGTTCGTGAGTACACGTTCTCCATGATCGCCAAACAGAAGGCAATACACAGGAGCTTTCTGTTCAGGAATGTATGAAAGCTTGTGTACGTATGGATGATTCCTCAGCTGTCATGTCCTGTAGGTCACTCAGGGCAGTGCTTGACCCTTTTGTCCCTTTGTGTTGTCAGTTGAATGGATCATTGCCTCAGTGGCTTGTGATGCTTGATGCATTCCTGCTCTGCATGATTTGTAGGCCTGATGCATGTCTGCTGCGTTATTAGAAGGTGCTTTGTGTGGAAACTGTGATAATGTGATCATTAAAAGCCAGCTATTTAAAATCATGTTGTTGATCATCACAGCATGTTACCACCACTGTGTTTTGAGCAACATAGATGTTGAATGATTGCATGATTATGGCTAATCCTCATTACTTTGTGAAAGAGATGCTTCTGATTGCCACCTATAATTATTGTAGAGCATTTTGAGAATCTTCTATTCAATGCACCCTTTCTGCTTTGCTACAGTGCAGATTTTCCTGCTTCTTTGTACCTGTCACTAACTACAATACATTTATGAGGTTTCCTCATTAGGAGGACATAAGGAGGATGACAACTTTATCCAGTCTGAACTGTCTTCTGATACCCAAAATGTGACCCGAGGAGTGACTTAGAGGACTACAGATAGAATGGTACTCTGGGCTGCTGGTACCTCTGAGCCCCACAGCACTCAGCCAGTGTCTTCAGCTGCTGAGTTTGCTCATTAGAATTCAACTCGACAAGATTTAAATGGACATTTACTTCTACATGACACCATAACTTTCCAAAGACTCACTGAAATGAAACTAGTGAATGTGCTGTGAATGGGATTCTACCTGCTGGGATAATCTGGGCGCCCAACCTAAATATAAGTACAAGACTGTACCCCCACAGAAGGCAACATTTATGAATTCAGATATCTGGCAAACAGCCAAAGGTGGGCATGAACGTAGACCACAGTCAACCCTGATATAACAGCTGGAAAACAGGTTCGGACCATTAATAAATCTCTGTGAGACAGAAGTGGGGATGACATTAGATAAGTTTGGACATTGGAGTATCATGAAGGGTGGCAGCATGATTCAGACATACTGCTTCCCAGTGGCTATGATCTATGAGAGAAAGGTGAGCCAATTATTCTTCATGTGGGTGGCAATGATGCTTGAGCAATCAAAACTGCTAAAGCAGGATTGAACTGTTTAACTGTCTGGCCTCTGGAAGACCAGTTGACCACTGTCAACCATCAATACAGGGGTCAGCGGGATCGGCAGACTCTCAGGGCTCAACTGCATTATTTGCTTCAATCTTTTCATGCGTCTTTTCTTGGCTGATGGCCTCCACCTGAGCAGATCTCAAGTCCTGATGTACCATTTTTGGTTCAGTCTGTGACACCTCATCGGCCAGGCCTGAGATGATGCACCCTGACACCCAGCATCCTCAGAGCCACAAAGACAAAACATCACAGACTCAATGTCAGTATGATGATAACCAGCTCATGGATTAGCCTTCTAATTCCTCCTCACTCTCCCCCATCCCCTGCCTCAGTCCCTGTGGGATCCATTGATGGAATGGAAGCGCTGGTTAAGGCTGCCATTAAATTTGTCGCCTAGTCGCATCCATATATGCCTCCACCCCAAGCACATTTTGTAACATGACAAAAAGGACAAACTAGGACAGACAGGGTCAACTGCCTTGTAGCACCAGCTGTGTTAAAAGCAAATTCTTCTTGGCTTCATGTTCCACCATTTCATAAGGTGGATGATGAAAAAGAAGCACTTCACTTATTTTGCAAATGTATCCAATTTAATGTCAATTTCCCATCATCCACCATCTGTTTTCATTGACTTCTTCAGTTTAACACTCATGTTGATGACCTGTGGGACAGCAGCACTAAAGAACTGAGTTATATTGTGGATACTGTGGACTGACCCAACATGTCCGAGCCCACACAGAAGGGGCACACTCTGGATTTAGGATGTGGTGTCTGATGTTGCTGTCCGATCAGTCCTGTGTTTTCTTGGAAATGAATATCTCTGTGCACACAAATGTTGAATCAGACTTAATCAGAAAACGGAGTATCACTGAAAACACCAGTGAATTATTCACTCAGACTTTCTCTTCCACACTGTACCCTGCTTCAGTCTTAGTCAGTGATCTAGTGGATAAATTGTTATTGACTCCAAGGTAAAGGTAGTCTCCACTAAGAAAATAGCAGCATGTAGAAATGCCGCTCTAGTAAATATTAATAAGAGAGAGAGAGTGTGGAACAGCTGAATGCAGGTGGAAAAAACAAATCTCCAGGTGCATTGTGACATCATGGAAAGAGAGACTTTGCACTTAATTTTGAACTGAGACACGCTAGGCGGTACTTCTTGTCTGTCATCATTGCCAAGAGCAATGATAATGCAGGTGCCTGACATGCTACTGTTGACAGGCTGACAAACCCCTTTCTGTCATGTTGCTGTTTGTTCGACCAACAACCAACCAACCAAAACCCACAAATATTCAGTTATTCACTATCATAGAAAACAAAGACAATCTGCAAATCTTCTCACTGGAGGAGCTCAAACCTGGACAGGCTTCTCTTTTTTGCTCGAGAAATAACTTAAACATTTATGAAAGCATTAATTTTCTGTCTGTCCTCTGATGAATTGCTCAGCTGACTGTTTCAGCTCCACAGTATTCTGTTACTCATAAATTATCCAATCTGAAATCGTGATTGGTGCTTGGTGCTTGCTCCTCCTGTGGGTCGTCCGCTGTCTCAGTGTGATTGGTTGATTGGTGGTCTGGACTGGCTGCTTTCTGACTCCTGCTTCTGATGGTTCAGCTGATAATAGTGACCTCAGTCCACTAATACACTTTGCAAAAGAATTACATTTAGCTTTTGTTGTTGATGTAGCCTGAGGCCAGTTTTACATCACTGTTTTCTTGTTCTCGCAGTGGCTCTGCTGTAGATTATTCCTGCCACATTGGTGACCTTTTGGTCAACTGAGTCAAGAGTCTGGAGTTTATTCCTGCTCAGCTGGCTGTATTAATGAACTACCTGTTATGTTATTTCACTGAGACGTTGAGGTGTGAAACCCTGAATAGGAACACATCATAGATGAAATCAAGGTGATTAACTGTGCCTTAGATTTGCATTAGCGGTGTGTTTAGCCTGGTCTGTGTTTCAATATTCCCCCACTCCACTGAGACTTGGCTTCAAAGGCTCGCCTCCTGCCTCAGTCCAAGCTGGATTACTCATCAGCCCCCACACACAGACGTGGGCAGCAACGTCATGCATGACTCACGTGGCTCCCAAGAATGTTCATTTTATCTCAGTGCTGGCTGGAAGAGATGATTGGTTGTGTGGTGGTGAAAACTTGGAGGGAGATGTAAAATGTGGCATACAATGGGATCCTGAGTGGCCCATTTCAAGGTGACACACTTTACCTGTGTTCACAGTGAATCAGTCTGAATTGACAATACCATTTAGTCTGACCTTGGTCAATTTTATTGGTGAATGTTCTAGCTGGGAACCACATATTGATCCATATTCATCAATATCCACTGACAGCTGTCCAGTTCAAACAGTCAAAGTCTCCTTGACCAGTAAAAGCACCACTGGAGCACCCAGGGATTGCAGGCTTACTCAAGAGCACCTCAGAGTCAAAAGAGTCAGGGGAAAGATTCGAAATGTCTGTCATTTATTTTGATTATCCAGGTTTTGTAAAACTACATTTTCAGAGACTTTATAGGATGAAATCTATGAGACTATCTTTGACTATTCAGCCATCATGCCAACTGCCCATTTTTTTAAACATATTAGAAAATAAAGCTCATTACTAGAGAAAATAAATATGTAGTCATGCAAAACTGTTCCAGGTTATTACGCCATCAGACTGTGTTTACCTCTTTGTCTTTTGAAATCTAAACAACTTGTATCCCTGAAGGAGGATGACAGGAGATGGTTTGAATGTTCTGCTCTTGACCTGATGGCAGAGGAAGAGAAGGAACATCCATCATCTCAGAAAACATGACAAGATTGTGAAAGCTCTGTTGTGCATCGGCTCCTATGACTATTATTTTACTTAACCACACAAAAAATATGCGACATTGGTGTATTAAACATAAAAATATAACATTAAACAGGCACAGATACAACAAAACATTGAATTAATGTGAATTAAATGAAGCTGAAAAAGACCACGCTCGGTTTGAGATTGATATTTAAGGTGTGTCACACAGTAGCTTTATGGATACCCAGTCCTACATCTACTGGCCTGCATCAGTCTGGTCCAGCTGATTACTGCGCTGATGCATGAACATGCCTGAGGCGCCACCATATCAAATTCCCCAAATGAACAAACTGTAAAATCCATGTCCATGCACTGAGAGGCGGGGAGAGGGACTGGGTGTAATGACTGTGAAAACAACGTGTGTTCATATTATTCAGTGGTGAAAGAAGAACTCGTTAGTTAAATAAAAATACCAACACAACAATGCTCCAGCACCAGAGAAAGTCCTACACTCTGTTATTGCTGGTTGTTGTGATGTTTATATAACTACAGTGGTTCCTGTGATGTGTCAGCCAGGTGTGCAGTGTTGGACTGTGACAGGTCGCATGGTTAGCGGGGACAGGCCGTGACGGACATTCTCTCCTGGCTGAGAGTCGTCTACGCAGCCTGTGTTCAGACGTCTATGTCACGTGGAGGCCATCGGCATGGAGAGGTCTGTGACGTCTTCAGGCGGCCTGTCACATAAATCCCCCATCCTGTCCGGCCTCCGGAAGTTTGATGGCTCTAACATTCAACCCTGACTTCTCCGATGTTAAAGGCCTGCTTTGGCAGCTCACCCTACCTTCACCCTCAGCCGTGACGCGTGCAGAGACGCTCTGATTGAGCCAGAGTTAATTGAATTTGGTGAGCAAAGGTCTGACATTGGGGAAGAGGGAGGAAAGGAGGGGACGTCAGTGCTCCAGCAGGGACGAAGATGATGAGTTTGCCTTTGGGCTGAGGGCTCGATTCAGTAGAGCATATGAGTCATTTTCAGTGGGTTTCATCAGCGCTGGCTTCATGTTGTTTGGGTTGGTAGAGGCCGCATGAGGTTGGGCAGAGACATTTACCAATACACAGGATCTTATGTAACTACTCCTTGTGCTGTAGTGGGTGAGGGGCTGTGGAGATACCTGCCTCAAATGTTAAAGCAGAGGGGAGTTCAGTGTTATCATATTTTGTTTTTCTGTAGCCAACATTTTCAGGGGTCATTTCACTGAAATGACAAAAAACATACTGTCTTAACCACTTCTGGATAGTTAGGGTTTTATTTGCTTTTGAAAAGGTTTTGACAAAACCTGTGAAGCCACCTTAAAGCTCTTATCATTTCAATTGTTCTCATGCTCTAAGTGCATTTTTCATAACAAATTTGCAAATCATCAGAATACATCAAAGTAAGAAGTAAGTGGTAGTACTGAGAGTTTCCAGGTCAGTTGCTTGCTCTGCACAGTTGGTAACTGAGCCTTTCTACTGAAAAATAGCCTCTACAAAAAATGTGGATTAACCAGAGTAAGATTTGTTTTTGAGGAACTTTTAAATTGCCATTTGAGTCAAATCTCAGTACAAATACAAGCAAATCTACTGCATCTATGTGGCTAAATATCACTCAAGGCAAATATGTTACTGTCCTGATTTAGTGAACTGCTCCTTTAATGAATTATCAACACCTGATATATTCAGTAATCAATGTATTGCTTATGATAATGAAAAACATGCATGCTTTTTTTGTCATTTCTTTTTCCTCTTCTTTTTGTTGCACAAGTCAAGTCTGGTTGTTTATCACAGAGCAAAGAAATGAGGCCTGCTCTGCTGTTCACTTCCTTGTTTGTCTGGTGTTTTGATGCATGTACCAAATGTCCTTTTTTGAAAGACTTTGTGACCATCAGTGTGAGGTGAAGAGGACCCCGATTCGTGTGTCACTTGGTCTCTAACCTGGTCTGTGTCTGTATTCTGTTGTTTATCTGTATGGTCGTCCCAGAACCTGAGCAGACAGAGGAACAGAGGAAGTGACAGGATGAGGGCGATTAGCCCCACCTCCACCCACCCTACTGCACGTGCACACAGACACACACTGACTCATACTCCTTCCTCACATGGGGAGCAGCACAGCCTCTCACTAAATCACTGTGTGTGTGTGTATATTTGGTGTTTACAGATATGAGGCCTCTAAGGATAACTGGGATTCAGAGGCAGTGATGTGTGAGGGCTGAGATCAGACGAGGTCATCAGGCATGGCGAGCTTAGAGGAGTTTGTCCTGAGCCACTGCTCTGCGAGGAAGTCAGCTGTGTGTGTTGTTGAGGGAGAGAGGATGCTCTTAACTGCAGCATATGTTAGAATGTTCACTTTCCGGTGTCAGAAAGAACAAAAATTCAGCATATACGAAAAACGCAAAATAGATACACAAGATATTTCAGACCAAATCGAGAATAATCAGATAAATGTGCTCGTTTGAGAGAGTGGAGATATGCTTTTAATCAGCCTTTTTCCTTGAAGTCTTGCTTGTCATTAACAGAATATGACAGTGGACATGCTTCAGACCATAACAAGCTAGACTTAAACACACAGTTTGCATGCTGCCGTTAATAAGCTCATAACACACCATTTGCATGATTGGAAACCAATGTCGGACAACTATTTATAGGACGTAAGAATGCCCTCGTTCTGATCCGGCCCGACACCACAAGGCCTCATGTTTGCAGCGGTTCAGCTGTTCTCAGATTGCTTATATCCGCTGGGACTGTGTGAACATCAGTGCTCACACACTTCCAGTGAATGGACAGACAGAGAGGCTGCACGCAAAGCCAAACACAGATACACACATGGTCGGCGAGGATATTTTGGCGTGAGTTGGGTCAGTGTGCTGCAGAGGCTGTAGGCAGCACGTCTTTGCCATGAGGGTCTGAAAAATCCTCAAAATCGCTCTCATTCCTGAGGGAGAAGCTCTCTTTTCTTTTCTTCGCTTTTGTTTGCTTTGAATCCTAGAATTCGCCCATTGCGTGGGAGCAGACCAGGTTAAGACAGGCCAGAGTGCAGGTTTTCTGAGGTCAGACTGTGGGAGTTGGTGCTCATAGTGTAAACACACCAGGACTGTGTTTATTTGAATGTAAAAACAAGCCAAGCTCTGCTGTGACTCAACTGCATGTGACTCCATGCAGGAAAACGTCATCGCTTCAGTGACAGCAGAGCCTGCATGTATGCGTGAGTGTATGTGTGTGTGTGCGTGCGTGTGTGTTTGCAGGAGAAACAGGAGTGAGGAGCGTGTTACAGACTTCGGGTCATAACTTCTGTCATAAGTTCTCATTGTGCTGATGGGGGAGGGGCGTTATGTAACAAGGAGGAAAGGATGCATGATGCTGGCATGGCTGTGCATGCGGGGAGATGGAGGGAGATGGAGGAATGTGTGTGTGTGTGTGTGTGTGTGTGTGTGTGTGTGTGTGTGTGTGTGTGCGCGTGTGTGTGTGTGTGTGTGTGTGTGTGCGTATGTGTGTGTGTGTGTGTGTGTGTGTGTGTGTGTGTTATGGAAGCAGATGAATACATCAGTATCCGCTGAATACCAACATACCCATCATAGCTGCAATTGCTAATGTAGCTAGTTGCCAGAAGATGTTTTTGAGACTTGTTTGTGTGCATCTGTGACTGTTTCTCAGTCTGTCGGTGTGTGTGCATGTGTGTACGTGTGTGCGCGTGTGTGTGCGTGACAGAGAGAGAGAGAAACAAAGCTGTAACTCTCACAAGAAACAGATGGAGTATGAGGCTTCAGGCAGACCTCAGGGTCACCACAAGATGACAAGATGATGTATAGAGAAGATATGACACGCTGCATCATGGGACATATGAAGTAGAAGTGTATATAGTGTGTAATGAGTGCATTAATAAATGCAATCGAAATTGTACTGAAGGTTTGGGACCCCATTTGACCAGTTTAATTGTTGCACTCAAAACAATTGAAAACTACAAAAATTGATTCTGATGAAAGTTAATGATACAAACACGTCTGCAAAGTTGAGTCACATCATGTTGGATGTTAATGGCAGCATTTAAAAGCCATAAAAGTGCTCTGGAAATGAACACTTTAATATACGAGCCCTCAGATCAACTCAAGACGCACGTCTAAAGCAGTCAGATCATGTGTGCCCAAACTGTAGAAGCATCACTTAAGCAAACCTACAATTTTTTTTCTGAACAGACGCCATATTCACTGTAGTGACAATTATCATGCAGAAAACTGACTCAGTAATGTCAGATACCTGCTAACATTCACTACCTTTAGCCACCATTAGATAATGGCCTTACCAGAACAAACACAGCTGACACAGCAGAAGCCCTGAGAGTATTGACTTGATCAGGTTTTGTGTTTTATGGCTTACAAATTCAAGTCTCATCTGTAAGAGAACTATTGTGTTATTTCTTCTTCCAAAGTTAAAAAGATGTCACTGAATGGCAGGAAAACAACAAATAGCATGTGCCTTCAGGTGAGGTGTTCACGTCTTGTTTTACTTTGATAAAGTCACTGAAAAGTTTATCTGTCATTGTGTTAAAATGTGTACCAGTAGCACAAATAGAGAGTAAATGTTACTATTTACCAGCATGGAAATGAATGACCAAATACAGCCAAACTACACTGGACGTGTCACATGTTGAAGGATTTTATGGATATTTATCACTTTTCTGCTTTTCCCACACTGCTAACTAGCATCCAACCTAATGTGACCCATGTATTTGCAATGTCATCAAGCTGCCTTTAAGATAAAGTGGATGCATTATTTTGTGAAATGTAGCCAACTCATGTTGACATTATTAAAAACTGAAACCGGATGTAGAGAAATTAGGAAGAGACTGCATCCTCTGAACTTAGAAAACCCTTCTAAAGCTTAATGAAACTCAGTGTTATTGAAAGTATTTGCAAATTGAGGACCTTTCTCCTAAACGCTCCACACACACCAGCATGGGATTATCCACAGTATACTATTAAGCCACAAATGTCAGGAAACAATTTGCTGTCAAATTGGCTTTTGGAATTAAAAACCTTCATCATTCTCTGACATTCAGTGCCCTTCCCTCTCCACTGACCTTCACCCCATCTCCTGCCATCTCAGCAGCCATTTCTCTCCATCCATGTCTCACTCCTCTTACTTCCCAGCTTGCTTTATCTCATCCTCCTCTCCGTCATTCACCCTCACCCCGCCGATTGTTTGCATCTATTCATGAAAGAGAATTTTCCGGTTTTCTCATTCCATTTAAGCCCAGCCAGCACTAACCCATTGTGCTCTGATGTTCCTCTCAGGCAAGAGGTCTAAATCAGGCAGGAAAGACGGGGGAGGGATGGAAGGACGGAGGGAGGGAGGATGGTAGGGATTTGAGGGAGGGGAGGAAGGAGGGTGGGGTTGATGAAGGAGGGGGAGGGAGGACAAGAAGGAAAGGTTAGAAGAGGGGAAAGGCAAAGAGTAAAGCGAATGTGTGAGAGCAGCGAGGAAGAGGTGTAAAAGAAGTATGAGGGAGAAGAAAGCCAGAGAAGCAGAGACGTTACAGCACCTGAGCGAGCTCAGCAGCCAGCCATGTGCTCTTAATGTGGACTCAAATCTGACCCATGACCTTTCCTGCTTGCCATCTTCTCTCTCTCTCTCTCTCTCTCTCTCTCTCTCTCTCTCTCTCTCTCTCTCCTCTTTCCTGTCTGCAGAAAATAAACTTGTAGAATGACAATTTTCCTTAAATAACTGCCTTTGCTCTCATTTTTGTCATTACATTTCTTTTTCAATCCTCACTACCAGTTGCTTTTGCTGAAGAAGAGCTGCAGCTAAGGGTCACTTAAACCACTCAATTAAATGTGGATAAAAATCCCCTCCTTTTTATCATTTGACATCCAGCACACAGATGATATCACAAACTGTCTCACTGTGCAGCGACTTAGCCCACTTTGTAGCCCAGCGGGTACAGCACGGCCATAAAGCTGCAATGCTTACAAGGTTTAAACCCACCAGAGCTACTTACACTAATACAAGTTCACGCATTTGAATGCACAGTAGTGGAGCATGTTAATATTAAACTAGTCTGTGCATACATGGAGATAGGAGCTGCATTTGATGTTGGCTGGTTTCTTTAAAGTGGTTTTAACAGGTTGGCAGCAGTTTTACAGAAAATAAAGAACACTTAATGCACAGCACATGGATTAACCAACACTTGTTAAAGCATGAGCTTAAAACAGAAATAGTTTTAATAATAATACAGAAACAGAATCAGAGACTCTATAAATGAGGTGTGTATGTAAATGAGAGTATTATAGCTGCACTGCAGTTTGCAGGAAGTGCAAGTACGGGTTTGTGGGTAAGTGAAACATACAAATTAAATCAATGGCTGACCAGCAGGTTTTTTTTAGATTGTGTTGGATTTTAAAGGTGCATAAGATTTTGAAGTAAAATACACCGAATCCACACACTTCTGATTGATTTTCATCATTCCAGAACCATTTATGTTACTTTGCTTTCATATCAGCCGCCAGTCTCTGGACTCTGGATGGAGCGTTTGCTCCCACCCAGCCACAGGAGCCTTACTGAGCTCGGCACTGATGTTGGGTGCAGTCAACGTTCCAGTTCATCTCAAAGCGTTACATGGGGTTGAGGTCAGAACTCTGTCAGTCAAGTTCTTCCACACCAGACCTTGCAAACCATGTCTTTATTAAGCTCACTTTGTACATCAGGTTATGTTGAAACAGGAAAGAGCCTTCCCAAAATGTTGCCACAAAGTGCTATTGTCTTCTAGCATGAGATGCTGTAACACTAATGACCTGTCTTCCTGATTCTGCAGTGCTGTCACAGACTTATGCTACTGACATTTTGGAGGCAGCTGCTCAGCTATGTTTCTGTCCATTTTGGGCCTTTTTTCTGTTCACACTCCATTTCACAACCCATTTCAGCCAATTCTCTGAACATTTGTGTTTCATCTTTCTCGCTTTTGATCTTCACATTTTTCTGCTGTGAATTCTGTCACTGAGTGTGTCTCTTAGCAGCTTCTTTTCACACTTTCAACCGTGCCAATGTGTAATTTGAATCCCAGTCTGGGTTCCTGTTTTCAGTCACTGCTTTTTACAGTAAATGCATTTTTTCAGTGCTGAAAGAGGCCACTGGCCTCTGTGAAGGTGTACAAGTTTAATCTGAAGGAAATCACAAAATACATACTCGTACTGATGTAATACCTGGTTTAAATCAACATGCAGCAAAGAGCAGACCTCAGTTGGTTGGATTTATTCACATATTATTCCACTGTGGTATGAAACCTGACTGACCAGCCTTAAATGCCTGGACGGCAAACATAATACCAGAAACCAAAAAAGCAAAGCTATCACAGCATCTTGTTAATTTGTTGCAGATTGTTGAGGTATAATAAACATGTCTAAACACTGAAACAGAGTAAGACTGTATCTGCTGAGCACATGCTCCAACAACAATACAGTATTTTCATAAGCAGCTGCATGCTTATCAAGTATCAGCATACAAAGATGAATGTTGAAACTGTAGATACTGGCTTTATTTGCCCACATTTCACATTTCCACCACTATTCTAATTGCAACACATTGGAAAAGAGGAACATGTCTCTCCAGAAATAGAGTGCCTGTTACTCTGGATAATCTTCAGTATGTTTTTTTTGTTCTTGTTGTTGTTTTGAACCAACCCTTTAAGGGCAACCAGGTTTCCAAGCCAGTTTAATGCAGCTTTAAATGTCAAGTTCAAAAGTTTAAATGGTCTTCTTTTGCTCTGTTGCAGGGCTATAATATTCAGCTCACGAGGATGTGGTTGATGTTAGCTGCGGGGACAGTTGCCATGCTGACATGCGGTGTAGTTCAACACCTCCTAGACTGCCTGCGGGGCATCAAACCACCACTGCTGGGGTGACTCGCTTGCCACCATATGGTGCCATGCTGCTGTGACCCCACCTGTCTGTTCGATATCTGCTAAGGACCTGACGTAGGTAGAAGTAATTCTCAGCCAATCATCAGCCTATCCAAATGGCCTTGCCTTATTTCTTGATACAAAAACTAATTTTGTCATTGCGTACACAGAGCACTTTTCACTTCTAATGGGATTAGCGTGATATTTTGTCATCCCATGAGGGGGGCACCACTCACACACTGCCTTTCTTAAAACAGGCATCCCAGTGACTTGCTAATGGCGTCATCTCTGCCTGTGTGAATTTAAAAACTCCCTGAATGTGCATATTGTGCCGCAGGGCACATTTGTTTGATGAGCCTAATCCCTTGTCATCCCATGTCTAAAGAAACAAAGGTGTAACACTGGGCTGCAGAGGATCAGCGAGTGTGTGTGATGGTATACATAAGCCCATCTCTCCCAATCCCACATAGGCTCCTAATCCTAGAAGATCAAGTGTACAGGCTAGAAGTGTGACTGGGTGGGAGCCATCATGATGTTTTCAGTTATGTTGACTCACACCGTGATCACTGCTGCTTCACAACAACCACAGTATGTCAAGCTTCTGTAAGCTTTTGTTGCTTTTGGCTCTAACACTCTTCTTATTTTTAATCAAAGGCCAAAAGTTACTGTCTTACAGGCACAGTCTGCGTTGTTCATCACCATTCTACATCTGCATTGTTTGTCTACATTGTTTATGACTTATTTTACACAGCAGAGACTTTGACTAATAGCAGAAAGAACAGTGCTAAACACAGATGTTCATGCAGTAAGGGAAAGTAACATGTCAGGTTCATTTGCAGCCATGCGTGGCTTTCACAGTAAACATCTGTGTTAGGGCTCTGCATGCACGTATGCCTCATATGTGCTTAACACAGACCATAACTGTTCATTTTCACAGTACAGTGAGACATCAGTCAAAACTGAGTAGGCAGTAAAATTATCTGAGCACAAGCAGGAGCAAGGAAGCATTAACGTAAGCCTATTTTTAAACCAGGTACTGTGAGTGATGTTTTTTTTCTCCTGTATTTGACAACAAAGGTTTTATTTTGACGGCATGCATTTAACAAACAGCTGGTTGGGTCATCTTTGTAAGCGTAGCACTCAAACATATCCTGGAACAATTTTACTGATTGTGACATATTGCTTAAGCAACCACAACAGTGTATCTAATATCTTCTACAGAACAACATTTTACGACACTGTACCGTGTTCACGTTTTTATTTATTACTTGGTGAAGGTGCAATTTAATGGAGCCACATTATGTAATGTCTCGTGGCTATAACTTTCCATAGGCAGTAAAATACCCTTTGATTCACTTGACTTGTACATACTCTGTGAATGGAAAATGCAGTTGTGCTTATGAATTTTGTTTTATAGTGAACAACACACATGTTGAACTGTGCCAACCGTTGGATGAGTATTCCTATGGAAGCCAAATATTCATGTTAATGATATTTTGACCTATCATTATGATCTAATGTGGGTATCAGGCTATGCCACCAAAATACTACTGAGCCCTGTGACAGCGAACACCAATCTATAACCCTGACCTGACGTACAGTTAAAATGCCTTTGAATCCTACACTCACCCAAACAAAGTACTTCTATCCATATTATAGCTTCATAGGCTAAACTTAATTGGCTGACCCCACTGGTTCGATTGATACCATCAATTGTATCTAGTTATTCTGGTCTTACAAGTGACCACTAGTTAGCAACTCTTCTGGTAAAAAGGTTTCAATATAAAGTTTATAAAGTTGAGTGTGACTGTGAGAGTGCAGGCAGGTCAACAGATCATCAGACAGACATCCTCTCAGTGGTGTTTTGGTGAGTTGGGCTCACGACACTGACAATGCCCAACAGTGTGTTCCAGCAATCCAGAAGTGTGCACCCGGGACTTGCCGTGTCTTTTCTGTGGCTATTCATAGGCCTGCTTCACAAGATGAGGGTGAAAACAGCTCATATATTAGTCATAAGTTTGGTTGCACACCTCTTTTAAGCCAGTATGATTGTTCTGTGAGGCTCAGTTGTCAGAACATGTCGTAGTGTGACGGCTGCAGTCCTCTTCACGGAAAAGTATGACGCCTGTGTGATCATCTTGGATTATCACCTCCTGTGCACCTGCTAGAGCACCTGTAGTCAGTGATAATCCATAAAAAAAGTGAGCGCGGCCTGGGCTGGGAACAGATCACATGTGTGAATATCAAAAGTAAAAAGATAGAATTTCATGTTGAAAAATGCTGGTTAGGCAAATTCTTTCTTTCTTATTAAATTTCACAGAGATTACAGTTCTGATCTTATTCACTGTGTTATGTTTCAATCTATTCACCGGCGGCAGCTTTGAAGTTGGAGAGAGATTTAAAAGCGAGCCAGGTATAGGCTAACAGGGCCCTGCTAAGCCTGTGACAAAAAGACACTGAGACGTGCTGTGTCTCTCCTGATCCACAGGGACCGAGAAAGTAGGCCAGGCTCGGTGTCAGACTGCTGCGAGGATCAGGACGCTCAAGTTGTTGACTTGTAATCAAAGTTCCTTCTCACACTTTGGATGTCAAGAATCTCACAGAGAGCGAGAGAGAGAGAGATTTCAAATATTCCTCACACACATAGGTCATATTTTTAGAAGCCAGGCTTTCCAGCTGAGTACTGCGTCATACTGTGTCATCTAGAAGCAGCCAGCCTTTTCAATAAATGATCTTTTGTGGAGGTGGAATTTGAACTATTCACCTGCATCAAACACGCAAAGAAACGTGAGAGGAAGTAGCACAGGAAATCATATAGGGGGTCTAATAAGCATAAATCACTGCTATTACAAACTCACTTGTGAGTACTACAGACACATGAGTCACTACAGGAAAATTATGGTGATGCAATTTTAGGATGTCAGCTGCAGTGCTTGAATGTCAGGGGTAAGGAATATTTACAAGGACATCAAATGCGTGTAGAGGATTGAGTATCTGCTCAGTATGAAAGATGCACATACTTCCACACTAAACACGCTCCGTAATTCAAAGGAAACGAGCTTCTTCATGTACGTCAAACAGACCCTGCTGGAGAAGATAGCAGCTCATCATTTCTAAGTGATTAGACCAAGAAACGGAACCCATGCCGTGGGTTAATAGACAACCATTTGACTAATTTGCAATTAGGACACTCTTTGTGTGTTGACAAACTGTGTTAGGCTCCAGCGCGTAGATGACCCTGAGAGAGACAGAGGCACCAAAACAGCCAGGAGACACTTAGGCTCGTCACGTGTTGTTTGTCCCTCCCGGAGTCCTGCCCGACTCCATCGTGAGTTATAATCAGACGTCGAATCACGGGAGCAGCCCACGATGCCGACGCGCGCCATGCAAGCGCACATCTAGTCCGGCGGTGCCTGGGATTGGGTGGAGGGAGTGGAGGATGCAGACGGAGTCACAGGATTGGTAGAGTTCAGCGCCAAACTTGTTGACTCATAACTGAGCAACTCCTCTCCATCTACACGGCGCGGAGCTGTCCAGGGCCAGTGGTGCTGAAACTGCCAGCTTCCGACGCGCCGTCGGAATAATTCTGTCTTTTTTCTGGTTTGATTGCTCCCAATTAGCCTTTGGAAGTTCTATGCTCTTGTGAAACACATCCAGACGTGTGCTTTCAGCGTCATTTGACAGATATTTATCCACCGTCACCGCTCTATCCAAGAGCGCGTCAAGCTTTCAACTTCTTAGCCGATCAAACAGAGGACTCTCCGAGGCGCAGCCATGGCTTTCATGGTAAAACACATGGTGGGAGGACAGCTGAAGAACCTGACTGGCGGACTGACGGAGGAGAAACCCGAGGGGGAGAAATCAGAAGCCGCCGCGCAGGGGATGACTCAAGAGGAATTTGAACAGTACCAGCAACAGTTAGAGGAGGAAAAGTAAGGCAATGATTGAAGCTTGTGAATGTGAAGTTGTGATGAAAGCCTAAAGAATGTGTCGGGAAAGCAGCAGAAGCATGGCATATTTAAAGGGTGCGTTTTGTATGTAAATAGAGCGTTCCCAGTGCGCCGCGCGCTTTTTTACGCATCAATGCAAAAGCGCTCCACACACAGCTGCTCCTCTCGCCCAGGGAGCTCTCTGTCTCATAGCTTCGGCAAAATGTGCTGCAATTTTTTTAATTTGGGATTCCTGGAACCATTCTTCCACGGAAATGTCTACAGGGATTCATGCCTGGGGCGAAGCATGTTCCTATTACTGTGCGTGCGGGTGAATAATGACTGTGAAGTAAATAAAGTGGGTAAAGTGAAACTATTTGGATATGATCAGAGTGCAAACGACCAACAGTACAAACTGAAATTAAGTAATTCATAGGCCATTTCTTTCTTAGCCGACTTTCATCATTCACACATAAGTTACTATTCAAGATGGCTATAATTATTTTTCCTTCTAAAAATGTACTGCAGCCTAAAATGGTTGATTAATTGAACTTAGAATGGTTTGGCCTCATAATGTCTGGAAATCTGTTTTTTAGTGGACCTTTATTTATCTATATTTAGCAAATGGGTGCCTTTTAATTATTTTGTCATGCAAAAGTGTATTCTTTCAATGTTCATTTATCCTAAATTACATATTTGTTGTGTTTTTTTTTTGTTTGTTTGTTTTATCTCCTGAGCCACTGGAGGACAATATAAAGTAACAACACGGTCATTTGGCAAACAGAGTTCACCCAGCAGACAGTAACTCGGGGGTGATTAGTGTGATGCTGCTCTTAGAGCAGGACTCCATATACCATATAAGATGCTGACTGTCCAGGTCATACAATAAGTTACCATTGATTAATAATAATGTGAAATAAAGAATTCAGAGTTGTTCAGAGAAATGGTAGGTTCTGATGATACGTTTCAGTTGTTACACATCGCAAGCATTACCGCATGTTCTTTGCTCGGAGGAGTATATACCATAAAGACAGAGCTATCCAGCTGTTTCCAATCCCTGGCTCATCAGCCCAAACACATTTCCTGAACACTTTTTCTCCAGAGTGTCTCACAGTACCATGTACAGACATTTTAAGCACAAGTGGGAGGTGAAGTCCTAACTCTGGCAGTATTAACACAGCTCAGCCCACTGAGCTCCACAGGAGGCATGGCAAGATGCTTAACGCTCCGCCATCCAAATGTGACCTTCAGTGGAAGTGAGTTATTAGTCAGAGGTGCTAAACATGAGCATAGATCACTGAGAAGCGTGTACAGCTCAGATTGAAGCAGAATACGGTTTGGGGGGAACGGGGGTGGGGACTTGCTCTCACTGACATGTCACATGTAGACATTTTATCACCCTCAGCACCCGGGCCTCAGTGACAACCCTGGTCATCTGATGGCCTTGAGAGGAGAAGACACAAAGCTCTACTCATTGGCTGCAAGTGAGCACGGCATGGGCCTATGTGCCATTTGGTGTTTGGCCTGTTCATGTTAACACAAAGTGAGCTCAGGCTCAGCAGCATGAATGCTGCATCTCCAGATAAAACGACCTTCCCTGTGACACATTGGGTACAAACACTTTGCAAACCATGCCTGTGGTTCTCCAGTGTCCCCTTGCCTTTAGATTATGCTGCTGATTTGATCTTTCTAGGCGTACAATCCAACCTCTGCCACTGCAGTTTTGAGGAATATCATCCACAGCCTTGATTTTGTCATGAGCACCTACTGTATTTCACTGACTCTGATCAAACGTGGTCTTTTTTCACTGCATTCACGGTATGTTTGGGTTCAGGCCACTCAAGCAAGTTTGTTAAACATTATGTCATGCTGTTGACTCATGATGCTGGGGGCAAATTTTGCAGTTTACGACAATTATGAACTACACTGAAGCCATAAATATTCTAGTGATGTTGAGTGGAGAGAGCGTTGCTAGCAGCCGATTGCCTGCCCTCTGCTGGAGGCTGGATTGTTTACAAGAATGAGTTTTAGGAGACAATAAGCTGAAAGAACGGAAAAATATTGGACATCTCCCAGCATTTGCTTTCTCCAAGACAAATGTGTAGAATTCTAGAAATGCCTAAGCAGAGTCAGGCTTAAGGCCATTATTAAAATGGCGGGAGTGTCATCTTTCATTTCTTAGATGCTTTGCCTCAAACGGCCCATTTTGCAAAGACAGTTGTGAAGCTTTTTTTGGTGTTCAGCCACAAAAGATGAAAACTTTCTATAAGTCAGAGTGCAGGAAGGCAGTCTGCAGTACTAGACAATATGAGGTAAATCCAGGATATGTATTGGATGGGTTGTCAAAATGGGGGAGTGGTAGTGAGTCTGCAGTTCGTAGGTTACCTTTAGTGGTTCACATCCCACGAGACCTGAAATCCCTCAGAGGAGTGCTGGACTGACAGGATGCTGCATCTGGGGCTCCTAAACATAAACAAAATGTCTTCGCCTGCTTTTTTCCCCACGGCATCACTGCTGCTGCTGCTGCTGCTGCTGCTGCTGCTGCTGCTGCTGCTCCACCTTCTGCTGGCTCTACTCTCTGTAGGTAGTGTTAAGAACGGACATGTTAACCCTGCTCTCCAAGGCCTCCAAGGTCCAAATCGCATGATGCTGTAACTGCACAGGGCAAAAATGAGCATTGATTTTCTTCATTTTCAGATGACGTGTGGTGTGTTTATAATATAAGAAGGTATCACCCATTGCTGTTCTATTCCAGCCTTTGCTAGAAAAGGAGTTCATCTAAATTGTAGCAGCACTGAGAAAATTCTGAAAAAAAAAAAATATTTTTCTTCCTTTCTCGCAGACAAGAACGAGAAGCTAGTTTTGCCCAGAAGAAAGCTGAGAGAGCCACAGTTAGAAGTCATTTCCGGGAAAAGTACAGACTACCAAAGGTAAAGTAATCCAGCTCTGCTTTTGTAAAGACAATGCATGTTTGGATTCAAGGGCTGGCCAAGTCATGACACACACAAAAGTGGACAGCTGCCTTGGTTAAACCCACATATCGTTGCAGCCAAATACTTTATTTCTATAAACTACAGTGTTCTAAATTTATTGTCCTCCTTTCTTCTTTCGTGTTGGGTGTGTCTATATGGACACATGTGCATGTATGTGTCTACCTCAGAATGAGACAGATGAGACCCAGATCCAGCAGGCAGGGGATGACGTGGTGTTGCCCACAGAGCTGGCTAAGATGATCGCTGAGGACAACCAAGAGGAGACGCACAAGCAGTCGGTGCTGGGCCAGCTGTCCAACATCCAGAATGTGGACATCGACCAGCTGAAGGACAAAGCCCAGGCCACACTGGAAGACCTCAAAAAGCAGACGGAGAATTGCAGTCTCATGTGATTTTGCCAATTCTAAGTCCCAGAAGATTAGAGTGTTACTTGTACAAATATTTTCCAAAGGCAGAGCTGCTCTGGAGGTAGAAATATTGCTTGGGTGGAATGTCAGCTGGCAGAGCCACATAATAACAGTTTATCTAGCTGTGCAGAGTTAGACAGAGGCCCTGCTGAAAAGACAGTAAAGATAAAGACACTGACACAATGAAACCTTACAAACTGGGAAAGAAGAACTATAGCCACAGTGTCATCTGGGTGAGCTAGTTTAATTAGCTTTCCTGTTAATCTTCAGATACCCTAAAAATGATGAATGTCATTCATACTTTTATTGAAAGTACCTGACTTGCACTCTGAAAGACTGGTTCTGTGGCTCCTCCCACTGAGATTCAACCAATGAGATTCTTTCTGCCTGCAGAGTAGCTCCTCCTCTGAGAAACATCAGCCCGTGAAATCCTGTCCTCCCTTCCCTCCCTAACCTCCCTCGCTCTGTGTACCTCACATGACCAGTGATAACACTATGACTCTGCAGCACAGGTCTCAGGTGTGTATGCAGGTTTTCATTGCTTCCAAACACACAGCAGATGATTTCACTGATGAACATGGGCACCGTGAAGTGGAGAGGATCTCTGAGATCAGCTGCTTGGCCGGAATGAAAACAAACATACACAAGGCTGACCCTGGTTCATGCGAGGAGGCCATATGTGTATTATGTTGAAATTGGGAAATGTGGTCATTTATTTCAGGAAAAATAAAAAAGGGAGCCGTTTGTGGGGTTGTTCAGATTCCACGTACAAAAGCACAAAATCTAAGAGCAACAAATGAGGCTGATTTTTGTCATAAGTAGCTTACTCATGTTGGCCCCCTGGTGCCATGATGAAAGCTCCCTGAGAGCTGCATTAATTTCAGTTTTAACCTTTTCCTAGACATATCATTATAAAAGGCTTTTTTCTTTCTTTTTCTTTACTCCCGTGTGCCTTGGACGTCCATACAAGGCTGTCTTCTCTTGAGCTCCGACGTCTGTAAGCTACTTCTTACGAAGACTGGCCATTTTGTTTGTCTGTTTTTGCAGGATCTTTGACTTTCAGTCTGATTACAAGCAACAAATCATTTGCGAGTGGGTGGGAATGGTGTCTTACTTAAGGGCAGGAGAGATTCGCTGCATTGCGTATGTTGTAATAATCTGCTGTTAAGTGTGTACAATAACTGTGCTCCCAAATTGAACCTAGCATCAATAGCAGCTATGTAGGGAGCAAATCTGTGTTTGTGCTGCATTTAGAGGTTAAAAAACAAAAAGCTGCTCAGATGAGAGAAATGTAAATGCGTTAGAAGTTGTATGCCAAAGCCTAAAGGAAACGGCACACATATGTCAAACTGTGTAACTGCGGTGTGAGTATAGATCTACATTCCAGTAATTATGTTGTATAAGGTGTACATGTATCTGCTGTCTGCCTATACTGTCAACAGCGGCTTATTCTTCGCTCTGTTTTCATCAGCTCGCTGCGTCTTGTAGTGTTGTCGACTGTCACATGACCTTTGACCTGTCTTCCATCTCATTGACCCTTGTGTCTCCGTGGTGCCGTTCTGTGCTGGTGGATTTGTGTTGTTTAGCTGATGTGATATGTCAAGTGGTGTCCTTGTAAAAAAAACCTGACATGTGGCTGAGAGTGCTGGTCGTAGCGTCACACAGCTCTCAGCCACTGTGGGCCGACTGCGTAACTCAGTATTCTGTCTGTGTTGTTTCCTAGCCAAGCCTCAGTGAAGGCATGGGTGAGTCAAGAGGGATGTTGTTGGTGTTGTGTTAAATCCATATGCGCAACATTTAGCCAGTGTTTGATTTAATGTAACAGTGAGGGAACGTCAGCTTTGATCTCATATCTGTCCCCACTTTGAATCCTGTTATAGCTCTACTGCCAAAACGTCTTTTTCTTTGGATACTTCATGATTATGAAAGTCTGAATTTTCCATGTACATGCTTGATTTTAGAGGAAGTGTGGCCAAAAAGATCTTGAACGAGTGGTAATGTGCTGTAGTTGCTGTATGGTCATAACAATTCATCATATAAAGCAGAGGAAAAGTTGCAATAAGTCCTTTTATAATGGAACTATGAGAATCTGTCATCAGCCAATATTACTGGGTGGAACAGAAGCCATAAAGCAAACTGCTTGCTTTGTATGAGTGTGTGTGACTTATAATAATTATTCAATAACTCAATAATAACAATAATAAGGTACAAATGTATTTTTTTGTGTTGTCATCCTGTGGAACTGATTTTTCAGGAAATGGCTGCCATGACACAGAGTTCTTCTCGTTCTTTGGCTGTTTCTTTGTTTCACAGAATCTCTATCATTCTGTCTCTGAAAGTATTTCAGTGATTTTTGAGTTGTAACTGTAATAAACTGATTTTTTGGATAATGAACTTCCTTTCCTTTTTTTTTTGCTGCTGTACAGTATGTGATGATTTGTCAGTAGTTTTACATTTGGAGCAAAAAGAACACCAGATGGAGACAAAAATACACACAACTGTAGGATGAAGATAGTGGCTTATAGATTATGACTGGCATGTCAGTAACGGGATGCTGTGGTCAGTTAGAATCAAAACATAAATTATATAATTAAGCATTTCATATGAAGGAACATCCTCATGTATATACACGTAATGTCCATTTTATTAGCTGGACTTGTACATTGTGTTAATATGTTTTTGTCTTCAGGTCATAGTTGGTGGTGTTGTGCTGCATTATATCCAGAGGTGTTTCTAATATTCTGTCCTCCTCATTACATTTATACCTATACCTATGAACTATGACTAGTACAGCCCTAAAAAACCCTATTGTGTGATACTTGTGAAACAGAATTTCATCCACCTTTGTGCCTATTTTAGGAGCTGCTGCTGGTGATGTTGTATTGACCTGCATTATGCATTCTGGTGTTTCTGCTTTTTTGTCCACCCGGTGTGCATACAGCACATAGAGTGTTCGTACCCACTTTTGTGTACTACAGATGCAATGCTGTCTTTGTGCATGCTTTTGATACTGCAGTTTTACCAGCAGCTATAGTTTATAACAGATCTCAGATCGGGTATCCATCTGGTGGAACTTGTGCAAAACTGGCACAGCCTGTTTTGGCAGAGGCAGAGCAAAAAAAAAGAAAAAAAAAATCAAGTTAGTTACCATTTGAATGGCAGAAAAGCCTGCGCTATTGGCAGTTTTCAAGTGTGGTGTGAAAGGGGATAGCTGTAAAATATATTGATGCTGAAACCCCTCTCTATTGATAGGCCGCAGTGCGTGGACAATCTGCAGCCTGGAAAGACATTGGGCCACTGCATGGCCAATCTGACACAATTGGGGTGAAACGGGCCAGAAAATACTATTCTCTCCCATTCTTTTCAATCAATCGGGGCTTACAAACTCTGCAGAATGAGAGGCAGGACAGGGAGAGGGGGAAAGAGCGACAATTAGCGAGAACCTTTAAGTGAGAACCCTCAACGACGAGGCAGTTATCACAGAGGTTTCCCTCTGCTGCGTTTATGGTTAAAAAGGAACAGATTTGTTTGTCCGCGCTGAAAATTGGAGCAGTGAAGTTGCAGATGTGAGCTTCCTTCAAAGGAATGCGTTTTGCAAGCCCCCCTGCCTCCCCCCTTACACTTGAGTTTTGCTACAAGAGAAGAGGGGACCACACAGATCCTGAGTTTCATGCAAGGAAATCATAAACATTTTCACCCTGCCTATCTCGTCATGTACGGAGAGGATTTGTGCGCAGAGCTGTGCTGCTGCTGTAGGCCTGGAAATGGGTCCCACGGCTGACTCCTCAATGACGACCAATCGGTGGCCAGGATTGTAAATGAGAGAGGGAGAGAGGGGGGAGGAAAACTTTTCTTTCTTTTTTTCAACAGAGGGAGGGGTGTTGTGGGGAAATGCTCGGCGGACCGTGAAGCGTAACAGCAAGAAGAGGGACAAAGACGCACATAGCGGGGCAAACTGCGACAGTAAGAAACCTCTTCCAGCTAAATCAAAAATCATCGGAATGCGTGGATGGATGTTGGAACTGGTGGAGCTGGGGAGAGGAGTCGAAACTAACAACGGCAAGAGAGATGAGTTCAAGTGTGCACACTAAGTTGTGGACAATAACTGTGGTTAGAGTGCGCGTTAACTTTGGATAGCCGTGCGGCGCGTTTCAGTGGCCACCTCAGATCTGCAGCGGTGGCATGGAGTAGACACAAGCTGCACTTTGGAGGATGATTTCCTACTTTTGAGCGGACATGCTTCTCGGAATGACTGCTCCTGTGCCGTTTCTCTTTTTTGCAGCCACGCGTGGTGATTTCCCTGAGTCAGATCCTGTGTCCCACTGTTGCAAAGCTCACCAGGAGGAGGCAAGCTTAACTTACGTGCAAGTTTGTGGATAATTTAGTATATTTCCTTCGACTGGTAACAAACTGGCTGGTTGCAAAACGCATGTATGGAATACTTCTGAACTTCAGTCTGTGAGTTTCAATGCGTAAATTGTCCTGATCCTAATGTGCCGGTGGAGAAAGTGCCCGTCACCGAACTAGACCTCCATCCAAGCATGAAATGCTGGTGCTGCGCCCTGGCACTTCTCCCATGGGTGCTGGTGGCCTTAGATGCCCAGCTAATCTGCTGGCAAGCGCTCCTTCGGTGCCACGACGAGCCCGAGTGCGACCTTGCATATAGTCAATACTTGGCAGCTTGTGAGGGAAACATCAGAGGGACGCGGAGGCAGTGTCCGAGTCACTGCATCAACGCGCTGATAAGGCTCAACCACACCCGCAGCGGGCCAGACCTGGAGACCTGCGACTGCGCCCAGGACCTGGAGTGCCTCAGCGCCAAGCGAACCATAGAGCCGTGCCTCCCTCGTAGACACCCAAGCGACGCCGGGGGAATAGGGTGCATGGAGGCCCGGCAGCGCTGCGAGGAAGACAGCAACTGCCACACCTCCCTCACGGCTTACTTGTCATACTGCGGGCAGCTGTTCAACGGCAGGAAGTGCTCCTCCAAGTGTAAAGCCACCATTCAGCAGATGCTGTTCATCCCAAATGGCATGCTGCTGAACCGCTGTGTTTGCGATGGGGTGGAGAGGCCTTTCTGTGAAGTGGTCAAGGAGAACATGAGCAAGCTCTGCTCCATAGGAGACCACAGTGTTATTTCAGACCAGCCTGATGTGGATGACATGTATGAGGATGAAGACTATGAGCCTAAAAATGACAGAGAGGAGGTGTACACCGATCCCTCCTCAGCTTCTCAGAGGTTGTCCAGCTGCATGGTGCTCCTGTTCCTTCCTCTAGCACGGATACTGTACTGAGACAATGCTTGAGACGTGTTGGATTTAGAAATGACGGTGTGAAATATCTCTGAGTTGGGATGGAATCGGTGACTTGCTTAAAGACACTTCAGAACAGGACTGGAAGTCAGGTCTGCTGGTGAAGGGACGCCACTTTTTCACCCCTGGGCCTCCCTGTCACCCACTTTAGTTGCAGGGTGACAGTGAGTGCAGGATGATTTGTGTAGGCTTTCCACAGTCGTACAGTTTGCATAGTAATCCTTCTTCATGCACACCTCACTCAGGAAAACTGCTTTTTTTTGGCTTTGTGATTCCAGTCTTCCCACAGACGGCCTTACAGTGCTCAGCTGTAGGGAAGCCTGCTGTCACAAATGGCAAAATACTTTGAGGTGATGATGAGAGGAAGTGAGCCGGAGCAGACTTTGTTGCAGGGCATTGCCATTATGTGTGCCTTTAACCAGCTCTCGTTTGTTTGGTTTCAATGGTACTTGGAGTGTGCCTTTATTAAGACTTTAGACAAACATGGGACTTGTCCAGCCTCTGTTTGCTCTGCTCTCCATTTCAGGGGCCTCTGCATTGTTGCAGCAACCACACTTCAAATATTTGTGGGAACAGTCAAAGGACAGGCAAGGGTGTGGGATCAAGTACTGAAATTAAGTGAAGTGCCTCTCCAGCACCCTGTCTGGGGCCCCTCCCCCATATGAGATTGTTTTATTGGACTTTTCCTGAGACACCCCCCCACCCCTTCTTCTTCCTCTCTACTGCCGGCCCCCTTTCACGCCTTTAAAACACCCCTGTCTTTATTACTGCTTTCACACTGCGGCAACAAGCCAAGAAAAGCTGTTTGTTGCTGGTGTGAATAGGTCAACATATCATACCTGTCCACAGAACTGCTCATGATGAGAAGGTTACCAGCTCAACATTGTCACGTGTGGCTGAATACCATTTAAGATTTTACACACGCAGTGTAATTCCAATGGAAGCTGCTGGAGTACGTTTTCATGAATTCATCACACAAAGAATATTAAATTTTATTCTTTGTTAGACGAAGATTGCCGGACCAAGCACCAGGTCATGCTCTGCCTCACTGAATCTGCAGTGTAGCAACACCATAATCACTGAACATAGCAGCATCACATCAGTGTGTGAACAGGATCAACAGTGTACTCGCTCATGAGCAGTAGTCTGGTATGAATGCTCAGACATGTGTGAACGGATGAGATTCTGTGTCCCAGAGTGTTTGTTAAAGGAGCGTGAGAGTGAAGGCAACGTGTAGTCACACAGGATCGACACTGACAGATAAAACTACAGACAGAACTCTCATTGAAACAAGAGGTCGAGTCCAGTTCACAAATTCCCAATGAGGTTTTTCTCCTCTGAAAATGTACTGTGAAGGCTTTTATTTTGTACGTGTTGAGACTGAATATTTCTGAAAAAATGCATCACCTTCATTTCAGTTCTGTACAGCTACAGAGCAGCAGCTAGCAGGAAAAAAAGGGAACGCAAAAACAACATTTTGTTAGTATGGATCACGTGTAGTGAAGCTGCCAATTTGTGTTTTCACCACTTGAAATTGTGTCAAAACTAATCTCTTTGTTTTGTCTTCAAGTCTTGGAAAAATGTTGATAAATGTTAAATTATGAAGCTAGAATACGAAGAATGTGTATATATTTTACAATAATATGCAGTAAAATAAGCCAGTGTCTGCCCACCGCCACTTGCTTTTCACACAATAGAAACACGCAAACGTTGCTCAGATTTTGATTTAGAGTTTTCAATTTTTCATCTCATCTTGTGGGAACATAGCAGTAAACACTTCAGAGCAGTGGGAGGGTGACTTTTATAATAAAATGTTTATGAACTAAAGTTGTGTAGTGATGTGATTTGTCCACACAGAGATCAAGAGAGTGTCTCTAACAAGGCCCTGTTAAGCTCAATTTTGAATCCACGTCACTGAGTGAGTACAGATCTCTCAATCCGACATTTTTCTGATTGGACATGAACCGAAAGTTCGGGGAACTTGCATGAATGTTTTTCATGCATTGTTGATGGAGGTTTATGCTTCAGTGGAGCTTGAGAAGGAGGAACATTAAATCCTCATTTAAAAAGACTTCTGAATTGCTAACAACCTTATGATTTGTTAGCAATTTGAAGACAAGCTTATTTTTCCAAATTCTTGAAAAGTCTCGGTTTTGACAATGGGTTTTTAAGCAGTGATACTCCCCCATATTAGACTCACTTCATAAGATATTTATATGTTGCCTTTTTAAGGTGGTATCTGAATGCCTAAAACAGAGGTTATTGCTTGAAAATGTCAGTCTCAAGCCAGCAGACTGACTCCACAGTAAGGGCTGCGTGTGTTTCACCGTCTAATATTTAAGGGATTAGGTAAGTGTAACTGAAACCTGGAGAGGAATTTTAAGTGTCTAGTCATTGGGCAATAAATCCTCATTGGAGCAAAGAAGACAAATGAGGAGTCAACTTACAATTTAGGCTCAAGTTGTAATTAAACCATTATGGAGGAAGGCAGAGACCCAGCCAGTGGAACATGTCATTTGATCCGACTGAGCAGGTATCAGAAGGACTTCACTTTTCAGTTTATTCACAATCCCTGTGACTAACCAAAACTCTAATAAATCAATGGTTTCAGAGCAAGAAACCATTTGGGGCTTGTTCCACACTTACTTCGGTATTTACAAGTCATTAACAAACTGTAAAAAAGTCATTTAGCATCACAGCTACGTAGGTGTGAGGTGTCCACCTGCTCTGTAAATTTAACATCAGTCACATCCAAAAGGTCCACAAATGCGGTGGCAAGACAGGAAAATTAATTTTCCCGCAGAACAAGGAAGAGATTTAATTAAAGCAATCAGAGGTGTTCCACATCTCTACACACTGTCAACTGCTACATTTGATTAAAAGACAGATGTCTATGACCCATATTTATCAGGATGTCTCCAGCCCTGCGTGACAAAACAGAGCCACATGCGATGTCACAGGTGGAAAATTTCCCCATCTCCAAGCCCGGAGAGCTCTTCTGCACAGCTTCTCCTGATTTGTCGTTAACCACAGGAATCCTCCAGCGCTTCCAACTGTCTGTTGTGTCATAAGAAACAGGGAGATAGAGAAACAAAGTGGCCTGCAGTTTCAGTATAGCATGACTCCTTCTAGATTAGCTAGATTGCCTTTGGTCCAATCTGTCTTAACCATTGCCATGCATCTTAAAGTCCTCCAACATAACCACTCCGTCCCCTTCAAATCCCCCCCACCCCAATTCTGGGAGCAAAATCAAAACAAACATGAGCAGAGCAGCCTCGGGGAGTTGAGTGTGTGGAGGGAACAGGGGCATACAGAGGCAGCACTGTGCCGGAGCCCATTTTCTAAATTATCTTTATTCAACATTTCTCTGAAACAAACCCCCTCCCCCCCTCGACCCCACTCTCTCTTCACTGCTCCAAAGTGGGAGTGACACAGGGATTTAGGAGGCTCTTGTCTCTTATAGGTACAATGTTCCATTCATGATAAGCATCCAGCCACAGTGAATGGCTGACCTGCTCTCTGTAGTCAGTGCAGGGGGTGCCAGAGTCAAGGGTTCCTTCAGGTCTAGGACATAGAGACTCTTCTTTATAGGTGACGTCGATGGCAATAAGACTCGACCGTTGTCCCATTAACAGTATCAACAGAGCCAGAGAGGCAGAGAGCCTGGAAGGGGAAAGGGCAATGAGTAGTGTTGTTGGAGCTGCAGCAAAATGGAGGCCAATTACAGCCACAATGCCGTAGGTTGTGGTTAGAGGAAGGAGATGGAGGAGGGGTTGTCTTGGAGGATGAGGGTGGTGGGCTAATGTTTCCATTTCAGAATCTTCCTCTCTGGGTTGCATTACTGTCAGGATATTCTCTGCACTTTTGGGGGGCAGAGCTCCCGCAAACAAGCAACAAAGCAAGCACAAGAGTCAAAACTGCGTCCAAAGTTTTCCTGGCAGCAACCTGCTCATGTCATGATTAAAGCAGCGATGCCGAGCCAACACCATGGGCACCGTTAGCCAATTAGAGCCCCCTCTGCAGCGCAGCCACAAATGCAGCACCCGGTGGTTCTCCATCCTGTTGCTCCAGGACTCGGGGGGCCACACCGCTCTCTGTTCTAACCATACAGTCTGGGAGTGATTTACACCTGGCGTGCCAGGTGAATGTGATTAACCAGCTGGTAGGGCAGAAAACAAACATTACTTTGAGTCCTGGACAGATTTAAAAACCACTTGTTAAACCTAATGCAGCTACAGCCACACTCTGTATTTCACTTTCATTGATGTTTTTCCCAAGATTTTAATCACCTTGTGAGCTGATATTTTAAAGGGAGATTTAGCTTTGCACTTTGATTAAGTTAAGGGACTCATAAGAAACAGGCTAAAAATAAAGAATGGTCAAAATCGAGGCGGAGATATCCTGACTTTTTATTCCACGTATGGGTCAAGCTCCAGAAACACTGGTTCCTACATTTCCCATAATGCCACTCAATAGCATCCGTTCAGTAGACTCCACTGCCACATCTACCAAACTCCACACATTCAATTCAAAAACACAGGCATGCACCCTCCAAGCCTACATAACCCTGATGACATCACTATGTTGTCATCAGGGTTATTTTCTTACACTTGACACCAGAGTGAAATCCTTGTGTTTTCACAGGTGGGACTAATACAGCATTCCCCCATCTTACTATTTTATTTTTTTATTTTATTTTTTATTTTTTTAAAAAAGCTTTATTTCCACTTCAGGTCATTTTTCTCACGTTCAGAGAAAGCTGCTTCGAGTGCATCAGAAATAATGCGATAGACATGGGCAATAAAAGGAACAAAGATAATATACTTGTGATGAATTCTTTGTGTAATTCCTGTAGTTTTTGAGATCTGGAAAGTTTCACTTCCCATACTTTTTCAGGCTTCAATATAAATCACCTAATTTTCGAATGTCCTTGCTTTCCCATGCCTGCCCTCCTCTCTCCTCCCCTTGTGGACATGAGCCAGTTGTTTCTGCAGAGCGACCTTCCAGATGATGACGATGGCATGGGACCAGCAGCGGAGCTCCCACAATGGCACATAAATCTTTTCATAGGTTCTACAAGACAAGTGTTGGCCTTGTGCTGTTAACAAAAGGTCCAGACGACAGAGACTTCAGATTACCTTTTTATTTTTAACTGGACTTCTCATTCAATAAATACATGAGATATAAAATCACAGCTGTATAAACATTCAAATAAAAAATAAAACAATACAGCAGTGTAGAGATCTTGCCAGCAGACATATTTATCCTTTTCTCCTTTGACTCCTGTTTTGGGTCTTTTCTCTGGTTGCCTTAAAAATCATATTCACAAGGTAAAGCTCCTTTTGAAACATTCAAGTGCTGCACCAGTCTGAAATCAAAACAGTCCATGTGGACCTACAACAGCGAGGATTATCGGCCTGCCGCTGACTGTTAAGCTTTTTTGCCGTTTCACAGAGGCCTAGTTATGAAGGCTTTGCTTGAGCGCCACAACTCACTGTATCCCTCAAATACCCAGCCAGTGCCAAACCTAAGAAAATGCAAGTCTAGTGTAAATAAGGCAGAGGCCGCACCTCTCCAGTTTTCCCCTCATAGTGGTGGAGAGGGCTCCATCAGTGGAGAGAGCATGGTGAGCGTGTGGTTGACCCACAGCAAAGGCAGTGGGGAAGGGAGGGTGAGGGAGTATGTGCATGTTTGCAGATGCCTTGATATAACACGCTATACTTAATACTACAGTTCAAAACCAATGCGATGCTCCTTCCCATTCGATTGTATGCTCAGGTTTTCACATGTTGTGAATGTGCTGCAAATACCACTGAATGTTTTGAGCTGCAGTAAATGCAGCAGTCTCTGTTTAACTCGTTTACCATGACAGTGTGGTATTGTCATACAAGCTGTCCATCATTTACATATCAATGGTGCATCAGGAGGAGGGATTTGAGGATAAGCAGCACAACAACACAGTGTAAAGAGCAGGGAACTAACTTTCACATTCACCAGTGTGCAAATCCAAAATTCAAGAGCTAAATACTGTCAGTATTTCACCAGCCAAAATGTTTTTTTTCCCCTCAAAAAGAATAAACACAAGTTCTCAACCTGCCAGATCATCAACTTTCCAGCAATAACCAGAACATTGACCACATTTGGCTGGCAAATGGAATATCCCACCCGGACAGCGTTCTGAGTTTTTCAGAGTGAGGTGTGATGCAGGTTTGCTTTGGCCCCAACAGAACCGTGGTCAGGTGAAGGCTGTGTGTCCAACCTGAACACTGACAGGCAGTCTGATGCTCTCTGGGGCGTCCCAGCCAGTTCCCACGGTGGCCGTCAAGCTTACTGCAAACAGCAAGCTGAGAAAACAGAAATGATTGATGTGTGTTAGGTTTCACTTTTTCAACATGGCTACACATTTTCAATTTTCAATGTCCCACCATAGCTTAAATAATAACTCTAAGGTGCCTCCATCAGTCATCCACAAAGTATGCTGCTGCCTTCAGGATTACATGGAATAATGGTTTCCAGATTTGTTTTGGACACTTTTAAATCAAAAGGAAAGTTCATCTCAACATAAAACACCAGCTATTACATTTGAACTGTTGACATTTAAACTTAATGCTTTCAATCAAACAATTTTACATCACATACATGTAAAGATGAACGGTTGGCCAGCTAGTCCATGAACATCAGGACAACAGTCCTGAGACTATACAATAATATCTTTCACTGTTTTTCACTAGAAAAATGGCCTTCATAAAGCACATTTTCAATGAAAAGCCTATGATAATGTCAAACTTTTCATAATAATGTACAACTTAACGTTGCCTCCTTTCACACATTCTAACGTATTTACGGGCAGACAGCCAAGTAGTGGTGTAGCTGCTTTATATTGATTGTCAATCATGAAGATACAACATACACAGCAGAAATGTCACAGCATGAGCATTGAGCTCGCCATGGAAAAAGTGTCTTGAATTGTGAGTCCTTGCCCTGTGTGGTGCTCACACTGCTCATGCAGGTGATGTAAGTCTGAAGTCTGTTACAGTGTGATGGCTCTCAGTAAAAAGTTGCTGCCTGTTTTGGTGTAGTCTAAGGTCACCAGACAGACATGGGCGTTGCTGTGACCCTCTCTTGTACAGCTGCTGTTGGATCAGTGCCAGCTAGCACGGCCTGACTGTGGCGTGGTTTTATTAAAACAACAGCAGCAGAATAAGAAGCCACGTTCTTAATGAAACTTGAGCGGCCTCTGGAGCCATTGGTGTCCTTCCCCCATCTCCATTTTTTCTTATTCATAATTCCCCAGGAATTTCTTGCTGAGAACAGGATATTGTCTGGGCTTTAGGTATCCACTATCCATCCAGGAGCTCAGCCCAGAAAATACTGGGAATTAGGCTGTATATATAGGTTACAGCTCAGGAAGGTCCAGTATATTAAAATGAAACACAGATCCATAATGTATAGCTTTTTATATAATATAGCACTTTGTTTATATAGTGTTCAGACAAGGGACTTCCAGCATATTAAATGTTATATTACTGATAATCACACTGGTTTTTATACCGTTGTTTGGATTTGATATGTACTGAATCTGCACTGATTGTTAAAACAAAAAGCTCACTGACATGTGAGTATATGAAAGGAATGAAGTTAACGTTTGTGTGCCGTCATTCTTTCTAGTGTTTGTGTGTTAGGAGGGTAAAACTTTGCTAGCACCTAGTCTCACTTTCACAAGGCAGGCTTTACAAGAGGGCAGAGGATAGAGCGGCCCAGGGCTGCACTGAAATGAAATCAAAAAGCCAGACAGTCCAGCGGGGTGGCCAGCGCAGTGAGAGAATGGATCATATTTTACTAGCGGAAAAACCTTTAATGAAAGCAGATTTCGTTACATCTTTAGACGGTCATTCCTCACTTAATCCCCAACTCCTTCCCGAAGCAAACCTCCACACAGTCACATATCGACATGGCTGCAAGGTTTTGAAAAACACACTCTGATAACCAAAGGAGCACTTTGTACAGCGCCAGCAGGTAGACTCACAGCTTCTGACAGAGTCTGCAAGAGGTTCTCGATCCAGAGACACATCCCTCTGAGTCTCCAGCATCTGAAAAATAAACAGACAAACAAAATTAAGACGCAAAACGTCTTCATCTTGCCCCTAATCTCTCTTTGAAGTAAAACACAGCGGCAAATTCCCTCATACAGTCTGAAGATGTGTGTCTGACCTTGATATTCTTCTTTATGTATTCGGCTCTGCTCATGAGGCTTTTAATCTGGTGAGAGACAGAAAATTTCAGTAAATGTAATTTTAATTTACACGTTCAACACATGCTGTCATAGCGTATGCATCGGTATGCAGCGTGGCTGTAGGGAAGACACTGTGGTCCAGACTGAAATATCTCAACTATAACTACAGGATGGATTGTCATGACATAATGCACAGACATTCATGCTTCCCAGAGGATGAACCCTAGAGCCACCAGCAGGTTGATTTTTAGAGGTTTTTAGTTTGGTTTTTAGTCAAATGTCTCTATTGGATGGATGTATTGAACTTTGGTGATCCCTTAACTTTTCATCTTGCAAAAATCAATGAAATTAATGAAGTGAAACATTAAATATATTGTCTTTGTACTGTTTTCAATTCAGTCGAAAAGGGTTAGCAAATTATCACATTCCATTTTGTTTATGTTTTACAAGTTTTTTGGAATCAGGGTTGTATTTGGGCTTCTGGCACAAAGTCACAAGATGACTGTCAGCAAATTTTCTCTTTTCTGAGTTGTGCTTGTTTACTGTAAACTGCGGCATCTTCCTGCAGCGGGAAACAAAATAAGTTTAAGATGCGTGGGGATGTAAACTCCATGGTAAAATCAGATTAAAGTGATCAGCTCTGCTGATGTGCTCCTTGCTCTTTTCCATATGGTACACATGTGCTAGTAGTAACTGCTGTCATCATATGCCTGAGGGTGCTCTTTACTGTGGTAATCAGTCTTCTGGTGATCATGAAGGTTCTTGGCTGCACCTCATACCTAGTTGTACCACCACTATATCACAGTATAAAGCAAGCACTCTTGGGCATTACTGCAGTAACATCTGAGGGTCATAATCATGGGAGACCTTAACTGATGGCTTCCATAACTTCCCTTTAAAATACCAATCTGTTGCAGTAAATAATCATCCTGACCACAGGTTTTAGGATTCAGCCCTGACCCCAACCTTATGTAGCCACAGCACTTTAATCACAACCCCTTTAATCACCAAGTACAATAAATGTGGAAGAAATCTTCATGGGTGAGGATAGTTCATGGGACGTATTGATAACTTGCAGAGTTTTATGGTACATATACTGAAACACACGTCACAGGACAACATGACCTCATGTACGTTCAGCCATAATGACACAATATCAACAACACTGACAGATGAAAGCTGTGGCTCACCAATGAGAAGCCAGGATGCTGAATTGCAGCTCTGAAAGGCTAAAGTGTGCTCTACAGTAGATATGAACACACATGGAGGCCACTCATGGCACCATGTGTTGGCTCTTTTGGGTTCTCACATACACACATGCTTTCGATCGCACCCCCCCACCCCCGCCTCGCTGATGCTGTGTTAGATTATTACAGCCGCATCTGAATTTACTTAAGACAAGCACCCATAAAACTTCAAATAGGGAGGTCTATGAGGCCCTCTCAAACCCCCTTCCCCCTTCTGGGGTTTGTTGGTGAAATACTGTTGTCTGTTGTTGGCTCAGTTGCTGGCTAAACAATGCACAAAAACAAAAGGGCTTACAGCATTAATAATAGACACGCTGAAGTCCTTCGCATATGTTTGTCTGAGTATAATATCAATGCTAGTGGCTATTCAATTAGAGCCAGCAAATTTACTAGACCATCAAAATTCAGAGTTTGTTCAAGTAAGTTTGGGTTGGTGTCCAAAAGTATGTATGTCATCTACAGGAAAGCTCTTAAGGCAATAAGACAAGAGAAGGACGGACGACTTTGTTGATTTTAATCCATTTTGCGTCATAGTTCTGAAGTTACCTACGTCTGTTCATTTCAATTTCAACGTTACTTTAACTAAGATGATTGTTAATGGCAATGACAGTCAGAGTTTCATGTTTTCTTGAGGGAGTTTAAGTGATTCTGGAGAAAGACTGATTGTTGAGCATCATTCCCAGATCAACAATGACCTGCAATAACTCACTCTTAATTCTCCGCTTGGGAGCATCAGAAAGGAGCTGTAAACACAACCCTGACCTACTATCACCTTTTAAGTTAATATGGTGAACTTGTTAGCAAACACATAGCAATACATATTCATCAGGACTCACCTGGAGTCCTGTTTCTGGCCACTTGATGATTGTTTTTAAGTTTTAACCAGCTCCTGGTTATTTATCTGACTATTTAGCTACTACTACTATTACATCCACTGTCGCTGTTACTGTGATTGCATTTCTGTTCCGGGTTAGGGTAGGGTAGAGGCAGATGGCCGCCCACCCAGAGCCTGGTTCTGCCTGAGGTTTCTGTCTGTTAAAAGGAAGTTTTTCCTCGCCACTGTCGCCAAGTGTTTGCTCATGAGGGAATTGTTGGGTCTCTGTAGATAAAAGAGCTCAGACTGCACCAGCTCTATATGGAAAGTGTCCTGAGACACAACTCATGTTGTGATTTGGCGCTATACAAATAAAACTGAATTGAACTGAATTGAATCAAACACTCTGCTATGTTCACCAACTAGTTATTAACATTGTCTGTCTGCCATTTGCTGCTGGGCAGGTAGAACACAGTTGATCGGTATAGCTATTTCACTGAAAAATGCTGCTTGCTGCAGCTGAAAACCACGCTAATGAGAGCAGTGCGAGTGAACCAAAATGATAAAGCTGTGGGCTCTAAAACCCGACTGATGAGCTGAAAGATGATATAAGACAGTGTAGAGCTGAGGGGAACTGCAGAGTTGGATGATAATTCTCTGTCACTGCGTACGACTCTTTGTCCATTCAAGAGGCCATGGGATCCATTGTTGATACAAAAACATTACATCCACTTTAAGTATCCAATTATAAAGTGGACAGTGATCTATGTGTATGTAACAGTAATACAGATGATGGATTCCGTTATTTGGCCTTCACCACAAAAAACACACACATGTGGAAAAAGGCGGGTGGGTCACGTGATGGAGGGTCCACTATGCTAGGTGATCAGCAGTGGGTTCGTTGGAGGTGACAAATAGTCGTCTCAACCGTGAGCACTCAACCAGAAGCCCCTTCCTCGCCTACTCACCTCGTTGTGGAGCAGCTCTCTCCTGCGGCCCTGGGGCTCGGCTGGCTCACCATGAGAGAGAGAGAAAAAAAGATAGGGAGAATAATGAGGAGGGGAAGGAAAAAGAGAGAGTCCACTACCTAATTCACCTTGTTTGTTCAAGAGCAGGTCAAGTGCCAGATTGGATTTTGCTAGTGCGTACACTGGGGGCTCTCGCGTGGAAATGGTTCTAATGCAGACCAGTGTTTTCACAGTCAGTCATCCTGGAGGGGAGAGTGACAGAGAGGGAAGAGAGAGGGGAGGAGGAGGAAGAGAGCTCTCTGGTGGCAAGGCATGTTGGGAAGCTGTGCAACAAAGAGCTCTTAGCCAAACAAAGAACCAATGTTTTCTCCCCACAATCCCTCTGGTGGTATGCGCTGTGCCACACAACAAGACGCTGGAGAGAGAGAGGCTGGTTAGGATGGCATGGGATTAGTATCACATATTAATGATCCACTGACAAGACGAGGTTCTGCTAAACACATCTAATTAAAAACACTCACATATAAATGCAAGTGTTAAGTTGTGTTTTTGTTTCTATGTACCATGGAACATCTAGAGTATACCAGCTCAAGTCAAAGAGTATCTCCTTTCAGCCTTCCTGGATGAACCTTCAATAACACTGGCTGGGTGATCAGAGCTCTTGTTCATTACAGAGATAATAGTTTTTAGTTGTTTCTAGTGTGTAATAACACAAAGAAGTGAAGTGTGCTGGCTGAATGGGAAGCAGATGGCAGGGCTCTCATACCACACACAGGGCGCTGGCACCGGGTCTCATCCCGGCTCAAAGCCACATCTGGATCACTCTATCCCACCTCTTCCATTAGGCCGATCTGCCAGATGAGCTCATGAGCCCGGCCTAATGGACGCCAGGCCACAGAGAGCGTCACTGGAGTCTCTTCTGTAGTTCCTATGTCTGTTTGTCTGTCTGTCACTTATTAAGTGTCCCCATCTTTCTCCAAGTCTATTGCTTCACTCTGTCTTCTTCTCTGGCAGTTTGTCATTAACTCTTTGTAAATCACTTTTTCTAAGTTACTTTCCATCTCTGCCTTTCTCAGAGTCTTTTTATATCCATCTCTCTCAGACTGTCTCTGTTTCTAGTTAAGTCTCTCTTAAAGTATTTCTATATCTTTATTCACTCTCCAAATCACTTGTCTTGCTTTTCCAGCATCTCCCTTGAGTATCATTGTCTTTGTTCAGCCACTTCTTGACCTGTCTCAGTATCTGGCTGCACCCTCAGCTCTAAATGAATGTCTCTCATAGTCATTGTGTCCACTCTCAAGCTCACTTTATGCGCTCCTATGACTTTTCCACCAAGGCTCTCTTATTCTGTTTCTCTAACAACAAATGTCTCGAAATGCAAAGTATCAGACTGCAATATGGTCCTCAGTCAGCTACTACTGCCAAAGGGTCCTTGAGCAAAGCACTTAAAGCCGAGGCTCCATAGGACAGGACAGGGTAATTGTGTTAAACCATCTCGCATTGAAAGAAAGGAGTTTATCTACCTGCTAGGGCCAACAGTAGTTCTCCTAGGCACTGCTGGTACACATCCAGAGCCTCATGATCGTCCAATCCACTCTCCTCCTGTAATGAAACGGGGAAAACGAGGAAAAACACTGCTTTATATTTGACTACAGTGACACTTGGGTCACCCTCATATTTGCATGGATTAGCTATTCCAGTCTGTTCACATTGCACAAATTATTTATTCATTATGTTTCTCTTCCAACATTTTTAGGCTGATAGCTGCAGAGACACACAAACATAAAACAGTCTGTACAGCTAACACAGTGTTGGATTAGCAAAACTGCAAGATACATGTGTTGGGTTCACCAGTGATCTTAAATGTGGTTTGGAAAGCAGTGGTTTGTTTCCTGCTGGTTTGATTTTTTTCTGCTGTATTACTTCAGCTTGACCCTGTTTGTGTGTGTGTGTGTGTGTGTGTGTGTGTGTGTGTGTATCTCAATAGCAGTGGTGTTCTAACCTTAGCAATGGCAGTGGAGGCCATCTCCAGTGCAGCCAGCAGTCGGGGTTGGTCTCGAGACATTTCTACAGTGGAAATAAAACAGAAAACACTATTTATTACTGTATATCAGTCTAAAAGCACCATCAATAATTCCTATTAGAAAATATGCATTACTTTGTAATGGGCATGTCCCCACCAGTATCTGAGGACTCCAGTGTTGTGGACTTGAGATACTTCCGATTTCATAATATTTCTTTTGGGACAGCAGGGTAACAGAACACAAACCTGCTTAAGTAAAACATCAACTCCCCAACAGACCTAGACCTGCCATTCTGTAGCTGACACTGACCCCTGACCTCTGAGGCAGAGGGAGATAAAATTAACTTTTGCTCACAGCATTAATTCAAATGTATGAAATTACAAGAATAATAATCGTACAGGGGGAAAAATACTTTAAATTACATTATATGATTAAAACCAAGTACAAAAACACATCCTGCATTACTAAAGTTGCCCTGTCACTCAGCTCCTGACCAGACAAGGCTCATGCCGGCATGCAGGGGCCCTGCCTCTGCACTGAGCTGTGTTCATTACCTCGGAGGACATCCCTGGAGGTCCGGGCCTCCTCAAAGCTCAGTCTGTTGTCTGAGGCCACCAGGGCTTTCAGCTCCTCGGCTCTGGACACATACTGGCTGACCTGTGGGAAGCCCTCTTACATTGACTCAACTTAATCATGTGAACCACGCCATATGCTCTCCATCCACACCATATGGTATTCATAGAGGAGAATTCACTCCAAGCGAAAGCCACTGGAGTGTAAAAAAAAAAGACCAATTTAAAATAGAAAGTAATCCAAATGTGAACGTGGGGGGTGTTTTCAGGCCTACCTTCAGCCTGAGGGCATCTTTACGTTGTCGGTCTGTCTCGACTGAAGATGGCAGAGAGAAAAGATGTTTTGGTTTTACATTGAATTTGTTCACTTTGCCTGTTTATTGTGGTGGAACAAAGGCGGGGCATTGTAGAAGGGCTTGAGCCACACACAGATTATAAGAGTGGTTGTTGCTCTTACAGTCAATAGCAGGGACAAAGTGCTCAAGGGCACTGCAGTAAAGAGAGAGAGCAGTGGACCTCTCCCCCTCCTGGTCCTTCTGAACGGCCTGCAGGACCAGCTCCTTCTGAAAAGAGGAAATAGGAACCGGCATCACTGACTGCAAACTGCTACAGCCCACCATTGCTTATGCATGCATGCAGAGTCATGCATGAAGGTGCATGTGGGGCAGAAATAAGCACAAGCCTACCAACACATGTGCTCAGTCAATCACACACACATTATTCACGGTCATCTCGCAGTAGACACACACATGGCAACACATACTTCCCTTTCTTCTTATTCTCTTACCGCTTTTACAAGGCTCTCTGCACTCGGCATGTGCTCCAAATCCACAAAAGGGTGGGTGAAGAACTCTGCAAAGGTGATCCGGGCATCTGGATTTCTCTCTAGCAGCCGCAGCAGAAGGTCTCTGCAGTCCTTGGATACCCTGGCCCCAGCAGGGAGCTGATGCACAAAACACGACCTTATTATGTTACACTCAATCCACAGGACAATCCAAGGGAAAAGGACAGCAGACTGTTGCCAGAGACCTTCTGGTCTCACATCACTACTTTTGATCAAAAGATGACCTTAAAACTCTCTATGTGAATCCCCGGGTAATGGACCGTGTGCTAATGCAATCCATTGAGCTCCAGCCGAATGTCTGACACAAGAATTCAAGCATTTTGAAAGGCCTCCATCATTAAAAGTACTGTTATCCTTAATTGTTACTGTGTTGTCGTAATTAACATTTGGTGTGTGTAAGAAGCAATATTAACTCAAAACTGTTGTTTGAAGTCTTTAAACATCCATTTAGCATTTCAAACCATATTAATTACAGAGTTTTTACAGACAGATCATTAGACTGACTTATAGATAAGACATAACCAATTTGTGTTTCTTAACAGGCCATAATAAAATATATTATATAGGCTTGTTTACAAAAATAAAAAGACATTCTTTCCATTTGTAGCCCAGACTTTTCCTTTAAGATGGGTAACTGGAGTCAGTCAGGGTATAGGGGAAAGTATGCCATCTAGTGGCTAATCGGTGAAAAATCTCAAACGTTAATGTGATTTCATAAACTGCCAGAGGAGCAAATCAAAGAAACATTCAGCAACACAGTGCTTTGATTTCTAAAGCAGACAACAGCAGGACAGCACACACATTTAATATGACTTGTTGTTGTTTTAATTCTTGCATTTTGGGCTTTATTTGGTCGGAGGATTAAACACTTTATTACAAAGATGATATGCAAACAGAGGTGACTTTAGCCATTAAAAGACTACTTTATAGTATTAAAGTTCTCTTATTCCCAGGCGATGTGAAACTGTGAAACACCCTAACATGCTGAGAATGAAGTTTAGCACCTCATGCATTGGCAACACATGTAAAAATAAGTGCTGCTGCTTTACATGTTTCTGTTACTCTAGACACAACAACCGTATCTGACATTTGGAGTATGCTCAACATGTGCATTCATTAAATGATAAGCATGTAGCACAATGTAGCACTATTTCAGAGCACCGGGGTGAGCAGTGGGTCAGTCGTAGTTTTCAGCAGGATTGACAACTGTTTTCAGTGCAGCAGTTGATTCATGAGGAACTGTTTCATTGCTCAGTGCTTACCTCAATAGGCTGGTTACTCCGGATCTTCTCCTCCAATTCAGCATATGACCTTGATGCAAATGGTGCTCGTCCAAACAGGGCCTCTACATGCACACAAACAATGTCAAATAGACTATCCCAAAAGGAAAATCTGCAATGACTGGCAGTGACAACACAATACACTGCACATTGTCCCTCCACACAGTTCAATTACTGTAGTGTGTATTTCAGCTACTATTGTACAATTACTGCAACCCACTAAAAAGGGACCAAATCAGGCTGCTGTTTTTATGATTAATGGCACAATTTTGTGACCTGCTCAGTGCCAGGGCCAGGCAACAGATAGGCTTTTTATGTTGAAAAAGAAGTGATGCTAAGATGTTACAATTTATTATTAAGGGGGAATCAAGCTACAGCACAAGACACAGTTACACCACACTGCATGGGAACATGTTTCAGTCACCTGAACATATAATGAAGCAGCATTACAGTCGACAGATCGTCTAATGTAATTCAAAGTAATGCATGTTGATGGTACTACACATCAAAAGAGATGAAAAGGTGAGCACAAAGTACTCACCATAAAGAATGACTCCTACTGACCACAGATCAACCCTGGAGTCATAATGGCGTCGGCACACCATCTCAGGAGCCATGTAAAGAGGAGAACCTCTCAGGACACTCTGCTCATCCCATGGTGACATGTACTGAGCGAAACCAAAATCTGAGGGCAAATCAGAATGTAAACAACACTGTGAGAGACTCCAGTGGACACAGTCCCTCTGAAACTGTCTCAGAGTCCTGTGCAGCTCTGCCAGCTGACACGTTTATAATGCAAAATGCACAACAGCATGTTTGTTTGAAGCCATATGTTTCAGTGCCATTTAAGAACATGATGTTAATCAAACATGAACAAGCAAATGTGGCAGCTGAGCTGACATGAGGTCACCTGCTAGTTTGAGGACAGAGCCGCTGAGCAGAATATTCTGGGGTTTCAAATCCAGGTGTGAGATGTTTCGCTCGTTGAGAAACTGGAGGGCGCAGGCTGTTTTTGCAGACACACGTACAAATACACGATGAGAAAAACACAGCGAAACTCTAACGTACATTATATAAGAACATTTCTGGCCCAAGAGTGAGCTGTTGGCAAAGAACCAATGACTGTAACCCAGTCTGGCATTGACTCACCTATCTGCTGCAGGAAGCGCCGGGCCACCCTCTGAGGTAAAATCCTGCGACTGCGAATGAAGCGGGAGAGATCTCCACCAGAACACCACTCCAGGATGAGATAAATATTCTCAGCATCCCACTGATGAAAGACATCCAGGGAAAGACTGTCACTATTGTTTCAAATCATGTATTTGACGCAACATTTTTAACCACACTAACAGGAGGGTGATGTTTTCCTCTAATGATGGCAAAGCCCCCTAAACTAACATACAGCTGGCATGAGCTTACCTGAAAGTCTTTTAGCTGGACTATATGAGGGTGACGCATTGTCTTGAGGATTTCAATCTCTGTGAGCAGGTTTTCTGTAGATGACTTGTTTAGAGTCTTCTTAGCAACCACCTTTACTGCCACCACCTCTCGGGTATCGCCCTGCAACATCACGGTCACTCAACTTTCACTTTAAACCACAAAAGTGACTGCAAATGTACCCAGTGTGGATTGTTAAAGCCTCAGACAAAGTAGGGAGAGCAGAAAGCACATTTAATAATGGCTCATATCTTTCACAGTCGTTGAAATATGATGTATGAGAAGCAAAGTTAAGTAAACCACAGGGAACCTCGCTGCTGGGCATCTGAGTCAAACCTTGAACTCAAAAACAAACATGGATGTTATAGCAATTTTTAGACTGGTGTGATGTTTCCCCTGAATCACCTTTCTGTAGGCTTTGTAGACGGTGGCATAGGTACCACTGCCCAGTCGTTCTGTGAGGATGAAGTCAGCCAGTTTTGGTGGAGCAAAGCTGGAGGTTGAAGCCATATCGACGACAGCGACATCAAATTTCCCTGCTCGGTCTTGGCTGGAAAGTAAGATCATTATGCTGCTCAGCACAAATACAGGAACTGACCTTCACTCTTGTTTTTGTCTTGCTTAATAACAGGGCTACACGGACCTGTTAGTGAAGGAGTAGCCTTTATATACCGTCCCACTTTAAAGCAGTTAATATAATTCACCAGTGTTTATCATTCACAGAGTTTAGTGTTTACTGGGGCTGCGTGTATCGTTGGTATATGCCGGATTTCAGACAGGCTCGTTGAAGGCTGTATTCTGACATGAACGTCTCTTCCTGGTAAGCAAGAAAATGATCTTGGTGTTCATCAGTTTGGGAGTTAGCTCTGAGTCCTAGCTAGCTTAACGTCGGTTAGCTAAGTTAGCATGTATACAACTACTATAGATGTGGTGTTAGTCAACAGTTAACCAAAAATATAACCCAAGTGGTTAAGTAGACCTTTCCGCGTTCATTCGAACGTTTTCGAGGTAGATATGCAAATAGCTGACACTTGCCTGTAAGCGGGCAAATCCACAGCACATGAATGGAAAGCCAGTGTTTATGTTGCTGACAGGGTTGGTCGCACGCTGCACCGCAGTGACCAGCTGACATTAAAATGGGTTCAGAAAATATGTCACTGCCACCTAGCGTCGGTCCTCCGTCACTGCACATTGAATCACACGAAGTATCAACCGCTATTCAGGAGAATTAAATGCGAAATATCTAAAATATTCTAAATATAATAATTAAGAACCACGTGCAAACCACAAATGTTGGTACCTCATAGTCCAGGTATTCAATAAGGTAATAATTCATAACTTTGACTAAATAATATAAAATAGATTATTTTTTCCTCTCGTCCTGAGAAATTTCACTTGTCGTTTCCACTATGTAATTACGTTTTCACTGATTAGCGTATTTATGTTATTTGAATTTCAATACGGTGGATTCTTATTCTGGTTGCTTTCTTGTGGATAGCGGCTTTATTTTCAAAAACCCTCGCCGGAAGTCATCTGTCATTGTGACTATGGTGGTCATTTAAAGATGGCGGAGTGCCTGGCTGCACGTTTGGCCGCCCAGGAGCAGCAAATTCACCTCCTCTCCAAGGAAATCTCCACCCTCCGCGATGGATTAAGCCGAGGTCTAAACGCCGCCGATGCCGCGGGGGTCTCCCCAGAGCTGGAGAGCCTGCGGACCGAGAATGAGAAGCTCAGGTACCGGCTGCTGCACCTCCGGCGGGGTCTGCAGGCGGAGCAGGAGCTAGAGGAGGCTCAGGGACAGAGGCAGCAAGCGGCGAAGCGCGGCAACGCTCCGGAGAAAAGCACCAGCAAAGTGCAGCAGACGAACAGCCGGGCTGATAATGAGGTCGTGGTAAAGACTGAGCCAGTAAGTGTCACCCAGTTGCAATGGCTTCATTGAGAGGGTGAGAAGTGGTGGTGGTCGTGCTGCACCATCACGAGCAGCGGGCCTCTATCCAGTGAGACCAAATGACAAACTGCACCACCTCACTTCCAGAAATAGCTGCAGCACTCAGTGTCACAGTGTGTGCACACTTTGAATACTGCTCACTGACATCAATAATAGACTGATGGAAATCTGTCTGTTGTAAGATTAAAGATACACACACACACACACACACACACATCTCTCTGTGTGTGCGTGCAGGTGGCAGCCCTGGAAACCAAACCAGGTGAGAGGAGCAACAAGAAGGAGAAGAATCAAGAGAAGGGACAAGGAGGTGGAAGTGTAAAAGAGGTGATTACTGCTCACTTGTAGTATTTCAGTGATCACAAACACCAAAAAATGTTTTGGCTCTGGTCACTGCCTTTCACAACCACTTCTGGACATTGATTGTTTTTCGTGTATCCCGCTGTAGCTGAAGCCCTGGCCTGCATTCATTACAGAGCGCTTCAGCCTCTATGAGGAGCTGAAGAGGGAGAGTGATGCCCTGCTGGCAAAGAGAGCCGCAGGCGGCAAGAGCATTACTGTGGAGCTGCCTGATGGACGCAAGGTGGCGGGCAAAGCTTGGCTCACCACACCATACCAGCTGGCTTGTGATATCAGGTTAGTACTTCAACAGCTGGCCAGATCCACTCACGTTCAGTTTACAACTGTATCATCAATGAATGGCTGTCAATACGATTAAATGGAATTCAGTATTCAGCGTTTCTGAGGCAGCTCTCTTGCTCTTGCTCTTTCAGCCAGGGCCTGGCCGACAACGCTGTGATTTCTCGGGTGAATGGTGAGCTTTGGGACCTGGACAGACCTCTTGAGCAGGACTGCTCTCTTGAGATCTTGCGCTTTGACAATGAGGATGCTCAGGCTGTGAGTACAAAGAACTTTGAAATGAAATAATAGAAAATAATTGAACACATGGCGAGTGGCTACAGATGGAAACCTCAGAGATGAATTCTGTTGTACTGTGTTTTCTGTGATTCATTCATTGAACATTACATTTTTTTCTCTCCTCACAGTGTAATCCTAACTTTGTGTCTGATGTATTAAAAAAGTCTAAGCCATAGCGGCTAAACCACATGCTTGCTTTAATGTGGCTAAACTGATTCTTGCTTCTTGTCTTCATCTTGCATCACAGGTGTATTGGCACTCGAGTGCTCACATCCTTGGGGAGGCAATGGAGCGCTTTTATGGAGGTTGTTTGTGTTATGGACCCCCCATTGAGAATGGTTTCTACTACGACATGTTCCTGGATGGACAGAAGTGAGCAAGCACTTTCACTATCAGCATTCATGCTGGCCAGATTTCCTAATCTGTGTAAACTTTCTGGAGCATCGTCTAATTCTTCTGGCATGATTCTAGCCTAAAAACGTTGACAATTCCAGTCCTAATCATGTATTGTATTACTGATGATTTTGCTTTCTCGAGCCAAAAAGAGTGCTCACAGTAGGGTTTTTCTGTAAAACACACTAAGTGGAAACAGAGGATCATTATGTCAGTCACAATTACGTAATTACAGAAACGTCATGGTACATATATGTGTTTCCTGTTTCTAGGGGAGTGTCCAGCTCTGAGTTTGGGGACCTGGAGACTTTGTGTAAGGCTGTGGTGAAGGAAAAGCAGCCATTTGAGCGGCTTGAGATCAGCAAGGAGACACTGTTGAGGATGTTTAAGGTGAGAGAGAGCGAGCAAACGCTCCCATCTATTGTCTGCAGATCCTCAGCTTGTGTGGAAGAATGAATCGTCGCATAGTTGTTGTCCAGTTTTTTGAAATGTTCAAAACTGGAGATATGTGAGGGGCTATTGTCCTGTGCCACTCCTGTTTCACAAACTGTTTGACCAACTATTTCTATTATTTGTATGCCTGGAACTTGGCAAATCAAGATGAAAAACTTATTGCATGTGGAGAATATTCCCTCTGTCCAGGATAGTTTCTTACTAACCCAAGGCGTTTTTATCGTGCAGTACAACAAATTCAAGTGCCGCATTCTTAATGAGAAAGTCACCACCCCCACCACTACAGTCTACAGGTACGTTCCTTTAAAGAAAGAAGAAGATCTATTAACTGGATTTCTCCATTTTAAGAGGATGTGTGAGTTCTTTTTGGTTCATTCACAAGTCTGACTGTTGTATAATTTATTAATCCTGGTTAGATGTGGGCCTTTGATTGACTTGTGCAGAGGTCCTCATGTCAGACATACAGGCAAGATCAAGGCCATGAAGATCTACAAGGTATGTGGAAAATACAAACAGGGGCCACAAGCCCCAGTCCAATTTACACTGCTCTCAGATAATGTCACTCCTGACCTTATTGATGAATGTTTTCGAGAAAGGTAACCCTGTCCTAACCAATTTGAAAATGTCACTGTGTTCTACCTCTGTCATCAGAACTCTTCGACCTACTGGGAGGGCCGCTCCGACATGGAGACTTTACAGAGGATCTATGGGATTTCCTTCCCAGACTCAAAGATGCTGAAGGAGTGGGAACGTTTTCAGGAGGAGGCCAAGAACAGAGACCATCGCAAGATTGGCAAAGTGAGTCACTGCAGGCAGCCTTGTCCAAGCCCACCCAGCTGGCTGAGGCCTAGAACTGGAGACTGAAACCCAGTACAAAGAGAATTTTGATTCATAATTGTCTAATGTGATGGCTGACACATCTTCTTTGAGGTTTGTGTAGAAGTTTTCCTTGTGAGCGTCTAGATTTGTGGTTTTATAGATGTGGTGAAACCCTGAAAAGAACCTGGACCAAGAACACAGTCTCCAGGCAAACATGAACTCTAACGACACATGCAACAGTACACGCACCAATTATTTTCCTTGTGTAGCCCAGTCGGCATTATCAGAAACGCTTCAGGTCCAAACCAGTGTGGCAAAAGCAACATGGACATGAAAACCATGTGGTTCTGCCACAAATCCACCGTTGCTGCCTTGTACCAGTTGAGGGCACTGTGTGTCTTCAAAATGGCACATTTGGGACAACTGTGAGTCATCTGAGCACCCCAGCTGGTTCCCCAGCATGGGAGACACAGGCGGCAGCACCTCAGTCAGCAACAGTAACGGCACAGTTCCATATATAAGCGCCATAGTCAAGATGTTGTTGTTGATGCCAGTTGGAGGGAGGTGACAAAAGTGGCATGTTGTTTTAAAGATGGTGCTCAGTGGCATGATCAAAGCCGACCCTTACCATTTGCACAGTGATAATGAAGGCACAACATTCTGAAAACATCTAGATGCCGTCCAATTTCATCAACTGACGACGCTGAAGTGAAAGAAAATACCCCGTGAGCTGCACCAGCAGGGACCCAGCTGTGTCTTTGATAAGTCAACTTGATGAAATTGGTCAAACAGATTTGACATGTGTAGGGAGTAAATAAGAGCAGTGGTGTGTGAATATAAAAAGATCTCCAAAGTGGTGTGTCATAAAGCAGGCTCGTTTACAAGAAATTCACATTCATAAAGGAGGTTTAAATAACCTGGACCTAAGTTACCATGGAAACCTGTGCATGCCTCCAGACTGGCCTGGTCCTGTTCAGGTTAGTGTTAAGGCTCAACCAGTGTTACAGTCGTCTGTACTCATGCACTGTGAGCATCAGTCAGTTTGCACTTGGTAACAGATTGATAACCTTTTGACATAAGAGCACATGTGAGCTCATATATTTCTAATAGCGGCTGTTATGTCACTTTTTAATTCAGTCGATGGAGTTAAATATGTAGAAAATGCTGATTACCTTACTTTGCCATAAAATAGATGACCTGGCTGGGGTCCTCTTGATATTTCAAAGGTTTTTAAAGGTCTGTTGCATCCCATACATCTCCATTTTAACAATCATTTTCAGCACTTATTATCCAAAGAAAGTTCATATTACTCATGTGGGATTTGAAGGCACAGTGTCATGATTTCAAGCAGAGAACAACAACAAACTGAGCTAACAGAGTAGCACAGTGCAGCTGAGTTCATGTCTGCTGGTCAACAACATGCTGCCAAAAGGTCACCTTTGCTCTGTTTATTCAGTTATTTTGTTTGTTTTTGCTGTAATATTTTACACTTAATGTCATTTAATTAAGTTGTGCTTCTCACGGTCACACACATCACAGTTTGGTCTTTACATGTCTGTTTTTTTTCGTTGTGAATTGACGTGAACAGCGCTTGATGCCTCAGCTGTTTCAGGGTCAGTTCTCATTCAAGGTTGTTACAGAAGTCGACCTGCTGACACCCTTGTATTAATGTATTTCAGCTTTTAGATACTGTGTGTCTATGCAGTCTTGCAAGGAAAGTGTTTGTCCAGCTACCAGGATACTCCAAACCTGTATGTCTCTTTTGTTCTGAGTCCATTGAGCTTTTTTCGGCGGTCAGTCGCTGACAGATGGTCTGCTCTGTGATGACTGGATAACTCCCTGCCGCGTATGGAGGAGGTTACTGCCGGTTGTACTTGTAGATAATAAGGATATGTGAAGTCACTAAATGTCTCCTCTCTGCTTCACAGGACCAGGAGCTGTTCTTCTTCCATGATTTGAGTCCCGGCAGTTGTTTCTTCATGCCACGCGGAGCCTACATCTACAACACACTCACAGAGTTCATCAGGGTAGGAGTGGCGGCCAAATGGCCATCAGTGTCTCTTTATTCACCGCATATTCACCAGGTTTTGTGCTATTCACAATAGTAAGCTTTGGTTTGTAATTATTTTGTTATCATTTTAAAATAGTTCTTCTGGGTTTTCCAGGAAGTTCTGAAATGCAGAAGCATTTCTAACCTCTCCCAGCCTGAGGCTATCGAGGCGCCAGCTAAGCTTAATATTTCCAGCGTACTTGTAGTGATTGCCAGTTCATTGACATGCAGACCACTTACTGTTAACTCTTGCAAAGCATGCAATCACCAAGAAGCTCAAAGATAAGTTGCCAGTATAGCAGCAAGCTGAAAAGCTTAGTTCAGCTCAGTCGGTTCAAATTCTTCTCAGAGCCTCAGAAAAGCTTGAGCCCATCCTGACTGCTGTCTAAATTCTGAATTATGGCCTGAGCTTTTCAGAGGGTTTTTCAGTCAGACAACAAATACGTGACAAACTGAACATCATAGAGTCAGAAGTGTCAAGCAAAACTGTCAAGATTTTCAGATGAGCTCGTGAACATCACAGCAGTCTTCTCAAAGGTGTCTCTGTCAGACTGGCTCCATGGAATGAGCATCTGAAATGTTCTTTTGGTGTTCAGCTTAAACACAAACTGCTCGTGTTTGGGAAGCCACCAAATTTCCACATGGACTCAGTTAAGAGAAGAATGCAGTCTCATCCAAAGTTGAGCAAACTTTAGATTTCAGAATGACTTGAACTTTTTCTCCAAGTTCAGTGACTGTACAGGAAGTTGCCTCTGTGACATATTTGAAGATCCGCATTGACATCTTGAAGACTTTCACATCACCCACCAACACACCAGACCAAGCCAAGACAAGCTCACAGATATTGCACAAAAATGGTGCAAGATCATTATCACATCACTTCAATCTGTTATCACTGTGTTTAAAAAAAAAAAGACCTTGCAAGAGCATCAAAACAACAAGGAAAATTAAAGATGCTGGAGGCTGACTGGCTTCTTTTGACTGGAATGGAACAGATGCAGTCAGTTATCACTTCGTAGGCAGCATTCAGGTTTTTTATTTTTTTATCCTTACCTTCGGATAAATTCTGTTTGTTTAGGGGAAGCCGACTGAGCACACATTGCTTTTGAGCTCCTTCCTGTTTCATATTCACAGTTCCAGATATTCACAGTTGAACTCTCTCCAGTAACACCAGTCTTCTACTGCTGGCTGCTTCACAGCTCAGCTGGACTTTACATGTTTTGCTTAAGGAAAACAAACGGATAAATAAAGGCCACACAGTATGATTTCCATTCCAGATACATGCCAGAGGTCATGATTCAGCTCAGCTCAATAAAGTACCTGTGCCGGCCAACTGGCATATTTAGCTTGTTTTTGTGGTTTTGTTGTTTTTCTAGGATGAGTACTGGAGAAGAGGGTTTCAGGAAGTAGCCTCTCCCAACATCTATAACAGCAAACTGTGGGAGACATCTGGCCACTGGCAACACTACAGCGAAAACATGTTCTCCTTCCCTGTGGAAGAAGACATCTTTGCACTCAAGCCCATGAACTGCCCCGGGCACTGGTAAATTTAGAGCGCTCACAGTGTAAACACTTGAAGTGCTTCTCAAATGCTGTAACTCAAACAGCACATCCAGTATTTAATACGTGTCAGTCATTTGATTTGCTGCTCTCTGGTTGCCCTGCAGTCTGATGTTCAGCCACAGGCCTCGCTCGTGGAGGGAGCTTCCTCTGAGGCTGGCAGATTTCGGGGTCCTCCACAGAAACGAGCTGTCGGGAACACTAACTGGGCTGACTAGAGTGCGGCGATTCCAGCAGGACGACGCTCACATTTTCTGCACGATGGATCAGGTAACCACATCAGTACTTTTCAGCTGTTATACATGCAATTTGCAGGTCTTTGAACATGTGAAAAACAGTTTTGAAAAACAAGTACCTACTTATTATGAGTCATTTCCTAAATTCTGAATCATCTTTTCTTCCCCGACAGATCGAGTCAGAGATGAAGGGCTGTCTTGATTTCCTCCGCTGTGTTTACGACGTGTTTGGATTCTCCTTCCAGCTTCACCTCTCCACTCGTCCAGAGAAATATCTGGGTGACATCGCTGTGTGGAACCAGGCTGAGAAGGTAAAGCATATCCACATGCGGAGTAGCTATGGAAAATTAACTCCAGCTTAGCTACCAGCCGAATTCTAGTCCATATTCAGCGGAATATCTGACTTCACCTTTCTAAATATGAGACGCTGCTTTGGTGGCACACAGTATTAAGTGCAGGGGCTTTGCTGCACCTTAGCATTTAGCAGCTTAATGCTCATGTTGACACTGACTTGGCACTGTTGATGAAAGAGCTGGCTTCCTGCTGTGTGATCATACAGTAGTATCAGATCTGTGAGTCATTGTGAAGTTCCCTGGATTTCTGTAGGAGGTGTGTTGTCAATAAAAAATGTTGGTCATTTGTTTGACATGATTTCTGTTATTTCTGCCCAGTTGTAAGTTCAAATGAAAATTTTGAAGTGCCTCTGGCAGCATAGAGTGCAGGCTGAACTGCATATTCTGTACTGAATTGTGTACCGCAGTATAACTTGGCCTGCTTCACAGCAATCACTTTCCATTGTTTAGATTGAAATTATATCTTAACCTATGCCTCATGTCTGACAGCAACTGGAGAACAGCCTGAATGAATTTGGGGAGCCATGGAAACTCAACCCTGGAGACGGTGCTTTTTATGGACCCAAGGTCAGATCATTTCTTGACTTTTCCTGCCAAAGACAAAATCAATTTAATTCTCTGAGGTTTAGAAAGCACAGTAATTCTTTGTTATGCCGCTGCAGATTGACATTAAGATCAAAGATGCGATTGGACGTTACCACCAGTGTGCAACCATTCAGCTGGACTTCCAGCTGCCTATCCGCTTCAACCTGACCTTTGTGGGGTGAGTCACCTAATCAAAACATTGGCACACTGCTGAGTCTTTGTGCTTTACTGCATCGTGGCTTATATCTTAATCCTCTCCTGAATAAGGTATCTCAGCTTGCAGCGCGCTGCGTTGCACAGAGTCGTGTGTTTGAAGGGATGAAGAGTTGTATGCAGATTAGAACTCAATAAATCAAAGCAATAGACTGGAGGCAGTTAATAGTATTTGCATTATTCCAATCAGCCCAGTATGACATATGGACAGGGTAGAGGTGGCTGTGTAAATCATTGATTGAGGTACATATTGATACTTAGATAGCAGATTTAGAGCCAGGAAGGTAGATACAGGTGGTACAGATAGAGTGATTGTGGTGTTAATGATGAAACATTCTTCTACTGTCCCCATTTAAAGCACTTTGAACTTAATTTATATGAAATGCAGCCATACAAATGCAACTGTAATTGAATTAAAGACAGTTAACAAATGCTGTATGAACAGCCCAGCTTAAATCTAGCTGACATTCATACTGACACGTTTCACAGGAACCCTTCGTATTCTTTCTGATGCAATGTCTTACAGGAAGGACGGGGATGACAAAGCCCGACCAGTCATCATCCATCGTGCCATCCTGGGCTCAGTGGAGAGGATGATTGCCATTCTCACGGAGAACTATGCAGGGAAGTGGTGAGGTGCCTTTTGCTCTTGCTCTTCAGAGTCTCAATTGCGGGGAAAAAAGGTATTAAATTCAAAAAATGAAAAAAATTGACCATCTCTCAACGCGCTGATATGGCCCATCCCTGTGATGTTTCAGCAGATAGAATCGTAGTTTGTATTACAGCACAATTTTTTGGGTGGTTATGAGCGACATGCCATCATGTTGGAATGCCAAACTTCCCACTCTGTTGTTACCAGGATGTCCTCTTTGTTGTCTGACATAATTACAGACTTCAGCCAGCAGTACGTTTTTCTCAGGGAGGTTAGTTGTGTTATTATCTTTACATCAGTATATCTCTGAAGATTGTTTTGTCCTTCCGCCAGGCCTCTGTGGCTCTCTCCACGTCAGGTGATGTTAGTGCCTGTCAACCCCTCCTGTGAGGATTACGCCAAGAGGGTAAGTCTTCCAGATGTTGTCCACATCTAAGTACGATCATATGAATGTTTATCAGTGGAACTCAGATTTATATAATGCTCAAGAATGGTATTTTCCTGCATTTTTTATTTCCTCCTGTCAGGTGTGTAAGCAGTTCACAGAAGCTGGTTTCATGGCAGATGCTGACCTAGACTCGAGCTGTCTTCTGAACAAGAAAATCCGTAATGCTCAGTTGGCCCAATATAATTTCATTCTTGGTGAGAAAAATTTACAGCCCTATGTATGTGTTGGAAGTACTGACATGAGCATTTTCACCCCATTTCTGCTGCTCTGCCATCACTTCAAAAGTACATTTAACTGGTTACTCCCACAGCATTCACAGTCTATTTTTAAGACATTACCATTAGAAGCTCTGTGGAGGTTTAAAGTCCTGACAAGTGTTCAAACATCTAAAACACAAAGGAATGGTATGAAAAACACAAAGATAAAGAATATGCGATTTGTAGTAAATGGACCAAAACATGAAAAAACTGCTATGGTCCTTTTTAAATGTGGGGTTGTCAGTAGACTTACCATTAGAATAATGAGTCTTAATTGAATGAATAAAAAGCAAATAGACCTCCAACCACCCACAGTTGTTGAATTCAGTGGCTCAAAGCAGGGAATGTGTTAGGGTAGCTGTGTGTGTGTGTGTGTGTGTGTGTGTGTGTGTGTGTGTGTGTGTGTGTGTGTGTGTGTGTGTGTGTGTGTGTGTGTGTGTGTGGGTGTGGTGTGGTGTGGTGTGGTGTGGTGTGGTGTGAATTGGCCGATGTCAAGCTGTTGTGTCTTCTCATGTCTTGGCAGTGGTTGGAGAGAAGGAGAAGATGACGAATGGTGTCAATGTGCGCACGAGAGACAACAAAGTCCACGGAGAGCTGTCAGTGGCCGAGGTTCTGGCTCGCCTGACCCTGCTCAAACAATCCCGCTGTCGAAACGCAGAAGAGGAGTTCTGATCAGGACAAAGAACCGTGCAGACTCCTGCATATGAATACCTCAGCTACAGTCAGATGAGCAGTGAAGGCACAAATGATGGCACATGTAATGATGGTACGGTGAAAGTGTAGTATGTAGAGCAGAAATCAGACGGAGGAACTGATATTCTGTAAGTAAATGCAATGAATGAGGCTGCAAAACAGCTCTGAAGTGTTCACACAATCATGTGTGAATGGACAAGGACAAGATTTTGTATGTGGTGTTGGTGTTTATGTCGAAATAACTGAAGTGTATCTGAAAGGAAGTTACTTCACCATTTAAGGACATAATGTGATCATTGTAGTCATGAAGATTATGGGAACTTGGCACTGATTTTTCTTAAAGGTCTGTCTCCATGGGGAACCCCAGAAATAAAATGAATATCCTGAATGTGCGCGATTGTTCTTTTATTTTCACACCACAAGAGATAAATGTTCTTAACCTCAACTACTTGCATATGTCATACAAGACTGATTTTGTCATTGCAAAGCAGTAATATGAAACTGAGCAGATGCTTTTATCCAGTAGTTCCCAGTGAAGTGGTTTACAGTTCTCAGAAATGAAAATATATCCTTAGTTAGTACTGGCAATTGTCTTCACCTATTGAGCAATACATCCACAGCCAACAGACACCACATTACATGTGACATCGTCAAAGGAAAACGTCAATAAAATCATCAGTTTTAGGATATATGGACCACATGGTTTTGTGGGCGGAGCGTGATAGGAGTGGCAATACGAGTCCAGGAAGTTTCCTGCTTCTTATGGTGCGTTCACTGCATTGGAAAAATGACACACAAACCCTTTTCGGTATCACATTTTCCCATAGTCAAGTCACACTACTTTAAAACGATGCTTTTGCTGAGGTACTCTATCCTAACAACTTCTTTAGTGGTAATGCCACCACCTGAAACATGACACACATCTTAAAATACTGAATGAAGAAAATGGCAATAAAATGCAGTCACAACGATGCACGAGATTTTGAGGTTGATGTTTGTTGTAACATTTCTGCTGCAAAACCTATAGTCGAACATGTCATTTTGTCAATTGCTTAGGTCTAATCTAAGACGTATTTGAATGCTTCAATGTAACAAATTATGAAAAATTAGTGTTAGCTGAATACTTCTTCCGTGGCATCTCCATGGCTTTAAATAGATGATCAAACAACCTTGGAAGTGGTGCTGTATTCACGAGCCTCCCCCTGCCCCAGACTAGAAGAGCTTCGCTGACTTCGCTTTTTCTTACAGACGTGAATGCAGCTCGAGTTAGCTCTGCAGCAACAATGGCCACTAGCTGTCAGAAATGGAGACCGGACCGAGGACGGTGCTTCAAAACCTACGGAATTGTCATGGTTTTGTTTATGGACCTGGTCTTACAGTGTGTTAACGGTATGTTTATGGGACCGGTTATAGATTTACGCCAGCTTGGCTCATGTATATGGCGAGTTTACCAGTTGTCATCCCGCTAACGTTAGCTTCCTCACACAGTGCATTAGCTGGTTAGCTAGTGAGCTAGCAAGTTAGCAACGACATCAGTGAATAGCGTTGATTGAACTGTGTCTTAACACAACAGACCATTTTGTACCTTGTTTGTAATTCACAACTTTTGAGAGCTAACACTTAGCTAAACGTCCCTGCTGATTTGCAAGAAGAGTCTCTAACGTGAGCTGGTTGGCGTCTCGGTGAAGTAGCTAGGTCAGATCATTTATTCTGTAATTTGAATTATTAATACATTTTCTGGACTTCTGTGGTGGTGGTCATTACATAACATTATTTCCACAATTAGCACGAATGCATGGAGTGGATTTTAAATCCATGATCGTAGCAGATGAGTGACGTATCTGTATTGTCTCTGCCTGTCAGGGTATCTGAGCTCTCCCCACGTTGGCCAGGAGCCTCCCTACACCAGAGATGCCCAGCATGGACCTGTCATCACCAGCCCAGTGGTCCCTGCTGCAGCCTCAGGTAAACACACCAGTCAATAATCAGTATTTATAACATGGAAGATAACCTGTTATCCACTCTCAGGTTGTTTTTGTAGCATATAATTACAAAGAAATACAGCATTACTGAGAGTAATAGGTAACCCAAGTCTCAGGTAAGTAACTTCTTGACATTACACAGAATTGATCATGAAATCATAAAAACAGACTCATAATGAGTCTGTTTTTATGGACGGGTGGGCTACAGTATAGAAAGGGATTTATTTATTTATTAGTTTAATGTTCCTTTGTATAGGGACAAGTTTGTAGCGTGACCCAGTGCCACCACAGCATTTATTGCCTAAGCTAATTTGCAGTGCCCGGTCCTAGATGGGCCTATAAAATACAAAAAACTCCACAACAAATACACAAGAAACAGTACAGACAGAACAATACAAAAAACAAACTGTAGTACAATAAAGCATGATAAACCATGAAGCATCAGATCATTTGTGACTATAAGACTGAGCCCTCTTCAAAAACTGTTTCAGTTTGAGTCAGGCTCCAGTTTGAGCTCTGCAGGTGAGGAATTCTGCATGTGGATCCCCTGAACAGAAAAATCTGTTTGTCCAAACGAAGATCTACATAAAGACAGCGTACAGTTCCTGCTGGGTGCCTCACATATTACTGAGTCCAAAACTCAGCCACTAGGTCAATAAGCACCTGAGGAGCCTTATTATATACTTATTTCTGCATGAGTTTAGAATGAGCAAATGTAATGAAATGTTCAAAACTTTACATAATCAATTTCTTAGGAACGTGGCAATGATGTGAACTTATCGGCTTACTGTGCAAAATTTTTAATTGCTGGATTTTCATTTAACATTATAAGAGGCTTCGCTGTTGTAGATGCTGCTTGTGACCAAGAGGTTACATCATAATTTCAATGTGAAAAGATCAGAGTGCATGAAACTATTAGCAGCATGAAATGGTAAGCAGTCTATAATAAGTGTAAATGTATGCAAATTTGCTTTTGCAACCCTAACCATTTTGATATGCTTCTCAAATTGTAGGTGGGAATCTAATATAAGGATGAGATATTTTACCTCCGAAACCTGTACAACACATTTCATTTACAGTTAACACATTAACTCATTAGCTTCTACTGAAGAACAAGCCTTGAAAGAAGCAAACTGACACAGTTTTCTTAATGTTGAGTGGATTGTAAGACATCAGTTTTCAGAAAGATTAGAAAGATTATATTTAAACTTCTGCAAAGTTTTATCAGAGAAATTAAATTCAGAAAGTTTACATATGAGAGCATGTTGATATAAAATGTCAAATGCCTTTTTAAGATCCAGAAACACTGCCCTAACTACTTATATAAAAGCAATTTGCAGTCTCTGTGGAACAACATGGATGCAAAACAAACTGGAATTGGTGTAAATATTTATTTGATTCTACATCATTAACTTCTTCCAGAACTTTAGAAATACACAGACCATACTGATTGGTCTATCGTTACATGTCATTCTGCATATACAGCCCTGGATTATAAACTACATGTCTATACTGGCACTCTGGTTATGTCACCTCTTTATTTAGTTTATTAATTCATTAGTTAGTGTTCTTAAAATTAATTTGTCTATGTTACAACTGTCAAATCAAAACTATATTTTCTTTCTTACCCTGCATTGTATCAAAGACAGTACTGTTGTCGAGGATCTAAAGAGTTAATAATGGAGCTAATTCAGTGGAGCAACAACAATGTTGTATTGCTGACCCACAGGCAGCCTTAATGAAACAGTCAGGAATGAATAGCCATCCTCAAGGACTCTTTGATGGCATTTTTGTGGAGGGCATTTACCTCCCACAGCCTTATTTTTGCAATTTGGCAAAGGGGTGCAGTCCCAAGCCCATTGCCACACTCATAAATGGTCCCAGACATAAAGTCATAAGATTAATTTGTACCAAAGCTTTGTTACATCATGTTTATTACTTACTAGCTAGAAATGGAAGAACTGAACTGTCCTTCTGTTTGCTGTTTTGCAGTGTCTCCTGCAGATGAAGAGAGCTATACTTCCAAGTGTCCCAGTGGGGGTTTGTGTAGTCGCCTGCCAGCTGATTGCATTCAGTGCAATTACCAACACAACTGCACCTACAGGAAACCAGCCTCCTTCATTTGTAAACCCAAAAAAGGAGTTCACTGCATAGTGAGTAGCAGTTCATATTGTGATACATATATGCTGCATAAAGGTAAAGGTGGAAGCTTTCTGCGTAGACATTTGTAGCTTTGGTCATTGATAAAAGGGGAAATGAGATGTGACACATAAAGTCATGTTGTGCTTGTAGGAACTGGAAGCCATCTAAAAGTTTCTCGACAAAAGTCCCCAGTACAAATAGTTTTGTGTGGTGATATAATTATAGATTTCAAGCAACTGCTGTTGTGCTTACACCTGGTGTTTTTTTGTGTTTGCAGGGGGAGTCAGGACAGCAGCAAACAAACTTCTCTCTCTCCATCGCCTGTCAGTTCTGCTGGCAGCTCGACCCGTCCCAATACCGCTGCTCAAACTCTACCAACTGTATGACAGTGTCTTGCCCACGCAAGCGCTACACTGCTATCTGTGATGTGTTAGACCATGTGCATTGTTTAGGTATGATAAAAGCTCAAAGCAGATGTTCTGTGATACATATTTGAACACGCATATAGTTGTTTAATCTCTTTAAGGTTAAACGTTAAAGTTGTGAGTATTAAGTTATACTGTAGAGTAATTGTTGCCGTGTGGTTTTCAGTCCTTGTCTGCAGAACTTGGAGAAGTATTAGCGTTCTGTGCTGCAGGTTTGCTAATTGCACAATTGGTCTGTCAAATGTAAATCAGGCAGATCACATTCAACCTTGTAACTGTCAATTTGGCAGTTGGCATCCCAGACATCGTGCTGTCCATTAAGGGAAAAAAGGCAGGACTCTGTGAAGATTATGTTTTGATAGAAGATGCTCTCAGCAGCGTAGTGAATAGTCTTAAAAGGACAGTTTTAGTTAGCAGCATGTAGGAAAAGTCTTATGTTGGAGTATTTATGTATTGTAGTCCGTGATCTCATCAGGTACATTGTTACACAATCCAAAGAAGAAACACAAAACAATGGTGTAATATAATAATACAGTGAAATATTTTCTACTTGTGTTATATTGTGATTTTAGTTTTGTTCATTTGCTTGGAAAATCTTTTGAGCATGTGGACCACCATCTGTGCACTAAATGTCCTTTTCTTCTGTAGGTAAAAGACGTTTTCAGAAGCGTTTGTTCTGTAACTGGACCGGTGGATACAAATGGTCAACAGCATTAGCACTGAGGTAAACCTGCACGAGTTATGACCGGCTTAGGTGCTGGAAACAATCTACAGGAATCTTTTTTTAGCCAGGATGTGTGATGCAATAGCATCTCTGGTTTGTGTTTCATCTGTGTTTTCTCTCATGTCTTTCCGTAGCATTACGCTCGGTGGTTTTGGGGCAGATCGGTTTTATCTGGGCCAGTGGAGAGAGGGTCTGGGCAAACTGTTCAGCTTTGGAGGCCTGGGCATTTGGACTTTGATAGATGTTCTTCTGATAGGGGTTGGTTATGTGGGACCTGCTGACGGTTCACTCTACATCTGAAGCAAAACTCTGGAGACATGGCTTGATGGTTTGTGCCCTCTTCCGCTTCACACTGCTTCACTCTCAAAGATTGAAGATCTGAGATGCTGTGTTCTTAGCACGTTTGCCTGCTCCAGCTCGCTGTGCAACACGTCCTCATCCCATCTGCTAACAGGCAGGAAGTATTTTCCACATTACACCAATGATGACTCGACCCACACAACCATCAGATCAATCCCAATCACTCTGCATCCGTCTCCTCTTGAGATTGAACTGTGCAGGGGGATGAAGAGCCAGTAATTATGTCTGTCCGGTTGGTTTGACTCGGTGGTTAGGCTCTGTCATGCTGATATATAGATAGGTTTGGTTTCCTGTGGAGCGTTGCTTTCACAGATATCCTGTCACCTTGGAGGAGTGTGCTGCTCCTCCCTTGCTGCAAGGTGCGTCAGTGGGGGTCAAATGGTTACTATGGTGACAGCAGACACCATAGACCAGCTCGGAGGTAATATTTTTGTCCTTAAAGTAAGCATGAATGTGCAGAAGGGAATAATTCAGGTGTTCTTCTGGATGAATCCGACGGTTTTTACTTTATTTTCTTTCCCTGCATTGAATCAGCAGTGCAGCCCACAACAGTAAGAGCATTGCCTTGAGGGCTTCATAAGTGATAGCATGGCTTTTCAAAGGCTCAAATGTTGGAAAATGAAAGTTCACTGGTAATGTTCATGTGTTTTATAAACAGACACATAAGAGCTGCTACATGTTCAAACAGCAGCCGGATTAGGTAGAGAACTAGAAAGAAGCGCACAGGCAAGAACGGTCTGTTCTGTCATCACTTACTGCTACATGTAGTCCGAGTTTTGGGATATGCACAGATAATCTCTTAACAGTGTATGCTTGTACATGATAAACATTGCAACACTTCACATGTGTTGCACTAGCAAACTGCAGTTATCTGTGGTTTCCTGTGTTGGAGATATTGGAGATATCCTGTACATTCAACCCATATTCTTCCCTAAACTCATCATCAGTCTCCACATTGTAAAAATTCAAACCTCCATGTACTAACACTGTAAGATATTTGCTTGAGACTGTGACACAAATGGGCTCATCTCTCACTTTGTGTAAATATGATTTCTGTTTTCATTGTGGGATCATTTTAATCTGTTTAAACACTGTAAATGACATTTTTTATGTTATGTAAATAAAATTGTGAAATATGTGTTTATGTAATTATGGCAGTCCTAGCAGCATTCAGCAGCTGAATGTTTTCATCATCTCCTTGGCTGATGGTGGCGTTTCATGGGTCCACACTGCAGTTTGGTCAGGTTATGCAATAAGACCAGTGGAGTTTGAAGGAGTGACAAAGGCTGAACCACCATCATTTAAACAGACTAAACACAATTATATCTACTGTTTCTATGTTGAGAAACCACATACTGAAACTTGAGATATTTCAACACTAAAATTCAGAAGAGCACAAATTAAATGACTAATGCAGCCTTTCTTTCTGAAGCTCTGTCAGTACCTAAAAAGGGGTGAGACGTCAGTATTACCTCAATAGAGGGAACTTGAGAGCAGACACCTGTGGGACAGGTGGTCTGTTTCACGGGGCCACGAGCTCAGGCCCTCTGCTCTGCAGCCTCTGATAGGACTTCAGAGGTCTATTATTAGCTGAGGTCATTCTCATGTCTGTGCCAGAAGCCTATGTTACCCACAGGCGTGTGACAGAAGAGGGGGGTCAGGACCTTGAGGCTGACAAACACTCCCTTCTTAAACTAGCAGTGTTAAAGGGCTTTTGAGCAAGGCACCAAACACAGTTGACAGAGAGTAACAGTTAAATGGTTAATTCAGTAAATTGGTTAAAGGTTCACAGCACTACATAATTCAACAATTCATGTAGATATTGCAGAATCCCTGTTACATAATATGAGAGGAGGGGGTCACGGGGAAAAAAAATCATTTCCTTTCTAGTATGTTCTTGTTTTTTGTGTCATCCTTTCCAATTGGCTGCTTTCCTGAGACTTTAGTAAATTTACTCCACCCTAATTCTAGTTCCTCAAATTTGACGCCACCCACTCACAGGCCCTCCAGCTCCCTCCCACAGACTGATGCAAGTGTTTGTCACACACTCTGAGTTGAGGAGGAGACTTGAAATGCTCACCTACTATATTCTGCAAGATGACGTGGGATTTTTTTTCACCTTTTGGAGACCTGTAATTTGAATATTGAGGAAAGGCTTCGTAACCCAGCATCCACCAGAGACTCCCTATGATTGTTGCAACTGGCTGCTCCAACATAACCTCAGTTTGTCTGAATCATACCATGTGATTATGTGTTGGCAGATTTACTAGCAATGCCACCTTCTATTACCTCTCAATGGGCTTAATATTTCAAGCATACTGAATGGATATGTTTGTACATGCGTCTTTATATACACATGCAAATCTGAGTACATTTTCTATGGCACATGCATTTTAAACTATGATCAATAATGTGATGATGGTAGAATACTTCAGTGTAACACAAAGCTTTACAATACGAAGCTTAAACACAAAGCTGGAAGGTTCTACTCTGTAACATGTAATCTGATCACCACATTTTACTCATTATGTTGGAGAAAAATCAAGCCTGAAGCAAATAGCTAAATTACAGCACCAAATAACTTTTTATTCATACATCAATGCCTACTGCCCAATTATAAATAATGGCCAAAGTGGGATTTGGTTTTGCAATTATCTCTCTTTATGATATTCCCATTTGCTGTGAGGATGAAACCATCCTTAATGGTAATTATATGGAACTTCATCTTAGGCAAATAATAGTTTAATTTTCTCGCACTTATTCCAAAAAGTCACTATTCAGAGTGTTAAAATGAGCAGTTATTGGGAGTTGAGCCAACATACTGTCTGTCAAAGACAGACAGTATCACGACTTCCTTCTTTTGAATTGCTAATCATGTAAAGAGGAGAACAAAACTTTATTCATCCCTCTCTTATGCAATCCCACTTAGTCCCATCGCAGCTCTGAATTTTGGAGCATCGGTTCTGACCCTCTGTATCCAGTGGTGATGACAGATTTGTCCTCCCATTGTGCTCACTCCTACTGGATATAACATATCAAACAAGAAGAAGTGGAAAAACACAATGGTGTAACCACATGAATTCAAAAGTCTAACCACTCCAGGAGCATCCAGCTGTGTGCTCCTTTCTCTCACACTTGGACGGTTCCTAAGGAGCATTTGAAGCCACCTGAGGACATGACGGCAATTACAGGGCCCACAAAAAGTATTCACCACCCTTAGACCTTTTTGTTTTGTAACACAGCGTTGAACCACAATGGAGTAATTAATTTTCTTGACAATAATCAGCAGCAAGGATAATTTCATGACAAACTCAAAACAAAGCTCTACGATGTGATCTATATTAAGCACTGACATGAAAGGATGCATTACAGAGTTCATACCCTTTGCTATGACAAAACTAGTGCAGCCAATAATGTTTTTAAAGGCTCATAATTAGTTAATGGTGATCACCTGTGTGTAATTAAATAAATAAAAATAAATGTCTTTATTGAGCAGCCACCATGAGGTCTATGGATACTGAGGGGGCCACAGGGTTGCATGGCTGTGTAAGTGCTATAACTGGCTCCCATCTGGACAAGTGTTTGCCAGAGGGCATGGCAGAGACTTTGAAAAAAAAAAAAAAAAAAGGAAAGACGGTTTGCAAAAACTGAGCTTTTTGTCCATCATACATACTTAACCCTTTGTGTGATGTAAGACAAATCAGAGGAAAATCGGCATCTGCGAGAGAACTGAAGGAAACATTTTATTTTCCAGCAAGACAACCACCCCAAACAAAGCCAGAGCTAGACAGGAATGTGCTGCATTCAGAACAACAATGCTGTCCAATTCAGAGCCCAAACCTCAGTCCAATCAAGAATCTGTGGTGACACTTGAAAATTGCTCTTCACTTGCAGTCCACCATACAACTTGACAGAGCTGGGACAATGAATGATTGGGATGTGCAGATGTGTGAACCTGACGCAGAGCTATGCACATAGCCTCAAAGCTGTAAGTGCTGTCAAAAAGGGGCCTCTGCTACATACTGACAGCGGGAGGTGAAGACTTATACAACCAGTTAAGTTGCACATTATATATAGATTCCAGTCTGGATGATTTGTAGACATTTTGACACCGATGACTGTCCTGTAACCTTTACATTCAACATTGCAAAATTAAAACATGAGAGTCAAAGAGTAGCAAATACCAATTTCTTGGACTTGCGCAAGATACAGGAAATTTGAATAAATTAAATGTGCAACTGGTCTGCTTCACCATTTAGCCAATGTTATGTTCCTCGTGGAGGGTTGATATAATCCGTCAACTCTCTTATCCTCCCATCTGTGCAGCCCATTTCAAAAACACCCCCACGTGCCAATTCTGCTTTACAAGTCTGAAAAGCTTCCACAGTCTTGGCACAGCAACAATATCTCACTTTAATCTTGCTTACATATTGAGATAAAAAATAAGATTGGATCATGGCTGTTTCAGACCATCCTGACCGCCTCAAAATGTGTCACAAAACAAAACAAAGTCCGGCCAATTGCAATTGTAGTGATTTATTTGTACAATAGGAATCGCACTGTACAAATACCCCAGCTCAGATGGAAGAGCATTTATTCTGCTTGACCTGATCCCTCAAACCTCACTGTGAGCTTAGACTCATGGAAAACAGATATGCCAAGAAAAAAATAAAACTAAGGCTAAAAAATAAATTAAGCAGCTACCTGCTGAACAAATTAAACATTTACAGGGCTAGAAGAGAGCCCTCCCAACTAAGTGCCAAAGCATAGTGAAAATAAAAAAGGCGAAATAAAAACTAAAAAAATGTCATGTCCAAGTTGAACTGTCTAACCTTTATGGCAGTGGAGCGATTATGGCCTCAGTTTCAATAGCATGTAAAAATGGTTCTCACGGTAGACAAATACAGAAAAGGCATATGGTGATATCTCTATCAAGTCCATGTGCCTATGCCTCTTAAACATTTATACACCATCCACAGACAATGTTGTGAGCTTTTACACACAAGACAGAGGACACTTTTCAATTAAAAAAAGAAAAAAGTGGAATTCCCTCTCCAACCCGCCCCATGTAGAACAAGTTTAGACAGCAATGGAGGTGACATGGTCCATTTCAAAGCAATATCAATTTACATTCACTCAAATTTCCATTAGTAAATCACTAATTTTACCATGGTAACTCAAAACATCGTATAAAAATATAACAAAGACTGAAACCTGATGCACTCAACAAAAATATATCTACACAGTCTCAAAGGTGGGTGGGGGGCTGAGCGACATGGCCAAGAACAGCTCAAACTTCCAATCTATTATTTTCATCTCTGGGGGATAAGGAATGCATAAGGACGCTCCACATATCAAGTCTGAGTGGCAGCAGTCTTTCCCCTCTCACCAACAGTGACACAGTGAAAGCCCCGGGTTCCGTCAGGGCCCCGTGGCAGCCTCATGACGCCTGGCGGCAGGCCGTCGGCGTTCTGGATCTTTCTACCCAGCATCGGGCTGCCGACCGGACTGCTCTCCTGAGACGCCACCTGCTTGCGCCGCTGAACCCACGGGCTCCCTGAAGGGGTGAGGCTACTGTCTGAGGAGTAGTCTGCCCAGCGGCGCCCAGGCTCAGGGCTCAGTCTGCCCTCACTGGCTAAGGGAGACTTGTGGGTATGAGGAGATTTGCGCTGAGAGCAGGGACTGGCACGGGGGCTCGACCAGGGACTGTTACGCGGAGACATACCAGGACTCAGGTGATTGTTCTGGAAGCTGATGCCTGCAGTGGTGGGGCTGAGCTTATTGCAGGACTGAGACTTTCTGGCCAGCCGCGGGGACGTGGGGTTGCTCTCCGTGTCTGAGGAGCTGCAGGCCGAGTCGTCCCCGTGGTACTGAAGCTCGCGTACTCTGCTGTTGAGCGAGCGACTTTTGCGCATCCCTCCCTCTTCACGCGGCCGTTCTTTGGGTACCTTCTTCTTGGGTGGCTTGGTGCCAATCAGGACTACTTTCAATCCCAGCGAACTGGCCCCTCCATCCTCACACCCCACAGCTTCATTTGCTTTAACAGCAGCCTCCACCTCCTCGAACTCCACAATGGCACATTCCTCATTGCCCAGCTGACTGTAGCGGCCACTCAGCCTCTTCAGGTCAGCCGGCAAGTCCTTCCCGGGCTTCAGGACCCTGACAGATGCGATGGCGCCGTATGTTCCGAACGCTTTCAGCAACAGCTTCATCAGCTGCTCCTGCTGATTGGCCCCTCCCTCACTGCCATTATCCTTAGTGAGAGCAGCCAGCTCTGGCCACCTCTGCAAATCACTTAAGAGCAGCATGCGGCTAGGCAAGGACTCGCTGGCAAAGACTGGCACCGCAGACTTACGTCGCACCTTACGCCCCTCATCATTCAGCTCAAGTATCTTTGAGTGTCTCAGAGCATAAGCAGTTGTTCTCCAGTCACGAGTCAAGTGCTTCACCTGCAAAGAGACAAAGCTTGTGTTACATAGGTGAGATGTTAAGTGATTAAAGAGGGCCATCTCATAACCCTTAGGTGACAAATTGGATCCCTCCAGCAGCCCCTCTTTGTGAGTTATGAGGCTTCAGTTTAGAAAAAAATTGGCTGAACAATAACTCAATAAGTCCATCAGCAGGATCAATCAGTAATGTGCACTGCCTTCCTTTCAGTCATACTTCCTGTACTGATGACATCACCGAGCCAACACACCCAAACATCCTGGTTTTACTGCATTACTCAATCCATCCCTGGATTATTTGCTCACATTTAAAATGCTTCACCTCAGTGTTATCGAGCTCATATCTGAATGCTTGTTTATATTAATAGTGAGCGTGTGCATGGTGACTCAGTTTACTTGTGGCATAAACAGATTAAAAGAGCAAATCTGCATGCATGAGCCTAAAGTAGCAGCAGCTGTTGTGAATCAGTGAGAATATCATTTTATCACCAACAGCTAGTCATGTCAGCATTAGAAAACAGCCCATCATTGTTACTCAATCTTCAATTTCTCAGCGTCATTGGAAATTTAAAATGTATCGGAGCTTTATGCACGTTCCCATTTTAAAACTGATTTTTTTTCCCCTCAGTCTTGCTTTAAATTCATTTGTATATTTTGGTCAGTGTTAAAGTATCATGTATTTAGATTGTGGGTATACATTATATCCCATTTACTGTCAGCTCAGGAATGTCAGTACATAACATTAAAGCCATCAGTGGACTATTACTCCTACTAAAACAGGGAATTCCAATTATTTCCTCTCGTGTTTCCACACTATATGCAAGTGCTTTGCAGCAGTGGTTACCTTTTTGAACGAAGTGAGCAACTTGACGCTGACAAACCCCAGTTTGTTGCGTCGGACATGTTTGAGCAGGAAGGCATCGTGCTCCAGGTTCTCATCAGACAGGTAGTACTCGATCTGAGCGACCAGCTTCTGGATGAGCTCTGGATCCGGGGGCTGCCAGCTCTCCTCCTCCAACTCCCCTCCACTAGTCCCGGCACCGCTGCGTGTGGGAAGACACACATCATGGTCAGCAGAGACTCTTCTCCAGTACGTCACTGAGGCAACTGAGTGTTTCATATCCTAAACTGCCAAGATTACAACTGTTACACATTTCACTTTCATTAATACAATAAGCCAGAGGCTTACAAGCTGTTGGCAGGAATACATCATCATCCTGCCATTCCCATCTGCAATTGCAGCATTTGACAAGCTGCATCTCCAGCCATACTCACCACGCCTCAGTGCCAGACCTCGACACCAGTGTCCCACCAATCCTGAAACTGCCAAGACTTCTCCATCTGAAGGGCGCAGAGTCACAGGCTCTCCCTCCCACACAGAATATGGTGGCTCACCAAGTCAACTTCACACAGTTTACAAAAACTGGTACCAACGCTGCATAGCTGGGGCTTTTATTCACAATTTGATGTCAGTCAGACACCTGGCTGAGGCTGTGGAGCAGCGCAGTCAGGTAGTCTTGCAGATTTGTGTGAGGGTCTGAATGAAATTTTGTGGATGACTCATCACCTCCTCCAGCCTCCTCCCCTCCCTCTGTCAACAGCTTTCCAGCCGGCTGACCGCACAGCTGGCACGAGCCCACTGCTTCCCCCGGACTTCAGATAAAGACGACCACGAGCTGAGCTTTTAGAAGAGAATGCTGCCACTGTCAGCACGTACGAGAGAGAGAGAGTTTAAATATGTGACACAGCAGAGACGTTCAGGCAACTGGAACGTTCTTTAAAAAACACGCTGTGGTGAAGTTCACTTTCTGCAAGTCAAGTCTGCAAATCTCTGAAGGTATCCTTCATGAATAGAAGGAGAAACAGCCTGCTGTGCAGGCAGCTGACAATCTGCACATTTCTCCACCAGTTGCCTATCAGACGTGTATTGATCTTAAAATACATCATGTGTGAACAATGTGCTACAACGCACCGGCCTGCACAGGTGTTACAGATGCTCTTTATGCCAGAGAGCTATTAAGGTGTGATCTACAAACAAACTGGAACGATTTATTTCCCCTTTGGCCTTTCGGTCACTGACTCACTCTCTGAGCGTGCAGTGAGCAGGGAACTTATAGGCCAGGGGATAAAAATAGCAGGCCATGACGCAGGGGAATTAGATTAAAGTGAAGGTGCCATCCTTTCTCCCTCAGGTGTCTGGGTATAGGCCTTCAGCACCAATGCAGCCTACAGGTGGTTAAACACTTCCCCGCCATCCCACCCAGGAGATAATAATACACCTCAAGTGTGTCTCTGAGGACTTTACACTCCCAATTGTGAGCATGCATTGTCTTCCTCGCACATTGTGATGTCGTTTAGGGCCCTTTGTCGTCACTGTGATACACCTGGTGGGATTACTGCTCAATTTGCAGGCTACAGTATCCTTCTACTAAAATGGCATTCTTTCAGTGAAACAGAACAATCCGGCAGTACCCACGTTGCTCATGTGCAGACAGGTCACCACGGGTGACAGTCACGGGTCAATTCAGGAGGCTATGAAACAGACGAACAGGGCTCCAATAACCTTGACGGCAAGAGGGAAACGTTTCATTCACCCTCCAACCTGCGGAGTCTGTCTAACATGCTACACTCTGCTCACATTAACCAAGCAAAACACATGTGACAAATGTATAAAGTTTGACACGGGCAGGAAAACAGTTTGTTACCCAAATGACGATATAACTGACGTGTTTATAGTTTACAAACCTTCTTAACAAATCAGAAGCATAGCCGACTAGTAAGACAATTAACGAAGTAGCCAACGAGACAAACCTTGATTTGTCATGTCTTCCAATTTCGTCCTCACTACAGCTGCCTCCGAGGAAGTCAATATTATTGGATGACACTTCTTCGGGTTCCTCGTCCTCCGCCGCCTGAATGGCCACAGTTATCGTCACCGTGCCCATCTCATGTGTGTGCTGATCCACGGTGATTACCTCATCGATGCCCTGCGCCGCTGACGCATCTGAGGCGCACTCCGCCGGGTTCGGATCGGGGATCCCCGCGGAACCACTCATGTTCCTCGAATAACTCAAGGTGCTTCCACCCGCTGCCTTCCCTCCCTCGGTTGGAGCAGCAGCAGCGCCTCCCTGAAAGCTTTTAATCTTGCTCGACTCGAAGGCACGGACAGGATACGGGGTGCGTAAAGCTGCTCGACGTTTTTTCGGGCACCAGTGATGGCGGAGAAGGACCCAGGGGGCTCCGAAGACGCGCTCCACGGCTCGCCAGAGACCCCCGATCCAGATCCGACCCGACGAAGGGCCCTGATGAGCAGCGGGGCTTGTAGCAGCCGGCGAGACGCAGCCTGGACCTGGTAAGACCAACGGGCTGGAGCCTCCTTGGGCTTCTACTGCTGCTGCTGCTGCTACTGCTGCTACTTCCTCATATGTAAGAGGCTTTCTGCTTTTGAAACGAGCTCTGGGATTGGGCCGCGGCAGCGTCTCCTCGCACTCACTCCCAACCCACAAGCAAGAGCTGACACAAAGCCAAGAGGGAGGCAAGAGGAAGGAGACGCAGCGCATGAAGGCATTCACCAAAGCGTGCATGCTTTTCTTTCTGTTTTTTTTCCTACTCAGACTAACTTGTATTTTAATGTGAAGTCACGAATGTCCCGTTTACATGGCTCTAAGTAGGAGAGCAAATTCACGTGTTCCTCTCTAATTGGAAATCTGCCGTGCCAAGGACGACCCCTTCTTCACCGCCGCTAATTGGATAATATGCTTTCAGCGGCTGGTGGCACGCATGGGGCAGGTGGTACATGTGCCTGAAGGAAACACATAGATTAATAGATATTCATGGAAGTCAAATCAGAGATTGCAAACCATAAGTGTTATATCAAAACTCGCCTGGCTGTGCGTCCTGTTAAAATTCAGCCAGGCCGATGCTCATTCTAGCAGATTTATTTGGTGAAATGGTTTAGAACTGCAGCTAGGATTTAAAAAAAAAAAAAAAAAAAAAAAAAAAAGGTCACGAGCCTATATTCAACCAGTCTGTCCTCCCCCAACCACACTTACAGCAAGCCAGTAAAATAAATTAAAATTGTTGTGTCACGTGTTCGGTCAATTCATCTCTTTATGCTGGTCTAAATGCTGTTTGAAATACTCTCCACACCACCACATTTTCTATACGTTTTTGTTGAAAAAATGTAAGGATATTTACTCCATAAGATATCAAAATCATCCAGTAAATATAGTAATTTGTGTGTAACTGTAATATGTAAACTCACCCTGAAGCAATACAACTCTCAAACTTCCCAGGAACAATGAGGACATGAACTCTGTGGCTGTGACCCTGCCCCTGGTCTGAGATCAGCGAAAGCTCACTAATATAAAAGTGAAAGTAAACTATGATTTTTATTTATTTATTTATTGTCTAAGGGATCCACTGGGCCCTTGTAACACAGGCACCCATTTCTAGAATCGCCTGTTTCATTGATGTTGATTTGTAGCACAGGAGCACACGTAGGTGTTCAGCTGAGAGCAGTGTTACTGCAGTCTTCTCAGTATTTTGCTGTAGGCTGCACCTCAAATCCATTTTCGTAGCTTGTTGTTGGCTTCCGTCCTAATAGTCCTGTAAATCACCCACACCAATGTTGCTGGCTGTTGCCTGCCCTGCATGAAATATCTTTACTCCTCCCCACTGGCAAGCCACGCTCACAGCTGGTGGGCAGTCTGACTCATTCTCTGCACCACATGCCATACAGTGCTCCGGTTTGAGTACAATGCAACATGAGGGGAGAGAGAGACAATGAGTGAGAGAAAGAGGGAGGAGAGGAAGAGATTGGCAGCAAATAATCTGAGGCATTTAGTTTCTTATCAAGAGAAAAAGTCTGCCAGCAGGGTGATTTCAACAGTTTGCAGTGCAAATAAGCCCGTTTCAAGCCTTGTTCCTGAGCCAGTAGCATTGAGATTCAAATTGTGGTGAAACTGTGACACAGGCTGTCCAGGAAGTGAAGTTAGGATGGCACTGTAAGCAACTGTTAGTGTTGTTGACCCACTTCCTCTTTTCAGACACAGTTGTCCCAGTTTGACATACATATGTACATACAGCCCTCTTTCAACCATGTGTTCACAGTGTGCATGAAGAAATCCACAAATGGTATTGAATGATGTGAATATTAGTCCACCCTTATGTATTTGATACCAGGGGTGAACAAAAATAGAGGCTCCTTTCAGTATTATACAATATAATTCAACAGCACTGCAAACAACAGCCAGCAAAAATGAACAACCCCTCTCTGACACATTCTTGACAAAAATTAAATAAGACAACCTTCATGAAGGCAGGATATATTACAGGGAATTAGTCACATTTATATAGATGTATGAATGGAAACTGAGTGTATTTCATCTTTTACAGTGCCATTCTAAAATCCCTCTCTGGACATTTTTTTTCTAATTCACACCATAACAAAGTGTTCATTTCTCATAATTACAATTTTCCCACCTTTGGCTCCTGCTGTCACCAATCTCAGGGTCTCTCCCTTATAGATTATTCTTCAGAGGATTTTTCCTTTTCTTCTTTTTTTCCTTTCTCATGTCTCCTACATGCTTTTCAGGAATTTTTTCCTCTTAAGGCAACGGTAAGGCTTGTGCTGCACATGTGGACCCTTCAATCCCACTGAAACATTGGTTTGTATAAATCTACTCTTGATTGATGAGACTGTGATGACTGTCATGTGATCATATTGACACAAGTAGAATTAACGTCTCTTAGATGACCTGGAAGTCTGATAATCTTCACATGACTTCAGACATTAGCTCATATAGTGTGTTTAGTGTTAAATTATATGAATTTACATTGATGTGTGGTTTGGAGTGAAATGTCTCAACAACTATTGGATGGTTTGCTGTAAAATTTGGTTTTTAAAGTTGTTTAATTTGATTCATGACCAAATACAGACAACATTAATGACATTACCATCAGCCTCAGCTGTCACCTACTTTGTGTTTTGTGCTAATTAGTGAATGTAAGCATGCTAACATGCCAAACTGTGATGGTAAACGCCGTAAACATTATGCCAGCTCTCTCATTATGAGCATGTTAGCAGGCCAATGTTAGCATTTAGCTCCAAGCATTGCTGTGCCAAAGTGTAGCCTCACAGAGAAGTCAGCATAGCTGTAGACTCTTAGTCTTGTTCTCAAAACAAAAAGAACTAGGTTGATGTGACATCAGTAATTATGTCACATCTCCATTATGGCAGAGGTTGAAATGCCAAGGACCCACCCACCATCACTCATTCTGAATGAAGCCTTCTGGATGTACAGCACACCCATTTCCCTTTGATGCAGCAATTCTGAATATCTAATACTGCTGAGTTCCATTGTGAAAACTGGCCTTGCCACTTGCATAGCTGCAGTTATTGTTGTTGTAAGCAGTAGGTACAGTAGTTAACATTGGGAATTTGCTGACGTGAGGCCCACAGTGTGAATCTATTTTAAGATTTTTTGAATACTTTAAGTGACTGAAAACAATGGTTGCCTTTTTTTCACTCACAGGAGTCCTCCTCTCTTTGTCTTCACAAAGCCTGGTATTATTGATGCAATGTGTCATGGCAGATGGAAGGAGACTTGGCAACCAATCTGTTTTCCCCTTCCTGTCACTTTCTGTCTTCCATGTTTGAGGAATAGGCTGCTGCAAAAAATAGGGGATGGTTGTAACCCCGCAGGAAAGTGTTTGCAACCCCCATCTCTTGCAGCCGCCCCAGCATATGGAGTGCTGTTTAGGCATGCGAATCTGTAAAGAGCATAGATGTAATCAGTTTCAGCCAAAGACAGATCTTGCATTAAATGAATCAAACAAAAAAAAAAAAAAAAGAAATAGACGTGAAGCAGTAAAGTCACTTGATTTTTCTTATCACACATCCCTTTTGACATCGACTGGGTTATAAAACAAATGTTAAGGTTACTGGGGAGGGGTTAGTGTGGACCATGTGAGCTCTACAATAACACTAGTACATGAACCTGCTTATCTTCCTGTGTGTACATACTCAATGTACACTTACCCCAGTGTTACAACCGACCTGGTCTCTTCTCATTAGAGTCAACACAGACAGTCACATAAATCATGAACTGAAGGCTGAAATCATGAACCCAGGATGGTAAATTAATCAATTTTTTCTTCTGACTGAACGGTGTAAGTCTTTTCAGCTCCCCTGGATAAACAGAAATAAAAATGCTTGATAGATGGACTGACTGAGAGGAAAAACCAGAGAGCACACCCTCTCACACAGATATATACACACAATCACTGCCAGATGGTAGAAAGCAGCAGATCTAGTACTGTAATGTTTTTTTTTTTTTTGTTTTTTTTTTACTTGAGGATATGTTTACAAATGATGGCCCTGTGTCTACATCTACATGGCTGCTGTCAGTCAAGGCAGGAGTCATGCTGTGCTGCTGCCAACAAATCAGCACTGCTGGTGCAGTTACACCATGTTTATTTTTGGATTTCTTATGATGTTACAAAAAAGCCAATGTCTATGTTTTTATAGCAACCAACAGTATATATCACTTTTGTTGTGCTGTATATCAAACCCAGTGTGTGGACAGCTTTCTGGAGTCCCTGTGTCCAATTAGAACAAATTATTTTGATGTCATTTTCCCTCCTGCGTGTATCTCCCTGCTGACGGATCCTTGATACCACAGCGTATTTTGTAATTTTGCTAAATGTCTCACTTAGATCTTGGTTAAGTAGCAAACTTGAAGGGTTAAAGCGTCTTTCTAATGGCAGCGGGTGGTGACATAACTAAGATAAAATAATGAAGAAGTACACACCATTGACAAAGGCAAGCATACATACATGAGACACAGATAAAGGGTGACAAATACAGGAATAACACATTTTATTGGCTCTGTGTCTGTGTGTCTTCTGGGAATCATGTATAATAGATCTTTGTACTCAGCTTTGCTACATACGTAGACCTATCTATACACTACTGGAATTTACATTGTACTTCTCTAACGTGGCCTGTCATACAAATGATTGCCTCCCATAGTATGTGTCAGCCTGCACTTCATGAATAGATTGTGACAGGCAGTGTGTGGGATGCCCCTTTGATGAATCTGGACTGGTTCTTTGAGTAACCGCTTATTACTGCCAGAGTAAAAAGGCTGAACATTACCACACAGTCTATTTTACCACATTTGGTGTTCTGTGGTGCCACTGGGTGAGACTGAATTGGTAGCCACCAGGTTTATATTGTGAGTACAGCAAATAAAGAGCACCAAAAAACAGTGTCCAAAATGTTATTCATTCATGACATGACAAGGAATTCACAAGTTTTAGTTTACAACAACAAAACCTTTATTATATTGACCTGTTGGCCATAGAGAGGTCTATTTTCTAATGGTGTTACACATTTCATTCAATACACATACATGGAGTGAGCAATTTACAATAATGCACAAACTGTAGTGTACCTCTAAGCCTATTCTCAAAAGTGTTGGTCTGCAATCTAATATCTACAAAGGATATGTTTGGATTAACCTAAAGTCAAATGTATAAGATGCTTAGCCAGGCTACAGTTTAAGATACAAGCAGCAGGAAACTGATGGCAGGGATGAATCAGCATAAAATAATTCAAAGATATCTGAGAAATGCAAGTGACTCACTGCCATGGCTTTCTGGACCAGAGTCATCATTAGTGCTATTTCTCGTGTCTGTGCCTTTCCTGTAATGGCAAAATGTTTATTGTGAGGAAAGTGTGTTTTCGATGCTCGTGTGGTCATTATCATGGCAATCTCTTTCCTCAGTACATCAATTTTATCTGGAGTACAAAATTGGAGTGAAGAACAAGCCAAAATGAAACGTTCACAGGTGCAGGGAATTACTTGTTTGTTGTGTTTGGTTTTAATTATGTTTAGAATTATGATGGGACAAAATGCAATACTAATTTGCATCTCTAGAAACAGACTGCAGTACTGTTGAACAGCTTGAACCCCAATCCAACTAGTGAGTCATAGTGGTCTATTTATATTAAGATATTTTGTCTTTTCTGTATTGATTTGACCAGGATGAGGACTTTCTGACGATAATGTTTGACTGAATGGTTGCATAAAACACCAATATCTTTATGTTATGTTGTACGCACATCCGTCCATCCTTTTCTCTTGAACATGATATCTCAGGTAAACCTTTAGGTAATTTCTTCAAATTGGCACAAACATTCACTTAAACTATAGTGCATTCCAGTATATTCTGTATATTGTGTATTCTACAGATAATCTCTAGGTATATCTTATTATATGTATAGAGTATGCTAAGTTTTTCTTATAGTCTGTATTGAGCATTTTAATCTATTTTGCTCTTTGCTGTGTTTATTTTTCTAATTATGTATATATATTTACTGTATATTTTCTGTTCCTGGGCAATGCTGGAATAAACTCCTGCTGTAACACAAGTATTTCTCAATTTGGGATCAATAGAGTTGACTCTCTCAAAGGTCTATGTGACCGACCGTAGCAGAGGCTGCTCGTGTTCACTTACGTGACTGCGTTGGTCAGACCATTTGTTTTTCTGCTGCCTTTGCTCTGCTGTAGGTGTATTCTGGAGGGCATGTGCGATTGGCTGATACCCCTCACTTGTTGGCCCCTACTGACCCAGTTTCTCTCTGCTCTCCATATATTATCTTTGTACAATGTCAAGTACAGTCCAAACAGCAGTATTCCTGTCGCCATTGACGTGTCATACTTTGTGGAATTTAAAACAAATTTATTCGGAACATGCAAGATGTAAACACAATATAAACTAAAATCATACAATTCTCTAAATATAGATTAGCGACACAAGTCGCCTCTATAAGGCAAAGTCACAATATTAGGTAATAAGTGATAATTAACTAAACTGCAAATCGAATTACGCCCAACTTTTGCAAAAGAAATTAGGAGATGTTTCCCTACGGACTGCTTTTTAGTGACACGGGAAGTGAATGTAACCAGGCAACGCCGTCATTGCCATGGCAACAGTGCTTGTCTCCAAGGAAGTTTGTGGCGCCTGAAGCGAAGATGAATATCGTGTTATGAAACAGCTTACTATAGTAAACGCGTGTATTTTTTAACTATTCATGACGTTTTTAGTCGAGCTTTCTTTCAACGTGTAACGTTTTAACTTTAGCCAACGTTACAAGGGGGAGCACAACGATGCGATCTGACAAACACGGCACCAGTGTCATGGACAGATGGGTGTTTCTCACCCCCATGGTAAATACCACTTTTAATAGACTTTTACCGTTGCTTCACAGCATAATGCTATATAGGCTAACTATTGAGCGTTTAAGGGTCAGGCCCAGCAGGGGAAATGATCAGGTGTCGTTGGTTGAAGTTAGTAGCCGAGCTGTAGGTTCACGTTTGAATAGCGATACGGGGTCTGTCTTGTTGAATGCTGCGCAGTTGATCTGCTTGTAAAATATTTTTGTAGGTCAACAGTTGCAAGTTGCACCTTACAACAGTCAAATCATTGGCGCCAGAGAGAGCCCAGAGGATGGTGAGTCACGACAGAGAACACACCGAAAGAAAAGTTGTCCATAAAGTCATCATCTGGCAAAAACTGAGGGTAGTCTGTTTTAAAGATATTTAAACTGATAAAAATCATTGGATTGGTTACAATCTAGCAGGTAAAATAATGAAGGTGAAAGAGTACAGAGTTCTAAGTATAATTGCAAAAAAGATCACATATAAAAGACATGCCTTTGCTATTATTTGTATTTGTACACTGGGACTGTGATCCAGATAAAAGTAGTTATAGACGTATAAACAGGGCGATAGAATCAGTTTTTGCCAGATGATGACTTTTTGGAACTTGAATTTTTCTGGTTAATTACCTAGACTTTCCACTGCTTCACAATTTATCATATTCACCACTTCACAGACTGACTGTCAAGATCTTGTAAAAGAAACATACATGAATGCTGCCAAAACAATTACTCATCCTAACTCAGGTAAGCTTGACCCTGTCCACTCATTCACACACTCAGCCACCCATCCACCAATCACCCAGGAGCTTTCGGTGTGGTTGAGCATTGTATTGTGTATTCATGAGGCATGTAAATAATCTGTCTGCATCACTGCATGCACTCTTTGTTTCACGACACCATGCCCTCTTAAGAAAACAGGTTGCATGCATGCAGCCAGAGAGGACTTGTCCAGACATCTCCGGTGCCATCTTTTGCCAGTGACTCTACGTATCCTTCTGCACATAATCTAGTACCACTAGTGGGTGGTGCTCAGAGTGGTTTGGAATCAGTTTCACATCCTGCACAAGAAGCTAGAAACAAATCGAAGAGACGAACCCACAGTGTATGGACCCCTCACTACCGTAATGCCTTAAACCTCCCCAAGCCAGCTGGTAAATATGGCAAGATCACATGGCAAATATTATGGAATTGTGAAACTGGTTTTATTGCAGATTTTTAGATTTGCAGCATTTGCAATGAACCATGATATTTTCCGTATTTTGAACTGTGTGTAATGTCAATTTCAGCTTGTTCTGGAGGACATAAGTACAACACAGTCTCTGGGTTTCCCTTCACACGATTGCCTTGTGACAGCTTTGTATCCAGTTTTCAGCGCATTGACTTGGACAGGTACCTGTGGTCTCTCTTTGATTTTCTAACTGATTAGAATTTTAACTGTGGAGGTAAAATCTGTAAACTGGACATATGATTGACATGTCATGTGTCCGGGCAGTCCCGTTTATCTTTATTTGCAGTGTCTTTCATATTCTTGTGTCATCCCTGTGAACATTAAGTTTTATTGGTTTTCTGAACTCACTCTGGCTGTCACTGCATCTGCAGTAGACATCCTGTGAGACTATGCCTGAAATAGGAGGTGCTTCAGATTGCCACCAGGGAGCAGCAAAGTCACTTAAAATACCCACAACCTGTCTCCAAAGTGCTTGCTTACAACTACTTCAGTGGTGGCAGAGTGGAAATAAGTCAATCAATATTTACAGCAAAATGCTAAATCAGTCATTTGCATCTCTAGATAACATGGCTTGAAGGTGAAATACAGTGTTGTGTGATGAAGATCAAGTGCTGACCTACAGGCATCCATGTAAAGCCTAAATTGTGCTGAATTAAATTTTCCAGGCGCTGTCTGGAGGAATGCCCCCAGCTGGGCATTGTGGATGGACTACAGCTTCTCAACCTCCAGCACAATCTAATCACAATGATCCAGCATCTGTCACATCTGCAGCAGCTTGTTTTCCTGAACTTATATGACAACCATATCTCTGAAATGACTGGTATTGAGACTCTAAGCTCTCTCAGGATCCTGATGCTGGGGAAGAACAGGTAGGTTTTCAACAGTGGATTCACAAGAAATATGCTTGATTTGTCTGAGTTGCCTCTGTTACAAAGACAGTATTGTACAGGCAACTTTTGTGGTGGTACCAAAAAAAATGTTAACATAAGATGGGACATTATTCTTTAATATAACATTTTGAGATCTCTGGTTTAATGTGAAACACAGCATGTCATCATATTTGCAAGGTGCAGCTACATCCTGATGTAGTATTGCTCGTAGGTTGCTCAAGACATCCTGCTGTTTGCATGTAGAATTGTATGTACGAGCTGCTGCTACATGGTAAGATTCTGAGATGAATATTTTCCAGCAGGTGCCCCAATTTAAAAAACATTCATTTTGGTGTCAGTCGTTTTGGTTTCAAAAGGTCAACAGGAGGAAGATTCAAGTCACAAGTTACTATGAATGACATCAAGATCTCACAGACAAACTCTGACATTTGTTTCACTTTCTGTAACACATGACATTTGTCTTTTAAGACCAACGTCTGGGTACATGTGTGGATCTTAAAGCTTAATAATAGCAAGAAGAAATAGGTAATGTAGAATAAGCACAAATAGACAATAACAGGGATACAAAATAAAAAATGACTGTATATATGTACACTATACACAAGAAGAGTGTAAAAATAATATTGCCGTGAGTATTTGAATTGCACATGGAAGATATGGATAATAAAATACAGTGTTTTGTATGTAAAGCCACATAGACAGTCCTGAACACACACACTCTTTTCCATTTTCCTATGATTTTCCTGAACACTTACATTTGGCTTCACCTGGTGCCTTTAAGAATGGGCTAAATGTATTAATTGTTGACATACACTGTGACAAATTGTCTTTCATGTACCTTTTATGTCTCATGTTCTCGATACCTCTCAGAATCCACAAGATATGCTGCCTGGACAGCCTGTCCAAACTAAATGTCCTGGATTTGCATGACAATCAGGTACTGTTCCTCAATTATCCTCCTTCCTGCAAACATGTGTACAGTGTTTAGTTCATTCAGTTGCTGATATTGAAACTGGAGTTGATGATGTACATCCGCAAAATTCAGCAGAAGTCTGTTGTCTTTTCCACCTCCTCCACACTGTGGCTAACTTGTGGTTTGCTATGTGAGATGTAGCTCTGTAAAGTCAAACAGAAATGACAGCGGGAGGCCAGGCATGAGAATTTATATCCTCATGCTTGTTCGAAACCCCTCGTCTTAGTCCACTGGCCTATAAAATAATGTCTATTCAGCCTGGACATGATAACCAAATGGTCCACTTGTTATTGTCCAACAACATAAATACTGCACCACTAGTTTGTAGATTGAGTACCTTAAACAATATTAGGGAGAAATAGGTCATGGCTAGCATTCTTTCTGTTAGATATTGTAAACAACTTTATTAATTCAGAAATCTGATGGTTGTTATGATTGCCCTTTTATCCACCTCAGTTTTCAGGGACTTAGCATTTGTTTTAGTTCCCAGCATTATAAGAGAACAAAGGAGTGAAAACCATCAGAACCCACAAGCGCTTGTCAAGGGTCTACTCCCACGTCCATTTCCTCAGTGACCCCAGCATAATTTATTCAACAGGCGCAACTGTTTTGTATATTTTCAGCATTGGAAATGGTTATGAGTTGTAGCAGATTATGCTTCTCCTTAATTAATTTGAGCCTAAATCTATTGTGGGGGACTGTTTGTTCAGCCTCCACAATACAGCGTGGTTCACTGATCTTAAAAGCCTTAGAACTCAACTAATGTCAGATGAGGATTTAACAAGTCTTGGAAAGGGAAGATAGAACAGAAAGGCTTCCCTTGGTAAAATTAGTGTTTTGCCAGCTTGCCGCCTACGCCCCTCCTCTGAGAGCTACTCCAGAGCTCTGGTAAGACTCCCTCCCTCTCTGATGTTGGCTGCTTTATGCATGAGCAGGCGTCCCAATTACTATTCAATGACTGCTACAGAGTTATGTTATTTTCCTGACAGAGGATACCTTGTTGCCCCAGGCTCTGTCCACTTGTTGTGTGTCTATACGGGTGATTTAAACTATCCTAATATTGTGACTATTGAATGGTCAGCAACTTTAGATTGAATGAATAAATGGAATCTGTTGTGCTGTCCTTGCTGATAATCAGAGCACATTATATTCAGAAGTAGCCTTTTGTTGGCAGGCACCTATTGAGGAGCAGATGATAAATCTATTATTCTGACCAGGGCAGGTTGCTTTTCACTCACTCACCTCAAAACCCCTTGTTTTGTGCTCTGAAATTACTGTGCAGTCGCCTTTACTCAGTGTTTTCCATACTCACCAGAGACCTGACCACCCAAATGTAATGTGGATTGCTGCATAGAGATAATACAAGATGATGAAGTGAGTGAAGGCAGCAAGGAAATTATTGGATTAAAATAATGTTGAAGTCATTGTTATTGTTTAGTCACTCTTGGCCATAGAACCCCAGTTTATTTTCCTCTTCCCTTGTCTGTGCATGCTTTAACCACAAGCACTACATTGCTGTCATCCTTTCTTCCTCCCATCCTCTAAGCAGGGAGGCACACATCATTCCAAAATCTTTTTACCCACGTATTTCTGCAACAGGATGTTGTTTCATTTCCCGTTAGCTGCAACTATTGAAAAGATATTCTCTTTGGGAGTGTGCATCCAGCCCACATTTGGTCTCAGTGACCAAATGTGGTGTTACAATGTGACCTGACATGGTTGGATAACCAATCTTTAGTTAGGCGGTGATGTTTTCCACTCGAGCAATTTGACTTGAATTCTCTCAGAAGACAGCAGAGAATGCCCTGCAGGGTGTGTAAAACAAAGAGAAAGTATCACAGTTAGAGAGGTTGGTTAAGCTCATGTCCACGATAGAAATAATAGCCCTCCTACAAATCAAGATGATGATTTTGATGAAGTTTGACTAAATCTGTCATGTGCGATAAGCATAATACTCTGGGTTAGGCTGAAGCTGGAACAGTGACTCCCCACATGAATGCACTAGGCTTTGCTGACATTAATGGCAACCTGTAACACAAGGTTATCTGTGTTTGTGTCCTGTTTGACAACACAGGGCCATTATATGAAAAGTTTAAGATGTGATTACTCTATTGTTTGCAAGATACATTCCAAGATCTGATGTTACTATCTCCCCTTCTTGGCATGTCCCTCTTAACCATTGCTCTCATCTCCCCAGACAAGAACAGACCTCTGTCCTGCCTGCAAAGACATTTTTTTTAATCACAGCTGGAGTGCAGGACTTTGACATATAAATGAACATCCGTTACATGCAAGCTGTTGCCAAACAAGTTCACACAATGCTGATTAGTATATACAGTATACTGTAATTTTAAAATCTGGTGTCTGTGGCAATAAACAATGAACAAATATCGTAGACAAAACAAACGCCTGCTAGTTCACAGTCATTTCATGAAATCTTGCTAGTGTTGCACAGTTCAAACCATGTCAGACCCATCTTCACATTCTGGATGCCTGACCTACACCACTGGAAAGCACCTAATTAATGGTGTGAAACACAAGATCCTCAAATATTTACAAATGAAATGATCCAAAATGTGCTTCAGTGTACTCAGAGATACTGTCTCTGTGTGCTGACAGAGATCTGATATGCTGACGCCTACTCTGGGCCTGAGATGATGTTAACCTTGTGAGAGTTTTTTTTGTGCGTGTATTTAGGCAATGAGTGTTTTTTCTCACCTTAATTTATTCAGGGAAGGTTCACTGAGCATGTGACTGTTTTCCATCCAGTGACTGCTTTACAAGGATTTTCCTTCCTGACATTTGAACCAGAAAACTGTCACCAGCCTGCCTCTCTAACCTTTTAGGGACTGTTAATATGTGATGATTGTGTGTTGACTGACAGTATTCAGCCGTGGCTCCTCAACACAACTGTTGTGAAGGCCTTTGAATGCAGCCTAATGATCTGACCCTTGTTCATCCATCACCAGATGAGACAGTTTAATGGTGATGTTGGGGTCGGAAAAAATGTACTCAGTTTATTGTCAGTTCCTTTTAGTAAGCATTGTTCTTATCTGAACTCCCTAAAATAAGAAATCAGGTGCACATAATCTCTAATCTGACAAATATTACTCCTCATGTTACAGTGGTTCCCTGTAGGTTTGTGTATTTACTTTAAAGTCGTCTAGTTTTTACATCTCTGAACCTGTGAGCTCTCTCTGACCATCTGGGAGTGCTATCCTAACAGGTTCAAAGCCCAGAGACCTTTGCAAAGCCTGCTTTCCAAATAGTTATCTTTTCAGGACAGAGGAGCTGAGAAAAAGGACAACAGCTATTTTTTTGAGACACAAGCTCAAAACCCATCTTGCTTCTTATCTTTATATTTCTGTGTATTTTACTGTTTTTCTTTTAATTCTTTCTGAATTTGTATTCCAGTTTTCAGTCCCCCGGGAATTCTGCTGAAGTATTTTGAGTGTTATTATGACCGGTGCCTCTAAATATCCTCACGGAGAGGCGAGGGGAGAGTGCCGGGTATCATTTCACCATTGACTCACCCTCAGCTGCTTGTTTGTTGTTATGATTTTGGAGGTCAAACAGGACTCACAGCTTGATGTAACGGACTGCGACTCAGTCATTCAAGATGTTCACAAGTTGAACAGATTGTTGCTGTGGTTCACACTGAGGTACATGAGAGGAATGGACATGTTTTAGTGTCATTTAGCGGAGGGAGTAGCCTCAGGGATTGTAAAGAAAATGGAGCACACTGCTTTTTGGCATTCAGCTGTGTGTAGTCTAAAGAATTCTAAAAAGATGTGAACCCTCTCATGATCCTTAAATATATGATTTGAATGTGAGAGTGAGCACTGAATATATACAATCTGAAGTGGTTCTGCTCTGCTAAGCCCGCCTCGCTCTGTGCCTCTTTATATGTGCAGTATGGTTATCTCAATTGCTGTTTCACATAATCTTTGTCTCCCTGCGCTTTCATACAGATCTCCAAGGTAGAAAACATGTCTCACCTGAGCGAGCTTCAAGTGTTGAACCTGGCAGGAAACAGAATCTCCAAAGTGGAAAAACTGCAGGGCCTGCACTGTTTGACTGAACTCAACCTGCAACACAACTGCATCTCCATGGTGGTGAGGGGCCTCTCTCCCAATTAGCGACACCTCAAAGCATTTTATTCACTGCATGCTCACTATTCTGCTTCATATAATGGAAAAGGCGCCAACTCTTCACACAGAACACAATCTCATTGTCAACCAGGACTGAGGTTTCTGCCCTTTTCCTTTGTGGGGCTTGTATTTTCTTCAATGAAAGTAGGAGTTAGAAGCATTCTAAGCATGTGTTATGAGATATTCCACTTAGCAGTAGTAATTAAAATAGTTTCAGGGTAGAGTTGGTGTAGACTTCAGAAATTTTGTTTTGGCTTCCGCTGTAGCAGGATTTAACCATTTTTTGCACCCCGAAGTCTGACCATGTGCATTGAGGCAGATGTGTCTGATCTGTACAACTCCTAACAAATAAGTAAGTAAACTTTATTCATAAAGGGCCTTTCAAAACTAGAGTTACAAGGTGCTGTATATTGCAAACATAGAAGACAAAAAGCTAGGTAAAACAGGAAAAAACGATGTGAAATACAATAAAAACACAAAAATTACACAGAAAGGAAAACACAGTAGTCAAACACAAACAATAAACTCAGTAAAAACTACACAGAAGGCAAGCGCACATCATAGAACAAAGTGCTGACAAAACAATTGAGTTTTTAACAGCTTCTTAAAACTGTCAACTGAGGAATACAGTTCCAGATGGTGGGAGCCACAGCTGTAATCATACAGATGTATTGACGACTGGTGAAGTTCCTGCAGCTGCCAGTGATAAATTCACAGTCTTTTTTCTGCATTTTGATGAACAAATAAACACAGTCATACACGCTGACAACTGTTCTGAAGGAAAATGTTCCTGATAGGATAAAAGTGCTCGTAGCGTGCTTCATCTTTCATCTCCACGTCACTTGTTTGGTACAGGTCCTTTGGATGGTTACTGTTTCCTCTGTTATGGGATCACATGTAGCAGTTTTTACTGTCACAAAATAACAAACACAGCATCATTACATCAATAGGATCTTTATAAGAAAGCCTGTGGTGAAATGCATCTCGACGGTGTTACCTAGGGAGACATAGCTCATTACCCACAACCTCCCACCAACTTTCTGGCACAGTGAAAGAGAAACTAGATATTCTAAACACGGGCATTCACTCCCCTTGGTTTCTATAGCTTTAATCTGATAAACAGAACAGTGCATGCCAAAACAGGCCCCTTCATTTGTATGCAAATCCTCTTCGCCCTTTCCTGCTTTTTGGGATAGAAACAAAACAAAATCCAACATTGTGCTGTATGAAACCTCTTCCCATGACTCACCCTGTCCTCTGCGTGCGAGTTCCGATCAAGAACCACTTCCAGTCCTAATTATCGGATGCAGTGTTTTATTTGATACACGCGAGAGGAAAAATGCCACCCCTCAGCAGATTCTCCAGTCTCTGTCATTAGTGGTGTTTGCTGCCAAGCACTTGTGTCAGGCGCAAAGTAAATAACCGCCCTCCAGGTGTCCAGGTTTTCCCTTTCATTTGAGGAAGATGAAAAGTGGAATTCCAGACTAGAAATAAATGCTGGAAGTGACTTATAAATAAGTTATCATTATAAGTAAGACTTGCTTATGTGTTAAACTCATCCATCCAATATATATTGTATAAGCATTGCATGGTACAACTTTGTGCTATTTTTGATTGAATATGGGTTTCAGAGTTTTGCTAATCATCACATTCTATTTCTATTTACGTTTCACACAGCGTCCCACCTTTTTGGGACATGGGGTTGTACATATGGGCATTTTATCTTTAAGTTATTATTTTGGCCAAAGTGTAGGCGTACGTTTGGACACATCATTGCAGGTAGTGTTTCGGCCATCCTGGTAACCTATTTTGTCTGTTTTATTGCAGTAAATTCTAGTGCTGGTGTTTTGAACACTCTAAATACTGTAATCCTGAATCCATTACATTTTCATACAGATTGTTACACAGCAGTGATTCAGCATGTAATCGTTTCATAAAACCTTTGCTGTTTACACTTGCTCTCAGGTGGGTCTCCCCATTGAGAAATCCTGTGGCAGTCATTAAGTGATGCATTTTACATATTTGGCAGCAGGAACTGTGATTTGTTTGGAAGAGCAAGGTAGTCAGCATGAGCATTGCTAAAACAGACAAAGCAGAAAGGCATCACCTAGAGGCAGACTGGCTTAATGGATTAGCAGTTTTTCTAACAGGCTTGTCTACTTGTGGGGCCAGTAATGAGTCAAACATCACTACAATTGAAAATGTAAAAATGTTATAGATTAGTCAGCTCTAGTCTGTGTGTGTGTGTGTGTGTGTGTGTGTGTGTGTGTGTGTGTGTGTGTGTGTGTGTGTGTGTGTGTGTTTTCACATCTCCTGAATCCATAATTTCCTTTCTGCTAACATTTAATAGGTCTGTCCTACCTTTTTTAACATTGGAAATGTGCAACTGAGGGGATCTAATAACTGAAAATGCTGCCTCAAAACACTGAACGCACATAAAACTAAAACTTGAATTATCAGACAGGGTCGATATAATAGCAAGAATGGGGATTTTTTTTTTGGTTATACCCAAGTCCTTAGAATGTGAAGTTAAAGGGCAAAGAGCACCATTACAATGCAAGGTAACTGTTACCACTGAAAAACTGCACTATTGCTTGATAAGTGATCTCTGTACAGTGTAGTACAGTGTAATGCAAAGACAGCACAGAGAGGCATGCTCAACACCAGATTGCTGTCTCAACGTGTGTATGTGCATAATGCACAGCATCTACTACTCTAGGATACAATAGCTGAGGCAAGATCTGTGTCAGCTAAGCTCACACCTCAAGTCCCTGCTATTCAAAAAGAAGCCACAAAACCGAACAGCTTACAATCATCTGGAACCTCCTGAGCATCCACGTGTACCTGTGTGTTTGTTTGAGCAGCTTTCATGCATTTTTGTGGTGGTTTTTGCATGCAACAGAGACAGTGGTGATGGGTGGAAGCTCTTTGTTGAGTAATGCCTCTGTCAGAGCTCAGTATTAGTGTGAAAAATTAAGACACGCAAACTGTCAATGAGAAGAGGGTGGAGCAGTCATTAAAAAGGTGAAGGCACAGGCACAGAGACACTTAGATACACACCTGCAGGCATCTAGCAGCACACACACTCAGCAACATGGCTGTACCCAACCTCACATCAAATCCTCTCAGCCAATTGGTTCTGATCAATCAGGTTTTTTGAAAGCGAGACCACATTGGTGGGCGATTGTTATGCAGCACATCAGCTCAGTGATGACATCATTCTGTCTGAAACAGGGCTGCTATATTTAGTCTCAGACAGCATGCAGAGGCTGCTGCTTCACCAGCATCCATACAGGGACTGGCACAAACACAGGCTCTGGGAGTGTGGTAGAGGGTCAGATGAAGCTAGCATTGGATAGCATGACTTGCAGTTTTATTTTTTTTTTTAAAGAAGGAAAGAGAACATCAAAGTAAAGCATTACACAGCCAGTATAACAAAAATCCCTATGCATTCTTGGTCTCAATGTAAATAATGTACATATTTATTGAATATGTTCAATGTGCTGTTGTCTTAAGAATCATACTTTGTCTTTCCATACATCAGAAGTGACTGCTAAAGTGATTTTGTTTGACTAGCTCTGAGCAATGAGCATGAATTGTCAAGTGCAAGGCTAGCATCTTTGCATACAGATGACAAATCATATCTTCATAGAACACAGAACAACAAGATCATCCCATTTTAGGTGAGGTTCAAGCCACCCGACATATGATCAGTCCAATATTTAGTTGTCTTTAATCCGAAGAGCCAAATGTTTGACAGAAGAAAAATGTCTGGTTTACTTTAGCTTACCAGTCAGTCATTCACATACCTTGCCTCGCCACCATTTTGTGCTGGACGGGTACTATATTGCTAAACTCACTGTTTATTTTATGTGCTTACAAAATGTTTTAGAAGTGCACAGCCACTGATCTACTACAGACAATTACACAGTACACATCTATAAAATAGTTTTCATAAATCTCATTCATTGTTGGTTCTGGTGATATTCTTGACTACATTTTGGGAAATAAACAACCAATCAAGAAAAACTCTTAAGAAAGTTCACTGATGACTCATTGTTGGTCTGTAGTATGTCTACAAATGGGAACGGTGGGAATAGTCGCTGTTGCCAAAGAGTTTGGAGCCGTGAGAACCCCATGGCTCAGATTTAATAAAATGAAACTACTCTATAATCTGTAGTAAATTTTCACTGTAGATTCAAATGATTTAATTATATTATTTCCGTAGATTGAGTATCAAACAATGTAACACAACAGCTGCACACAAAGACTTCCAAAAACAGATGACGCCTCTCTTTAACATTGTTCATGATGTTGCGTGCTGTACTATGGTGAGCATTTTGGCCATTGGAATGGTTGATGAGTAACTGTGTTCTGTCCTTATATGGTTGTGTCGACAGGATCAGCAGAAATGATCTAAAAGATGAGACTGCAGTGTTGTGCTGTTCTCTGCAGAGGAGCTAGCATAGGTTTAATGCTATTTGAATGAAAACTGGCAACAGTAGGCAGCAAGGCGGTGGCTGCAATAGGGGTGGACGCTGACGCAGCTCATTCAGACTGCTGCTGGGAGTGTCCTCTTTGCGTCCAGCATGTGCAGCACTGGCCATCCACACACACGCAAAGCGGACCTTGACACTACTGAACATGATTTCTTCAAACACTGCCATCTGATTAGTCGAAGTCGCTGTGGTTGTGACATTGCCTGTGTCCCTCTGTATCCTCGTCAGCTTGCCAGGTTGCCAGGTTGCCAGCTGCTGCTCCTCACCCCGCCCCCTTGCTAAATTCTGCATTGATTTTGATGCTGAGTCTGCCTGATGAAGAAACAACCCCCTTCCCATTCTGCTTCTGTTGCATTTTGCCCCAGCTATTGTTCTTGCGTGACGAGGTACAGTAGCTAGCTGCTCAATGAGCATTTCGTGTTAGCCTCCTGCAGCAGGGGATCTCTGCATTAGCGCAGCACACACCGCTCTCTCTCCCCTCCCCCTTTCCTCCTCATGTTCTCTCGCTCTTTCTCTATCTCTCTTTTCCTGCCCCTCCTCTCCATGTGCAGACAAGACAGGGTGCTGTATGTGTATGTGTGTGTGTGTGCATGCGCAGGGTGGATGGGGATGCTGTGTGCTGGAGCTGAGAGCTGCAAGGTGACTGAGGGAATGGAAAGGGATACAGAGCTCTGACGACAGTGACGATGCAGTGCCCTCTCCCAGAGCACCTTCTCCTCTTCACATCCCTCCATCTCTCTCTCCTCCCTCTCCCTCTTTCTCTTTCTCTTTCTAGACTGAGGTGGACCTTCTGCCCTGCTTGCAGCGCCTCTTTCTCAGCTGCAACAACATCACCAGGTAAGAGCTCATACTGCTTAACTCCCTCCTCCCCGCAGGCCAGGCACTGGGAATAGTGGCCGGACAGTGCCACGTCCACTCCCTTGGCTCTTGACAGGGCCTAGCCAACAAGCTGCAGGCAGAATACACACAAACATGCACACCCACACACACGCACACACACACAGGTTTTCGCTGTGGTGGGCAGTTTCTGTAACCTAGAAATCCTTGATGTGTTCTTTATTATCAATAATTAGCATGCTCACCTAAGAAATGGGTGTGCCAATACTTTGAAGTTATTCAGACTACAGAGAAGCAGGCTGAGAAAAAGTAGTTCACTTCCATTCAAAATTAATGACAGATTTAAAGGTTGAGTAAAATGAAGAGCAGCATTGTTAGATAAAGGTGTGTTGGATGAATGACAGATTTATTTTGTTGCTTAGTGGAAATGTCAACCTGCTTTACACACTTTTTCCAATATCTGTAGTCAAGCAATGAAGGTGTCAAAGAGTTAACTTGTTAAAGCGGCACAGCCTTTCCACTGAGTGAGGCTGCTTTAAGGTGGCTTTGTGTTTGCCTGGAGGAGGGGCCTATGTGGGTTTGAGGTGGTACAGTGTTCATTATACTCCCTTCCCATAGTCACCTTGTGCTGTGATAGATCTGACCTGACGTATCAAACCAGCCTTGCTGTTCTAGTATCTGTATGATTCTGACACACTGTTACAGAGAGAACTGTGACAAAGAAATAGGCAACAAATATCATCACAACAAAAATTTGTTTGCATTCTCAAACTCCCTATGACATTGTAGAGTGACAGTGTATTCCAAAAGTGCAGTGTGATTATTCAACTAAATTCCATAATATGTACACGTTTCTTTCATTTTTCCTATTCTTTTTATTACTGTTCTGAATGTTTGATGAGGCAGTTTAATTAACTACTCTTTTGAGTGGATGCTCCAAACCTGGTGTGTGTACCTTTTGAAACTGTTCAGAGCTGATAGGAGAACATTTGTGCTGTGTTGCTAGGTAGAGGGACAGATCACACTCGTCTACGTGGTGCAGTGAGTTTGCTCAGTGGAGGATGTTGGAGCAAAAGCATCATACGTTAATCTTCACAGTCATTATTTCACTTATCATTATATTGCATTTTTGATTCAACTTGCCAGAATTAAGTTAGACACCTTATGAACACGGAGCAAAGCAGAGCTAATAATGAGAAGACAGGGAGGACAGATCCAGAGATTGCAGTGCTAGATGAGTTTGGAAACTATACAGTTTTCAGCCACACTCCATTCTACACACATCACACAGATATTTTGGATTCCTCTTATTCAAGCACTCAGGGAATAATACGGTTTTTATTTATAGTAACAATACCCAAGAGGGCATTGGTCTCTGTGATTATGAATGCAATAATTATGCGAAATGCATGACATGCAGAAAAGCTCCACTGGAAACTCTCATGTAGTATTTCATCATCTCTGTGGAAAACGCCCTCTTCATTGTTGGTAGAGCATAATTGTCTATTGTAAGAAATTATATGAAATTATACAAAGTATTGGACATGCATGAGGATTAATGATAAATAAAAATGACCTAGGTTGTTGGCTAATGCATGTATTAGACTGATTTGTTCAAATTTCTCAAATTAGGGCAGGTCCCTAATTCCCCTAAATGAAATGTGAATTGTCAAATTTTGCTTTGCACTTGTTGGAGCACCAACTGCACTTTAATACTTCATCAGATGTTTATTATCTGATCCTCTTTTGCATCTAAAGAAACCTCTGGCCAGCGTTGGGCACAGTGCAGTGTTGAGGTCCACAAGTAGTTTCAGGCGAATGATTCATCAAGGTTATTATCACAAATTAGCAATGATAGAATCTCGATTGCCTTACATAGCATGTCTGAGCTCTTCGTGTCTCCATTTGCCACAGGGTAAAAAGGACAGCAGTGTTGTGGATTTTTCTCTCTTCATTACCCCCTGAGTAATGTCAGGCTGCCAGTGTGCCAGCCAAATTACCAGTTTTCCATGTCTTCAATACAGGCCTAAATTAAGGGTTCAAGAATCAAAACACATATGGGGGACTTTGTCTTGTTTGACTTACCCGGTGGATGACTCAGGCTTCCCAATACTCTGTCAGGTCATCATGTCTCAGTATCATCATAAAGCATTCAGTGAACCTTGTATGTTTAAATAGCTTCAACTCTTGATCTCATTCAAAATGCTCTTCCTTTGTGTCTAGTTTTGATCAGCTAGCCTGCCTTGGAGAGTCTTGCTCCCTTTCTGAGCTCACCCTGGATGGGAATCCCGTAGCCCTGGAGACATGGTACAAGCAGGCCGTCCTGCGCTGTGTGCTTCATCTGAGACAGCTGGACATGAAGCGCATCACAGTAAGGCTGATTTGTTTAACTGTGTTTGTGTGTGTGTGTGTGTGTGTGTGTGTGTGTGTGTTTACAAGAGGAAAAACTGGTCCCTGGCTGTGGCTGTAAAATTTGGTTTATTGTCTCTGAAGATATTTTTCTTTTATTTCTACACGTTTAGGACAGCAAATCACATGACCTGAAATGAGAATGTCATGTCACAGTTTTTATCATGCTATGTTGCCATTATCAAACATGTTAAAGAGCTAAGAGGACGGCTCATGTAGAGTTAAGAAAAACTTAAAGCTATCAGACCCTTACAACTCACCACTGCATTGTATTTACAGAACCCTGTGCTGAAGGCACCCAGGGATCGGACATTCATGTTCAGCTAATGGCCCAAACTTTTGTGGCACTGTCAGAGCGCTTGTTCCTGGTGGTGCTGTACACGTTGGTTCTTGAATGCTACTCTGTCTTGACATTAATTTGATTGATGATAAACTTGATGATTTCACAGTTCAAAACAAACTTCAGGTGAACCCACATATGTAGTCTCCCATTCACTGTCAATGGGGCATGTACAAGCTCCTGTACGTCTTGGCACTGCTATACTCTTTGTCTTTGTTCATTGGCCTTGATCCAACACTCATCATGCTCTCGGTTACGTATTAGAGACAAAAATGCATAAATAACTAACCCATAAGCTAAGCATTTACAATATGCATAATGTATACCTAGTCTAAGAAAACAATAATTATTGTCAAACACAGATATGAAGTCATTGTATTTGTATAGCATGCCAGCAAAGTGCTACAGTGAAACATCAGCATGCTCTTAGAGGCTGTCAAGCAGGGAGCACCCAGGTCTGAGCTTGTATTTTAAAGGAATCTGTAAGTACCACACACCTTGCCCTCAGAACATACTGTGGATAACCCTCATAACTCCATTTTCAACCATTTTCAAGTTTTTACTTGTATTTGATGGTACATATGGCCCTTAACAGGTTTTGCAAGTTTCATGGTCTGCAGGGCCCATCAAACCCCTTCAACAAACTACTGTCTGCAGCTGTCAATCCTGAAAACAGGGACAGTGTTTTATTTCCAGAAAGTTTTCTTTGGGGAGATGCAACGTTTTGATGTGACAACAACAGCACCAGCCTAGGACTGGAGCCTCCATCTTTTTAAACTGTCACATGATATTGCTGGGGGCAAACTCGATAGTAGCCGATGAAGATCAAGATTTTTCCCCCTCAACTGATTTGGAAAAACTTGCCCCCAGTGCACTGTGCTGTCAGAAAAAGTTAGATCAGATAATCTGAGATAAAAGGTATGTCTGACTGCTGTCAGATTGGCCCTTATTTATAAATGAAATGAGAGTTAGTACTGCATATGAGGAGATACAGTACTACTGTGCTTTGGGCTGAATAAATAAGTGCTGCTTCTCTGTTTCCTGTGAGGATGTAGTATGTGCCAGAATTTTTTGTATTATATCAAAAGCGAAATAAAGGACTTTCGAACAAGACACATACTGTAGAATAGAGGCTGGCCAAACAAAGACATTGCTGTTGCTGAAAAATAGCATCCTTTGTAATCAATAAGATATCGATCATTTTAACAGAGATCATATGCACTTTGGTCATTTTTCTAATAAGAAGCTGTTCTTTTCACTAAATGACCTTATAGTAGTGACATGCAGACCTGACATCTTTACCTGTCTCCACTCAGTGCCTTGAATCCAGTGAGGCCAGCATTTTGCCCCTATTGATCAGACTGAAGCATCGTGTCTGCTAGCTTGTCGCAGACAGCTGAATATCCCCCAGCTCTCAACTGGCACACTCAGATTGTGTTTGCAGCATTGCATTCTGGGAGTTTTGGCTTTCCCCAACAGCTGGGCTCAGTTGATCCGAGACTGAAAATCAGACAGATAATCCTGTGATGCAGCTGCCTGGTGTGTGAATCTTTCCCATCCTCCACAGTGGTCCAGTTCTGGTGTTGAGAACAGTCTTCCTGTCGGCATCTTTTGCGGTTCCCTCTCTCTCTTGAATAATTCAGAACTCATGAATGGAGCGACACTCTGATTGCACAAGCTATCTTTTTCAGGACGAGGATCGGCGCATGGCTGGTGTACAGGCTCGAAAAGAGGAGGAGAAGAAAAGGGAGAGTCACAAGCAGACCATTCATAAGGTAGTACCACTCTGATCCGATTTCCTGTTGTCTTTGTCTGCCTGGATTTAGACTTTCATTGTGGAGCAAACACATATGATGGCCCACATCTCAGAGAGTGTCCTCTGAAGCCACTGGTGCCTTTTGTCATATGTTTGGTGTCGTGTGGTTGGTTGTTCTTGGTAGGAAGAAGACAATTAATTGCAAAGCTTCAAAGTACTGGATGGAGCTACATACTACAACAATCACATACTGTATTACTGATGAGATGTGATTAATTCACATCAGTCAGGGTTTGTTGTGAAATTTCCCCAACTCTTTTGCCTCTTCTCATGTGTTGTAATGAATGTGTCTTGTGATTGTTGAGGCTGTGTTTAAGTGGGCCATTAATATGCACATCAATACTTCAGCACTACAGAAGACAAGCACCCATTGGGAACATTTTAATGTATGAGTAAGGAAACACTGTCCAAAGAGATGTTGGGTCTGTAAGTTATAATTTATATCTTTAAATAGTCTAAGATGTTCTGTCTTGCACAGGCACCTGTTTAGCAGTAAATATGTTTGTGTATGTAAAAGTATATATTGATGTGCACCTCCTGTGTCTACGCTGCAAGTGTTACTCTTGCTGAGAGATGTTCTCTGTGTGGAACACATCGTCTCTCAGTAACCTAACTCCTGCTAATCCTTGGTGTTGAGAAAATGTTAAATTGAATGCCACAGCCAAGAGTTTGTAGGGGTGAAGGATTCATTATGACTTGATACTGACTCACCCCTGCATTGGGGAGTGGCACATTCCATAACTGAGCATATCGAAACTACAGCTTGGCCAGGAAGGAACAGTTGAAGGAGCAGAAATCTTCTCTCTTGCAGGATGAAGATGTCACTTTTACTGCTGTAAGAGCCAGCTGCAGTTGCATCAAAATGCTGCAGTAACAGAAGCAAATAACACACACATGCATATATAGTTTCAGATCTAACATTAGTGAAGTGTGATATCTGTCAGTAAGGCCAATATGCAGAGACAATATCTCAGAGACAAGGAGGGCAGGAGGTTTGGGTTTGCCTGTGATTTATTCAAGATAGACAGAGCGGTTCCATTAGCTTGGTGTATGCCCTCTGTGTTCTGCTCCAGAGATTTGTCACTTGATACCTTCTCTGTCCTCTGTTTGTGTGTGTGTGTGTGTGTGCTCATTAAGGAGAAGCGGCGTCTGGCCATCCGTAATGCAGCGCAGCAGTGGGAGGGTGTCAGGGCCTGCCTGGAGCTGCCACCAGCAAATGGTACTAAAGAAGAAGTCAGTCCAGAGAACAGCCCTGCCCACAGCCCTGCCCAGACCAATGGCCTGGCACAGGAGCCCTCTCCAGATGAACCCAGGTACACGGCGCCCCGAGATTAACTCACTTAAGTCACATTTCTCCAACTAAAAGAGTTTCTGTTTGGTCCAAAGTAAGTGGTCGTTCCAGTAGTGTTGCTTGGTTGGTTGGTTGGTTGGTTGGTTTAGGTCTGCGAAATTTACACTGCTTGGGGCAATTAGAGAAACACACATTTCATTCAGGCAGTTGTATGGCTCAGCTAACTATTGTACAGACATTCATGTTCCCCCGATGATGAATCCTACTGACTTTGGTGATCCCATGACTTTGCTGTAGTGCCACCATGAGGTTGACAGTTGTGTTTTTTAGTTAAATGTCTCCATGACTGCTAGCTTTGTTATTAGATATTTGATATTGGTCGGTCACCTCAAGAATCAATTAGCTCATTTTCACTTTTCAAACTGCTGTTAAACCTTAATTTAGCTAGGCATTGTCAGATCATGATCATGGTGTTCATTTAGTACATTTAGTATGGCTTATGTAAAGTGTGACGGTGGAGGGTTTTAGTGACTCATGACAAACTAAATGTTGTTTGAGATTTCATCTGGGGGAGAATAAAACTGTGGAGGATTTAATAGATTTTACAGATCTGTTGACGATTACAGCTACTGTCTACACTCTTTGGATATAGTAAGTCAACATGTCTAACACTATGACAGTCTAACTAGTTAGATTTGATTAGGCTGTACAGAATGTAGCTCAGATGGTAAACTGAAAACATCAGTGTGTCTTAGGTCGGGCTTAGATTTCAGGAGGTTTGATTAGATATTTGATATACAGCAGTCATCTCCTTTGTATCACAGAAAGACCCCAGACATAAGCAGGAAAGATTTGTTGAAATGGAGTAGTTTTCAGATTAAAGTGTAATTTGATTTTAATTTAATGTTGGAAAAATCTGGGCAATTATGTCAGTACTGTTTGAATGGACACACAAGAGCCCATGAGAGACAAATAACAAGGTAGAAGAACACAGGGACAACCATGAAGAAGTAACCTGTAAGTCTGATTTACAGATGAGGTGGAGGAAAGGAAATGTGGAAATGTTTTGATGTGTACCAATACAGGGAAGATTTGAGGAGAGAGAAGCATTCATGAGGGTGAAACAAGTTTTCTGCCGTGGCAACTGTCATCATTTTGTGTCTTATATAATGCAGTTATTTCTAATCCTGTAATATACACTTGTAATTAGAGAGCAGAGTCCATAAAATCTCTTCTTATGTGTGCGATTCAGCTGATTTCAAAATTGGTTTGGATTTTCCCGTCTAATCTGAGCCCGACTCTACAGACGTGCTTCTCCTTCATCTGAGAGGGCTCTGAAAAGAATAGTTTGCTCTGATGCAGAGTTTTCTTTTTTTTTCTTTCTTTTATCAGACGGGTTAGCCCAGGTTCAGGACCAGACCGACCATCAGGGGGAATGGAGAGCAGACTCCGCACCAACAGCCGTCCAAACAGCCCTCGGGATCCCAAGTAAGACAAGAAATGCATGTGTTTGCACATCCACCCTGTGATATATGTATGTAGTAGCATAGTCCTTTGGTCAGTAGATGAATAAAGTTGTCCGCATTGATCAGTAAATTAATGAGACACAAACTGCCTACAGATTTATGAGTCTTTTTGGATGATTTAGAGAGAGAGAATGTAAAATTGAAATCTGCAAAAGTGTATAGTTACAGTGTATAGGATAGTCGAAATAGAGTTTGTACTGTAGAGAGATCATACTGGTTGCAGATCTGATGCCTGCAACAGCTGCTGCATCAAACCCATCTCGACATATCCTTGAGCAACATAGTGACCCCTTTACTTACTCCAGAGGCATGGATCTTGGCTGTAAACTCAGTCCATGCATGTCTGAGATGTCTGAAGACAGTTTCCTTCTTCCACTGTTTATAACATGATGTTGGAAGTGCTCTAAATCAACAGTCTGTGCTCAGTCTGATGTGAGCTTATGGCTCTGATATACTCTCCTACACAGATTTTGATCCAGGTCTGGATGAGTTATGAGGGGGAGGCTGAGATGAAAGTGGGGACTGTGTCAAGGACTATTATTACATGTTTCAAAGACGGCTTTTCCTTCCTGCACCAGGATATGAAAATGGCCCAGAAGCACAATCCCTCAGTGTTAATGGCTTTCCTTTACAAGGTATAACTTAAGTCATGTGGCTTAACAGTTTATGACAAACAGGAGTCACACAGTTCAAGCTACCTCTCTCTTCTGAGACAGGAGTTGTGTTACTTTGGTTTGTATTTGCCTTCACAAATCCTGCCACCATCAGTAACTTGAAAAGAAAGATGATCTGTGGCAAAAAGGTGAAAGGATAATATCCTCAAAATGCCAGGATATATGTACAGTAGTCTGGACATTTAAAGATTTTTTTTGTTCACCAGTGTGTGGGTATATTGCTGCGTTATGATGCCCACATAATGTAGTACAGATGACCTCAGAGAGCATTTGAAGTGCTAGATGTTGAAGAAAATTGCACCATCGTCTCCAATGTAGAGCATGAAGGGGCTGAAACTGTCTGAATCAACACTCTTGCCTCACTCTAGTGCATGACATATCATGTATTTGGTCCTCGGGGTGTGACTTTCCAGGAAACTCTAGCAGAAGGAGGAGGTTTATTCTTTTCTACCCTGAAGAGACAGTGTAAGGTTTGTTACAGGTTGTCCACAATCCTGTCACTCCAGAATCCCAACAGAGTCTTGGTTTCCCATTTAGGTCAGGGTCTGGGCCTGGCACATCCTCACATCTGGATCTGCTCAGTGGCAGCCTGGTGAGAAGGGAAACCACTTGGTGTATGTGTGTGTGATTATTGTCTATCCTTGGAGAAAAGAGCGTTCAGTTCAATTTAGGAATTCTGATAAAAAGCTAATTGCATTCGACTCACATTGACCTTGCTCTTATAATGAGATATGTTGCTATATATCATTATGGTGAACACATATGTTTTGCGCGTCACAAGGTGTTAAAAACAGTTAAATCTAAAGATACAACTACATTGCCTCAGAATGTAATAAAAAAGAGAAAAACAGATGAACACCATGTTGTCCCTGGGTGGCATTAACAGCCCCAGTTTGGTGACAAATTACAATGAGGTTGAAGTGAATGTTGACAGCACACTCAGGATGATTGTGCCATTGTGTTTCTACAGTAAGTTATGGGACAATAGCCTGCATCACAGCCAAAGTGGGACTGTGATGCAGGTCCAAGTTTGTTCCTTTGCGATCTTAAGATTTATTTGGCCTCATTTCTCCCCTGAGAGATTGGACTAAGGGTGTATGGCAGTGGAAGAGTTATTACTCAGAAATTCAATAGTGTGGTTCCATGTGGTGGGATGGAAAGACCTTTGTACTATTCATACATGCATTAACAAAGGGTTGTGTTCGGATCCTGAACCGATGGGTTTTCTGGCACATAAATCAAGGAGTTATCTTCACAATTGTAGTGTCTCCTCGAATGAAACCTGAAATCCAAAACCACCTCCTACTGTACACTTTACAGTAACAGTCTGCAGCACTCAGCACCCAATAAGCCATAACATCTGCACTGCACCAGTAACTGCCACTCGAGCCATTTGTTTTCACTTATCAGCAAAGTGAGATGATGAAATGCTCTTTTGAAATGACAGCTCAGAGAGTAATGTTTCATACGCATCGCTACTACCACACAGTATTTAGGCGATTGGGGACGTGTGTATGCTACAAACCATGTCTTTGGGGGGATTAAGTTGTTGAGAGATGACAGATGTCCTTTTTAAAACTCCTGTAGGATTAAGTCAGATAGCCATAATTGAATTAGATTCAGAGTCTAATAGGCCGAGCAAGATCCATGTAATTGTGACACATTCTTCTTCATTTGCTCTTCCCGGCCTCGTTCACTTCTTCTGTCTGCATTAGTTGCTGGGTTCATGTCAGAAGGGGATTCAGGGCCACCTGGCAGCCTTTCAGCTGTGATTATGGGGGGACAATATGTGACACAGTATAGAGTGTGTTGATGGCACACTTCCAAGTGCACAGAACTTACTCTCATTCTTTACGTGACTTATCTTCATGTTACACTCCGTCTCTTGCACCGCTCTCCAGCTCCTCCTGATTTACTGCCTTTGGCAATCCTACATCTCAGCGGTAAGGCATATCCTGACAATTATACTGCTTTTCAGTGTCTGATGCCTCCCCATCTATTGCTGGCCATGTCCCATGTTTCTGTCCATGTGTGCGCTTGCAACAGGACACAGGACTTAACAACTTTTGCATCTGCCAGGTCTGCTGTTAATACTTCAAGTATTACACCTGATCTCGGTCAGTGCTCCTTCTGTTTGAGTGCACATTTCATTATATCTGAAAGAGAGCATTTGTCGTTTTAACATTTACTTACACCTGCTTTTGTAGCTGCACTCATTGCAGGAACCCATTGTTTTGACACCTTGTCACACCTGTCAATGCCCACATCAATCTTAGAAATTAATAGTGTAACAAGGAAGCAGAGTAATTTTTCGCCCTATGTGTTGTTCGAGGTGTCCTGTCAACATTTTTACAGATGTGTGTTTTGAAATCATTGTCTTCGGGGAAAAAAGCTTTCTATGCTTTCAGGGGATTTTTTTGAGTTGGAGTTGGCGGTTGGCCACTAGGAAGAACTAACAGCAAGGATGACTCTACCACACCGTATCCACCTCTCTGAATATATCTGTGGCATCCTCCCACGTTCTCCCATGACTATCCCTTGAGAAGAATGGCTTTGATACAGGATGGATGGCTATCACGTGAGAGTAAAACAAATATAATGATTAGGTGGATTACTGCCTGTTAGTCACTGGTTTATTGGGAGAGGTTCAGACCGTATTACACAATTAATCTGGCTGTTGTGTTTACTGGCAAGTGTAATCTGTGGCTTTGTTAGGCTGTAGCTCTTCCAAAGGATCTTTAAAACTAACTTAACTAATTAGAACTGACTCAACTCCAAAGCAAACGACAGCCTCAGAGAGAACGATCAGTTACGCCACATCATATGCTTACATAGACACAGAGAAGCAGACCACACACAAACACAGGACGTTTCCCAGAACCCTAACAACCCTGGTCTAAACTGGTCCAGTCTCCTGAGGCACCTGACCGTTCACCTGTCTTTTATACAAGAATGAATCAATTAAAGTGAGGCCAAAGTATCACCCACTGAGAACCTGATGTCAGTGTCGTGTCACATTCCTCCTCCAGCAGCTTGCTCATGTGATGTGGGCTGGTGGGATATGATTACTGGTTAGTGACCACGTGTCAGCCATCCTCACTGTCTTCACTTTTCAAGACAATCACTTGAATCAAAAACACTCAACTCTATTATTTCTCAGTTGTGTGAATTTGTTACTTTTACCTTGACTTATTACAACTTACTTTCAAATATCTTTGGGTTTTGGACTGTCGGTGGGACAAAAAGAGCTTATAAGATTATAATGAAAGCTGTTTGTTACAGCCCTCATCAGCAGCATATTGCTATGACACACCAACCAGCTAATGTTTCTGTTATTGGGTTGACCTTTATAGAGTGTATGTAATAAAGTAAACGCTTTAACATGATGCTTTTATCTATGAGAGAATACTTGCAGTCTTTTATTATGAAAATTAGTAGATGCAGAGATGGTTTTTTCTTTTCTCCCTTTTGTTTTTCCATTTCTTGGACCTCCTTATTTATTTGACCGAGACACCCATCTACTGGAACATTTTCAAGATATCTTTTAATAATCCAGTTTAATTATTTGTCTAATTTTCAAAATCTTTGGTCCCCTTTTTAATGCTGGGTTAGGAGAAGAAACTGCTCTGTAGGAACAGAGAGGAGTCATCTCTGGGGGCAGTCTTACTGTGTCTTCAACAATGGTGGCCTTTTCAAAGAAGCTTCAGTTACAGCTTCATTGTGTTTGCCTATGTATGTACCTCTCTGTCTGCAGTATGCCTCCTTTTTTGCCTTCTTTTTTTATTTCTTTTCTTTTTCTGTCCCTGACTCTTTCAGTCTATCACTTCACTTCTAAAACACACGTCCTAAAAATCGGTCTCAACAAGAATGTTGGATTTGAGTTCCGTAATCAAAGGATTAGTCCTCTAACAGCTATGGCTTTCTGTTGCAGCGAGATTGGGAGGGTGTGAAATATGAATAGGGGTGATTAGTTTGTTGGCGGGCTGAACCCAAAGTGATCAGTGCTGAGTAGCGTGCAGCCAGTAGCCATCGGATGCCCTGCTATGCTGAAAAATCCCCTGAGTGTCAGCAGACCCAGAGGGCTGAGCACAAGAGCTCCGGCAGGGAGATTATGTCTCCTTGAGACTCGCCCAGATTCTCCACTCTCACGACTCCCTTATCAGGGAAGGGCACTTCAACTGTTGTAAAGGAAAATAGAAGCAATTAGACAAGACAAACAGGACATTGACTCGACCACTTCATGTTCTGTAGGGACGTTCCTCTGTCCTTCATTCAGCACAATGCCTGCTTTTTCAAACAAATGTAAGCAAAGCACATTTGGCCCAAAGATATTCTTCTAGTTTTACAAGGCAACAAATTCTGCACATACAGCATATCAAACCTGATTTACAAAGGATCTACTTGTGTGTGTGTGTGTGTGTGTGTGTGTGTGTGTGTGTGTGTGTGTGTACTTTGCAGACTTGTGGAGGCAGGGGGCGGCAGTGTTCAGAGCTTGTCCCTCTCTGACAGTCACCTGGCGGAGCTGGACGGAGACACCCTGCGTTTGTTCGGACTCGGAGCCCTGGAGGCCCTGGAGAGGGGCTGGGGAGTTCAGACTGCTGGTGCTGTCACCGTAATAACCTTCCGCTACATCAACTTTGACGCCATTGTACCAACACTGCCGCGAATAAGGGTCAAGTTCCCCAATCTATCGGTGAGGGAACTAGTAGAATGCAGATCTTTCATTGTACTTTCAGACGTGGTTGTAGTGAAGACTCAACACTGTGTAACAAACTCCAAACTCTGAGCCGAGAGCACCACATTAAGTCAATGTGCAATTTTTTTCACAAGGCTAATCTAAAATCATCTGACCTCGCCACATAGCTAAAGGTGCTGAATATTCAGTTGCGGTCTTTCTGAACATCCTGCACAAAAACATCAATTTCCTCTTCTCAAAATATTTTTGGCTGAACTGTCAAGAGTGCTGCGGTAAAGAGAGCCTTGATTTCAAAGGGAAAGAAGAGAGCTCGTTTAGCAGTCATTGGTCATGGTGAGGATTAAAGCTAGGGCCCACAATATGATATCTATATTTATTCTTTTACTTCTACCCCACTCGCCTCACAGCTGCTCCTGCTTGGCGGTGAAATGCATTTATGCATCCAAAGAGGTAAAGCTAATCAGGAAATATGTGTGCATGTTAGCAGGGTACTATTCTTGCTTCCATGCAGAGAAAGAAATCAAGATTGTCTTTGAATTAAACTTAAGATGTTGCTTTTACAAGTGAATTTTCATTGCCTACATGAAGCTTAGTTTGTCCAGACAGAAGCTGACGGCAGCACATAATATTCTTGATATTGAATATTATGAGTGACACACTTTGCCCATGTACCATACAGTATAAATAGGTGAACATTTTATCCAAAGCAGCTTACAGCTTCTTGAAAGCATATATGCTTTAATTTGATTTCTAAGCTGCAGTCGTGAACAAATACACAGCAGCCATATTATTCGACTTCTCTGAAACCAACTTGTCACTTTTTGTGCAGCACCTGATCTTCTTGGAAACCAACATCAGCCGTCTGCCCCAGCTGGCGGCCCTGGCTCAGGTGAGGCGTCTGGACCAGCTGACCATCCACCCAGAGGGCAATCCAGTGGTCAGTCTGGCTCTGTGGCGCTCCTTCGTCATCTACCGCCTCCACCACTTCAACTTGCAGAGGATCAATGGCCAGGAGGTGAGGACCGGCGTATTCCTGGCGTTCTGGTGGAGAGTTAGATGAGAAGATTGATACCTCTCAAGTCCGTCAGTTAAGTTGGTTAGCTTAGCGTAGCACAAAGACTGAAAACAGAGGGAAACAGCTAGCCTTAGGTTTCTTACCTTGTTTTCTTTGTATTATCCCAACCAGCATCTGTTAAATACACTCAGATAAAACATGGCACAGAGCTGTCGTTTTTGATGAGGTTATAACTTTTGGCAAAATGGTGCACTCTTATTTTGAACATGCCAACCAATCAAGCATCGTTTGCTGCATGTGTCATTTCTCGTTTGTGTGTCTGCCTCAGGTGACCATGAATGATGTGATTGCGGCAGAGCGCGTGTTTGGGACACTGGGTCATATAGCAGCCACTGAAACTCCACGTTGCCGGCTCCTCCTGCTGCTAGAAGAGTCCAGGTGGGAACCTGATCTGAGACACTTAACCACAATGTAACATTAACTACAGTTTAATGGCAGGTGTGTGCTGTGTCCTGGACAGTGTGTGTTGTTTGTTTACATATACCAAGAATGCGTGGAGTCTTATATGTGTATATGTGTGAGTTATAGCTCACAGCTTGTGCAAGTGTTGGCCACTGCACATGTATATGCATGCCTGTGCGCAGCATTTTGTGTGTATACATTTCTGTGTGTGTGTGTGCGTGTTCACATTTGTGTGAGACAGCGAGACAGAGCCTGGCACCGAGGAGCCAGGGGAATTAGACTATGTGTCTCAGGGTAAGGGTGGGTACTTGGCACTTTGACACAAACATTCCTCTCTCTCCTCAGCCAAAAGTTCTTGAGGTCTGTCACTCTTGGTTAATGAAAAACATCCTTGCAAAGCAAAAAAATCCACTGAATTTCTCACGCACAAGAACATTTTAAAATGGTTCTTAGTATTACTATTCCTCCAAGGATTGGAAAATTGCCAGGTCAAATCATCTGACTGCTTAAGACAACTGTATTACATGTGGCTCTGTGAATAACTTCCATTTTGATGGACATAATTAGGGAAATTAATTGAGTTACTCAGACGTGGAAGCCAGTGACAGTAATGAGCAGATGTACATGTGAATTTTGAATTTTTTCGTTATAAACAAGCAAATTTCAGAAATACTGTTGAGCAGTATAGCAGTAGGTGAGACTAGTGATGAATTTTAGCTGACTCAGTATCCTCAATTGGCCTTTCAGAATGAAAATGAACTAGTAAAGTTTGAGACAACCAGCTCAAGGCTGCAACTCACTGTGATTCATACACTGTTACAGATAAATATCAAGCAACAGCCCGGGGGCGAAGATTATTTTTGCATCACAACCAAAATCTTAATTACTCTTATCTGCATCCAGAATCATGGCCCTTCAAGCCATTTGTTCCACTAAATGCTGTTAGATTTCACCTCTTATCTGTCAAAACATTCCTACTGGAGACTGCTTTTTGTCTAAAGTGCATTTTCTGCATATAAGATACAGGGAAAAGGGAAATAAGATAATCATTTTAGTGTATGCAGAAAACATAATGAATAGAGATTAATAGGACTGGCAACACTTCCATATAGCAGTCATCAGGGTTGTTTGATTCCAGCCTCAGTTCATCCCTTAATGTTGAGAACCAAGAGAGCTCACTTTTGCTACTCTACTCACTTTTGATAAACACATTTCATCACTAGGAGTTTCACAGAAAGGAAGACATCAAGGGGAAGCTGACTTAATGTGGAACTGAATGAACCCACTGTCAGGCTTAAGGCTCTTGTTGCATCAAAACCTTTTATCATACAAGATGCAACAATATTGCACAAGACCTTTAAATAGGTTTCATTGGCTCTGAGTTTGTGAAGCTCCGTCCGCAACTATGTTTGGTTCAAAAACAGATTTTAAAAAATGAACTCTGCAAACAGTGCCGCAAGGTTTCCATCACACTTCGGATGTTCTTTTGACTGAGTGGGACTGTGTTCACGGCTGTTCTCTCAAGGGATGTTTACACTCAATTACACTTTGTTTGATGGATACACACTTACTTTTTCTGATGCTGTCACGATACTGACAGTAATATGCACACACGCACACACATGCACAGGTCTTCCTACCTTCCTTATGCTTGTTTTGCCTTGTTAGTCAGCATGATGATATGTGACTGGCACACAGTAATGCATTTTGGCACACACACACACACACACACACACACACACACACACACATACTTATGCACACTTTACAAACTATCTTATCCTACATGGAATGTTTGCCTCCAGCTTCCTCTGAAAAGACCATTTCGGCACCCTGCACTGGCCTGTGGAACATGTTGGTGCAGTAGTGTATCACATGAGATTTCATACTGATAGACAGCAACATTTGATGTGGTTTACATCACTTCTAAAATCCTCTACTTCTTTTATGAGTGTTCACATCCTGCTGCTGGGCGATGAGATTAAAATTGAAACCCTGGCAGTTTGATTTGACACTGACTGCATCAGTTCTGATTTTCTCAGCGAGTCAACTTGTTTGTTCCTCAAAAATTGAGGTGAGAGCAAATTCTTTGATGGACACAAGAACACACTTTTATTACCTTGGTGTCACTCACTTTCTGCCACTGTTTCTCCCCAGCTGTCTGCGTGTCTCTTCACTGTGTCTAACGCACTCTTGCCTCTCTTCACCCTAAAGAAAGCGCCAGCTGCAGTTCCTGTTGGAGGGGCGTGGCCGGCGGGCAGGGCTGAGTCCGGAGGAGCTGCGAGACAATGGGAAGCTTCTGGGAGAAGGCCTGAGCAGAGCGCTGTTCAACTACCCGAGCAGAGACTGCAGTGCAGAGAGCCCTGAGGTCAGCTCTGGGTTTTTGTTGTCATCTAAGTGGTTTGAATGCAGGTGCAACATCTCTTGAAAATGACTGAAAAGTTAGTAAAGCAGAGCTTCACTCCCACTTCAACCCATGTCCTGTTTATTTTATCCCTAAAATAGAGTTCAAGTCTTACCTGTAAAAGCCCATGCACACCTTCAGTTTGTTTTAGACAGGTGCATAGGGGGAAATATTCATAGACAAGAGAAGAGAGAGTTCACACACACTGTCCTTTTACTTGCAAAATAAAGAAAAAAACTTTATTGCAGATACAGCATTGCGGTCCTCAGACCTGCAACATGTAAACCTGAGAATAAACTTGTTCATGAAATAGAGGAATAAACACAGTATGTACTTCAGGGTCACATCCCTCTAAGATACAACATTATATCACCACACATAGACAAGACTTTTACACAGAGACATCTGACAGTGAAAGCATATTTTGGCTGCTATAAAAAAAAACATTCAGGATCTTCCATATTTGTGCTAATAATTTCTCTGTCAATCATTTTGATCACAGAATTGGCAGTACTGTGATAAGAGTCAATTTCCTGCATCAGAAACTCTATTAAACATGTGCGCTGTGATAGTGTGATAGCATTTTAAAATTATGATACAACTAATGAGTGCAATTTAGATCCACATTGGTTCAACAACCTTTACTTTTCCCAACTGTGATTTTCCTGCCATGGCACCTCACCTTAATGTACTTATGACAAGTGAATGAACATGTACGATATTATCTTCTTTTCCTCACAGGAGGGCACTGTGGAGTCATCGGAGCGTGCTGCCATGATAGAGCAGTACCTCCAGGAGTTGGTCCAAAGGGCATCAGACACCAATCTGAAGGGCGAGGCTCTGCACAAGCTCTGGCCTTCCATGTTTGCAGAGATGGTGAGGGACTGTGTGTTGGAGATGAGGGACCGAGCAGCCTTCCGCCAAGCCAGCCTTGCAAAGCTCTCTGAGACCAAGTGAAAAGGACCAAAGGTTCACTCTGAGAGACACACACACACACACACACACATACACACACTCACACACGTGGGACATAACTCGCCCAGGCGTCTCCAGGGCTTCCTCTCAACCTCCCTGACCCTAACACATCATCACTTAGTGACTTACCACTGGCTACCAGTTATGAAAATCTTTGGAAACTGAAGGGTTTATTTCCTTAGTGTGTGGGAAGCTCTTTCTTAACATGGATTTAGACAGTTTAAAAGATGTCTGAAGACATGATCATGACAAAAGCATCTTGATTGAATGTACACACAGTTTGGTTCTTCAGTGGTTGGAGCTGTAACATACTTGAAGAAAGTTTAAGGGACTTACTGACTCACGGTGCATTGTGGTCCATAAGGAGCATCCTCTGCGCTTTAAAAGCCTTCTGAATGACCCCTCTTCACCATTACTGTCATCAGCTGAAAATGTCCAGTGTCTCTTTTGTCGAGACTAGAATGATTTTTCTGTGTCTTAAATCTTGTTTCATGCATTGCTCTCTCACTTTTTCCTGCCTGAGATAAAAGGAAGAAGGGCACAAAAAAGGATAACGACTTTTCTTTGTTTACCACTGATTTTCTGTATTGTACTTAGTATTAAAAGATTCTGTATTAACACTCAGTTTGTGTTTTTCCTAAAATAATCTGTCTACAGGACTGAAGAAGTCATGTCTTCCTTTAATGAGGCATCAAATCTGTTCAGATCAGCTTTCTTCCTCTGACATGACTCCACCTCTCTAGCGTTAATGTTCAAGTTGTTGTTCTCAAGGTTGTTCTCTTAAGGCAGTTTAAAGCTCATAAACCATCGATCTCCCATGAGGCAGAGGCAGCGGCGTGTGCCAGGAGGTCCAGAAACCATGAAGGGTCCTGTGGGTAGTCTGAACTCACACTGGAATGTCCCTGAAGGCGTAGAGGCTTCACCATTTTCTCACCACCTGTCCCTGCTCCCCTCACTCAAACCATCCTGCAAAGAATTTTTTTAACCCTTATTTAATCAGGCAAGTAGGTGGAGAACACCACACCGACCTGGAGGAGTAACTGCAGGGGGACTGAGTGTCAAACACCTCGACCTATCTATCTATCTATCTATCTATCTATCTATCTATCTATCTATCTATCTATCTATCTATCTATCTATCTATCTATCTATCTTTGTCCACTGAAGGTCTCAGACGAAATGTCTGCTATCGAAAAGCTACACCAAGATCATTTTGAGCAACTCTGATAAACAACATTGCTTTGTGCTGACACACTGTCAGTTTATGAGACTACAGCTGTCAACATTGTGAGACGTCTAGTCTCAAAGGACTGACAGAACGGTATGACAGTATGCAGACGCAGAGACAGAGAGAACAACAGCTCATCGTTGGAAAACATTGAAGTCGAGATAGTGCAGTTATTATTCCTGAGGCCCACACAGTTAAGAGGGCTCGACATATTTACATAAAGTCCATATGTCTCGGTGAGTAATAACCCTCAACCAATCTGTAGCTGCAAGTAAAAACAGTATTTCTTCTTTACAGAGCCTCATATTGGTATTTGTGTTAAACATTTTCTCCCATTTCTGGCAGAGTGGAGGCAGTGCTCCAGGCCTTGATGACTGTGAACTGCTGTATATTGAGCTCATTTCTGTGCTGCTGTAGTTAAGGCTGTTGGCTTAAGGTTGATGTTGGTGATGTAAGGTGTCTCATCCATTTAGTCACCTAACATCTTTGTCCAGAGCAAGGTACTTTAGACACTCTGTGAGCTTCCCTCTTGGGTTACCATCAAGCCATACGTCAACTTTGCATACAAGAGCCCCCAAAGTCAAATATGGATCAATTGATACCCATGCTTTGGGGAAAAAATGGTCACACTCTGTAAGAACAGCAACACCATCAGTATATTGTTTTAATTCTGTCCAAATATTTTTATACAGTAGAGACAGTTATACAGTTATACACTATGTCCTCATACCAATGCTATAGTCTTTACACTATGTCCAAACGTTGATAGTGCTCTGTTTTGGCATATCTGCAGAGGAGTCCGGTCCTCTCCTACAGAGTCTACCATTTTGCACTGCCATGTTTCTACAGTAGGCCAAAATGGACAAACCAAACACTGGCTCTAGAGAGCCATTCATGATTTTAGCAGCCACCATAGGTTCTCTTACATGCTTGAATGGGGAGGGTGAGATGAGGGGGATTCAGCTGGTTGCAATCTGCAACCTCACCACAAGATGCCACTAAATGCTTCACAGTGGACCTTTGAAATCTTAACCAACACTGGTTCCTTAAATTAAGTCATTTTCATATTTTCATATGGATACTGGTTATGTACTTGTGTTATTTTTTTTTAATCTAAAATGTTTATATTCTACACAACTGGGATGCAGGAGTCATCTTTTTACCTAACTTGAACCATTTATAGTAACTGTCAATGAGTGAGGGGGTTTAATGTCTGTTAGTTGTTGCAGCAGCTGAGCTGGCAACCTCTTAGTTACAACACTCCACTCACCAGACAGACTTATTCATTTAAATGTATGATTCCTCATGTATTTTGGGCGAAAGTGTTGCTTTAATTTAATCAGTTTTTAAACATATCAATTTAAAAAGCAACTGCATGAGTCCAACATTATACAGAAGCTTAATTGCTGGCTGTAAATGTTTTATTTCCTTTTTTCAGGGCTGGTTTTCAGTGAATCTGAGTCACAGTCTCATTAGAAAGTCTTTTTTAAAATCAAAGATGGTAACTGAACACTTGGGTCGCAGATGAAAGTGACATGTCATAAATCAAAGCAGTGTTTTTTCTGGTCACAGCAGCATCATGGTATGCCTCAGCACTGCCAAAACGCAGTGGAGATTGGCCAAGAAGGATTTCAAGGGTGCACAAATAATCATATAAGAGTATATAAGTAATTCCATGTGTGTTGAACTCACTTTGCCTCTGTCTGCCTTGTGTATCTGTATTTCAGTTTGATTATTCCCTACTCTTCCCAGAATACTTTTTGATAACCCTCAGAGAACCTGCTTGAATCAGCTTTTGGGTTTATTGTTGTACGTGTTTAACAGAGTAAAGTTGTCATAAGAAATTTGTACATATTGAGGAGATCAGAGTAAAGACTTAGTGAAGCGACAGCAGCATTATTGCACTAATGTGGACTTAACAAAAGACAATGGTCAGGCAACATTATCTTCACGATTTGTGTTCAGGTGAATGACAAGCAATAAACCTGAGCGCTGGTTCAGAGGCTGCAGTGTTGATGTGATGGACCCTCTAACAGACTTCTGTCTAGTCTGGAGACGAGGCTGCCAATTGGTTCCACCTCACAGGACCAACTATTAGATTCTCCTGGAATGAACCAAGTGCATTGTTTATTGTTAGCCATGCACTGCAAAAAATAACTGTCTGAAACTGTCATTTTAATTTGTTTGGTGGCAATCTGAGCAACAAACAAAATCTTTTTAATGTGAATCGGCTGACATGGCCTTGGTTACCAGGCCAGTAATCTGGCTGGTTTGTCTAAGTATTTTCTGAACAAATAAACCTTCAGTGCAAACAAGTTGTTATATTAACATTTCCATTCATTTATTTTTTTGAAACACTGATGTAATGCCTTACAATATTTTGTTCTGAAGTGTCAGTGAATGTTTTTAACATGTAATGTATGTTCAGTGGCAAGTCAGTGCATATTTTTGTCCAGTGTCAGACAACCAGTCTCTCCCCATCTCGTCTGGAGAGGCTTTCGATGGGTCATCCGGAACAGTAGTTCATTAACAATGCTTTAATTGGAGGCTTGTTGGCCTGTGAAGGGTTTGGAAACATTGGGGTTGAAGGCAAATTCCTGAGCAACATCAATATCTACGCACCAGTGAGGATGGTTAGTGGGGGTGCAAACAGGACCAGCTCCCCTGCAGATACATGCAGAGACATATATCCTTAAATCGGGTGCAGTAGCACATAGCTGAGTGGACGGACGCTCATGAGCTTCACAGCGTTTACAGGTTATGTTTGTCGAAGCCATTGTCAAGCCAGTGTATTTACAGACAATGGCTGTAATGAGCTGCACACTGTAATGAGGTGTAAACCACTAAACATGCATAACTGTGTTTTGTTCTGTCAAATTAAAGAAACAGGCTAAAGAGAGCGGTGCACCAAGCCTTTTCAGTTCATGAATGTAAGAAAGTGAATTTGTCCTGGAGACAAACTTCACTCCAGTCTCCTACTGCAGGCTGTATAACTGTGCAAAACATGTGGACCACCCTGATAAATGAGGCTTCCATACAAACCATGTCCCTTTTTTTTCCACTGCGCGTAAAATCTTTTTGTTCGTCCAATTCAGTTGATTTGTTTTTGGTCACCCAGTCATGACTGAGTCTGCTTCCCTGAAATCAATGAATTGTCATGAAGGGGCCCTTTACGCAGACCATGAACCAGACCACTAAAAATGTCCCTTCATCTCATTGCTAGTTTTTCTACATTTGAGAAAACAATACAGCTGTTCTGAGCTGTCCACCAGATGTCTGTCCACCAGGATGTTTCAAAGGATTGTTTTCTTCAGTGCACTCAGAGTCCTGTTTTCAACCACTGACTTAAATGATTCGCAACCCATCCTGTCAGCCAACAGAAGCAACTGAGAAGTGTCATCATCTCAACAAATGACTTTTCTTCTGTGTAGTATCTGCAGAGATAAGTGGGAATATACAGTATTTATGTACTTTGGATAAACTGACCCTTTACTTTGTATAATGGACTCTAGACTTTGAGTTGCTGATTCTGCATGTTAACAATGTTTTATAGTGTGATGAGTCAAATTACGACCATGCAAACTGTTAATACTAAACAGAAAAGAAATAAGCTCATTGGCCTATTTTCTGTCTGTGTCAAACCATTACAGAGCAGCCAAACTGGCGACACCGAACTGATGTCTCAGGATTTCTGTTTTTTGACGCAACAGTTGCCAGCTGCAGCTTGGAGGGTTGGCTTCACTTCAGTTGGTAAATGGGATCATTTACCTGCCCGTGGCTTCGATATGGACTTTTCAGCGTGAGAGATGAGTGTCAGACAGACACGGGGGCTGAGCGTAATGAAAAACTTTCCCTCTCCCTTTCTTCCACACGCAGACACATCCGAGCGCGCCACTCACCAAGTGGGAAAAGGAGGAGACACACACCTCCATATTTACACGACACACGCATTCAAGAGAGCATGGTTGTTGCTGCGAGGCGCGCAGCAGAGGCTGTTTCCTGTGTGTCGTGTCGGTTTCCAGCGTTCTGTCATTCCCTGTCTCAGTGCGTAAAAGCCGCCGGAATCACCATGATGACCGATGTCCGGAGTTTCTACCGCGCCGGGATCTGATTCACAACCCGGAGTGCGGATCTACTGACTTAAATGGCTTAGCACAAAGTTTGTGGAGGGAAACCCTGCAGATCCACCTGGATTAATGTTTCGACCATGAGGATACCTGCGCATGGAAAGGAATCTGTGAACGCTCCAGTTAGTGGAAAACACACTGGTTAGAAAATCCAGTGAAGTAGCCAATACTTCGCCATACGCGCATCAGTAACCTACAGGTACGACAACATGGTATATGGGATGTTCATCTGGCTTTATTGGGGTCTTATAATGATAATGAAAATAATGCTTTCTTCTGGTTTGAGCGCTCCAGCGTGCAGGGCTTTCTGACCATCCTGTCTGGTTCAATGAACCTAATTTAGACAAGGTGAAAGTAGAGAGTGGTGTTATACGGTCTGGGGTGAGGGGTGGACCTCAGACCTGCTGTCTAATGGGGTTGCCGTTTTTCAGCAGGGGGTCTCCCTCATTAGGAGCCAGAGGTCAGAGAGGTCAACTCACATGGTCAAGTGGGCAGAAGTCGTTTATTTTTCCCCTGAGTCAGCGTCCTGAGGGACCGTCAGGCACAGGGATGCAGTGGGAGATACAAGTGGCAGGATGTTGACATTCGTGGGATATTTATGAAACACAGGCACAGCTATCAGGAAAGTCATATCATTTACACTCTTTGTTGTTCTAGGAGTTCATGTTAGACTGTAAAGGTAAGTGGTCTCTGTTCTGTTTTGAGCCATCCTTCTGCCTCTGCACTGCGGCCACACAGACAGCATTTGTGTTGAAAATGTCAGTAGTCTCAGGTCTATGCTAATGTAAACTTCTCTGTTTTCACTGAAGTGCCCAACTTTAAGAATCCAGCAGCTATGCAGACAGCCCGTGTCTGGATTTTCAGGTAAAGTCATTGTTTTTATTATGGATTTTTACATGTTTCTTTAAAGGTGTTTGTATTCATTTGAACTTTAATGCAGAGGAATATCTGTCTATTCTAACATAGCTGTGTCATTCTCTGATCATCCATACTGCTATGTCTATTCTTGACTATAAACCAGTAGTAACATCAGTAATCATTTGTGTCTGTTTTCTGTAGAGTTTCTGTCCTGCTGCTGATGCTTTGGTCAGACCCACTTGGCTGCCAACACACAACAGACCACAGGAAGGTGAGAAGCAATGGTTGTGTAGCAGGTGGTGCTACTGCAAAAAACTAAATCCTGTGCTCTAACATGTTTGACGCCCTCATTTACACAGTGGTTTACCTCCCTCGGATATTTCCAGGCCTTTTTCTTGTTGTTTTATCTAATGTAATCGTACGGTTGGCACAGGCTAGTGGAACACTCGTCTAGAGGAAGATGGCATGCATGATCGTGCCTTGTTAGCGGAGCCAAATGCCACCTCAAGTTGTAATTTTTCATCCCTGCCTCCTCTGTCCCAGTATGTGTAAACAGTGAGAGTATTCCCAGGGGGAACCTGACCAGGCTGTTGATCTGTTAACTTGTAATGAGAGAGTGAAAAGTTCTTTTGATTGCAGTGAAACAGAGAGGGCTTATGCTGTCAGCAAACCACCTCTTGACCTCTGGAGCCAGAGGAACCATGTGGAGGAAACTAGTGGATGCACCTCGTGTGTGAAGATGACTGACAGGTCTACTAACCAGTCAGGTTTGAGGGGGCCGGTGCAAGTCAGCTCTGTGCTTTCCACCGGGCGTTGAGCTGTGTGACCTATGGCTGACCCAGGAGATGACAGTGGCATTGAGTTACAAAGACCGAAGCAGGGTAGAAGAGGTGGAGGGGGTCTGAGGTCTCTCTGAATAGCTGCACAGGATGATTGACAGGAGAAGAACTTCCTGCCAACTCTCCCTACAGCTTCAGTATTCTCTTTCCATCCGCTAAAAGTCAAAGACAGCTGAGCTTTTACTATGTCCATGTGTTTGCCCAGAGAGGTAGCTGTGAATGGAGACAAAGTGCTCCTTAAAGAGCAGGATTTCCACGCGGCTCCATGGATAAAGCCGGCTTGGCACAGGGCTTCTTCTGGCAGGACCCTCAAACAGTGAGTGCAGTGATCACTGCTAATACGTCCCTGGCAATGTTGCACAGAAGGATAGAGTCAATAGTGAGAAATGCAGGTAGCCAATGGGGGATAGGCCACAAACAGACATTCACTAATCAGCCAAATCATGGCTTTACAACCGTGAACAGAGGTCTGTTTCATGGACAGTGGTGGGAGGCAGAGGGGCAGGATAGTCATGTTGATGAGATGAGGTCACTGACTTGAGCCTTATACAAGGCCGTGATCTGGAGAGATTAAAGTCTTGTTGATGGAAGCTTTCCATCAATCCTTGGCATTCACTTTGTGTGGCGCTGTCCTGCTTCTTAGCACTGTGTGGTGTCGCTAATCATGGTTGTTTCATCTCCATACAGGTTACGCAGAGGGCAGAACCCCAGCAGGAGTTCAGGGCAGAGCATGGAGAAATTCAAGGCTCCTGGGGTGCATGGGGAGCCTGGTCAACCTGCTCCCGGACCTGTGGAACAGGGGTACAAGAGCAGAGCAGGCCCTGCCTGCCTGCTTACACTCCATCCCAGTACCCTTCCAGAAGAGCTGGTGTTCACCCCCAGCATCAAGGCCATGTCATTTCAGCCCTGCGGCCAACAGTTCCTCTGCACCGCGACTCAGGCAGGTCCTCCAACAGCAGCAGCCGTGGAGAGCAGAGGGAGGAGAAGCAGACCCGGCCTGGTGGACGCAGGTACTGGATCATCCAGAGCAGGGTGGTGGGATTGGTTTAGAGCTGCAAAACAAACAAAGGAGTTGGAATCACTTTGCTTACAACTGGAATTTTCTTGCTGTTTAGAAGAAGTGTTTAGGTACTGATGGGTGACTAAAGGGAACACACAAATAAATGACTGAAGAAACATAACAAATGCAGATACTTCCAGGCAGGGTGTGAGAGGTCAGTACATGGTTCAGTGAGTACGGAGATGATGTTTACGATATTCGATGGCCTTCACCATCACCAGATCCCAAATCTGTGAAACACCCATGGCATATTTTTGAGCAATGGTTTAGATACCATCACCATCAACACTAAATTAGGGAAAGTCTTTCGGAAAAATTATCTTCATCCTTGCAACTGAGTTCCAGAGACATGGAGATTATGTTTAGGAATGTATAGTATGAGTGTACATGTGTGTTTTTCCTTTAACTTCCCCTGCATGTAGCTTCCAACACAACATGCTCTGCAAATCAGTGCAAAAGAGCTTGTGATTATTCTTTATTACATATTTTATTATAAACCATATTTATTTATTACATTTCAATCACAAAGGAAATACTGTGGAAAAAACTGTATGTCTACTGGAAGTAATTTGACTGGCATTATGGTCAGTGAGGAACTTTTTTCAGTGTTGCAGCTCTTGTCTTTGTCGAGATCTACAAGTCCTTAAAGAGCCTGTACGGCTGTGCTGCATGCTGAGCAGCCTGGTCTAAAAGTGACTCTTTGGAGCCATCACTGTGGGCCATCTGACTGCCCTTCAGTGGAAAGCTAGTCTTTTATGGATGGAGTCAAAGGCTCGGCTTGTGCTTGGCAGCTTTGTGACCTCCTTCCTGTTGTGCTTGCCTTTAAACAAATAGCACTGACAGCTGAGTAATGGGGGGGTTGTTTGAGTTGGATTCTAAAGAGCCAAATAATGACAAAAGCTCTCAGAATTCTGCTACTGGGATCTGGACACTTCTCAAAAGTTGTAGTACTGATGAAGGACCATAATAGTTTCCTCAGTAAAAGTAATTTAGTGAAAACATCCTTAATTAAGGTGGGTGGCTTCTGTTAGAACATCTTGTTGGTTTTAGGAGGGTGAGTAGACGATGTTTTCTGTAGTTACGCATACAAAAGGTAACTGGATTCAGTTCTGTGCTGGGAGGTGATAACTGGTACACAGTCATTGGTTTAGTTGTTGTTTTTGTCTTCAGGAGGGTCACTCAAATCATCCCGGGGAGGTATGGATATGGGAGAGCTCCTTATGTTGCTCCATTGCAGACGGATACAGGTCAAAGCACTGGGACGGCTCGTCCACACAGACAGAGACGCTCTGCTGCGGCTGATGGCCACCACCCCACCACTCGAGGCCACGGTGGCCACAGGTCAGACAACCTTGACCCCCCCAACAACCTCCATCGCTACAGCAGACCCTACATGCAGCGCAGGGCGCAGCAGCCCCAAAATAACCAAGTCTGGGCCCCCCTCTACCAGCCTGGTTCGGCTAACCAGGCCCAGGTCCAGGAGGAAGCACAGGCGTCAGGCAGCCAGACATATGGACCCCACCAGCTCAAAGACAGACCCTACAACCCCCTGCCTGCTTCTTTCTGCACAGGGGAGCATGCTCACTACAGGACGTGCAACAGTAATGTACGCAAATCTCCACCTTTCTCTCTTCCGTAGCATGTCGGCTAGGCATGAGGATTTAATAGATAAATAACGTGACTGATTTTGCTGATTGTTCTGATTTGTTATGGATTTCCTTACAGTTTTTCTTGTGAAAAAAGTATATATAGCTTTTGTAGTATTTACTTAATTTTACTCCATAAAACTAAATGTTAGAGCAAAAGATAAAAACATAATACCTCTCTGTAGACGTTATAGGCTCACATCTCACATGCTCAGTTTTAGCCACAAGATTTGAATCTGAAAACAGCTCAAGAATCCAATTTAGTTAGATTATTGTATATTCAGACTAGTCTGTGAATGGTACATGATGATGCCATTGGCTGTCTCTTCAAACTACTTTGAACATCTGTTAGCGGCTATTAAAGGGGAGTAGCAGGTCTGTGAAGGAGATCATTTCACTGTCATGGGCCACCAGGATTACAGATGCAAAACAAAAATGAAATACTTCTTGGTACAATGTCACATAAATTGTGAGAGAAAGTACAGGTTACTTATTTACACAATGTTTGCTAATTAGCAAGCTGCTTGCTACCTTGCTAGCTTTCACACCCACTGCAACCATTGAGAAGTGGTGGGGATGATTTGTTTGCTTCCAGTGGATTTTCTCCATCATTCCTCTGTTAATTAATGAGCCATACTGTTGCACAAGGTGACATGTCCATCATTATAAAACTCATGTGGAACTGAAAAATAGCAGGCTTAGGATTTGTTGCATTTTGTTGGAGTGAAACATTTGTTAGAATTTAAAGCTATCTAATGCTTACACTAAATATTTTCTACTGGCAACTCTAGTAGAACAATATTGGTCGAGCTATTGGCTTAGGAAGCCTTACCAGTTCACCCCAGCTGTAATGCACAAGGGTGGTTTTGCTTATCTGATCCAGGGTTATGGAAACCATCCTGTGCATTAGAATAAATTCAAACAGTGCCTGGTTCTGTATATTGTCTCTGGTGTGTGTGATGACATTCAAGCAAAGTAAAGCAGACCAGGGACTTGTTTATACAAAGGAGATATGGAGACATGTCAGAGAAGCTGAGTTTCACTGGCGAGCCTTCCTAAATACCAGAATCTAACTACTTCTGGCAAGAAAGCCTGAGCTCCAAACACAGGGTTAAAACAGAGAAGATTGAATGCAGCAGTCAATCAATGGCTACGGAGCGTGACAATGAGAAATGTGAGCTTGCTAAAAGAATTACCTGCTGAACTCTGTGTCTTCGTGGAAAATGAATGTATATGTGGTGTTTGTGTGTGTCTGGTCCATCCGTAGGCCTGTCCTCCATCCAGCAGACACATCAGGGCTGTTCAGTGTTCTTCATACAACAACCAACCTTTCATGGGCAGACTGTACGAGTGGGAACCTTTCAATGAGGGTAGGTTGTATGCAGGCCTCTGTAGTTATGTGTGTGCAGTATGTGCATATGTGTGTAAATAACAAAATAAACATTTATATAAAAATGTACTTAACTAGTAAATAGTGGCACAGTAATGAAAACCATGTATACATCAAAAATAAGGCTAGTCTACAGCTATGCTAGCGTCTCTGTAAAGCTGGCCAGCCAACCAATGGACCAACATCGCTGTCCCAACATCCATCAAGAGAACAGAAAAAAAGCAGTTCCAACAAGCAAGCACAAAGACTAACAGTATGTTTAAAAAAACATGTTGAAGAAGTGACAGAAAAAGTGCAACCAGATGGGTCCTGAAGTCTCAGAAGGTCATTCTAATATGAAAGTACTCCACACAATCTTAACACAGCGTAAAACACGCATTTCACAATAAATCACATCTCTGCTGTCAGTTATACCTTCAGCTGCCTGACCTTTGACCTGTATGAACAAAGGTGTGCTGTGATGGAGGCGCTGCAGTATGTCACCTGTCTGTAGTCACTGATTAATGTTCATTCATACAAACTCTCTGACCTCACTTACCTGAAGTCTCCAGGCAACAGTCAAAACACCTCCTGCAATGCAATTTCTCAGAGAACACTAATGGAAATAACAGTCTCCAAATGAATATCCTGTCAAACAGATGTGCATTTTCACATCTCATCTGGGTGCTGCAGCCTTGACTGAAGGCTAGTGCAGATGTAAAATTAAATAACCTCAGGTAAATGTATGAGGTGGAGTCTGGATTATTTGACATCCATCTTGAACTGTGCTTAAACAGACTTGCGTACATCTGTTTAAGAAATACCTTGCTGCTGGGCTTATTGCACTGTATGTCTAATTGATTAAGCACCTGAACAAAATGTAAAGAGCAGGGATCAGGATCTTCTGTGGTCTGTCACTGCTGATTTTTGTAATCCCGTGAAACAGGGAATCTTTTGTTGAAATCAGCAACATCATTTTGAGACAGAAGTCAAATGACAGAGTACAGCTCCAAGGCTGGATAGTAGAGCTTCGTGTTGTTTGTGTAAGTAACATGGTGACATAATGTTATCCTGTGTGCTGTATTATGAAAAAATGAAAGTGTTTAAGGGCCTGTACTTAAATATTCTCAAGCTACCAAACAGGACTTAATATATGTTTACAGTCCTCATCCTTTGAATGTGCATTCACTGGGCTCTGCAGATCCATTCCTTATACTTCACAAACTCACTAAGTATTGAATTTTATGTTCATATGCAATGTTATACCTACTGATACACTTGATGAAGTGTAGAGCTTCATATCTTTTATGCACTGCTTGCTATTTGTTCTGTTTCGTCACTGTGCACTGTGAGACTAATATGTCACTGAAATTTCTGCATATTTGTCACAATTGCCTTAATCTCCCTTCAGTTCCTGGGGATCAGCATTGTGAACTCAACTGCCGGGCCATAGGCTTCAGGTTCTACGTGCGACAGTCAGAAAGGGTGATCGACGGGACGCCGTGTGGCCAGAATGACACTTCTCTCTGTGTGGAAGGAAAGTGTATGGTAAGCCACTGTATGATGCTTTTTTGAATTCCAAAAAGGAAATGACGCAGGAGAGGATTTTGTTTTCTTTATCACCAGCATCGTGCAACTCTACGAATTTACAGCTTTTTCAGCTCAGTCATGCTTTTTGAATCTTGGCCAATACACAGCTTCCTTGAAGCTGTAAGCTGCCAAAACCCCATCAATTGACAAGCTTTTCATTTGTATGTTTGACCCAGCAGTCTTTCACTCTTCTTTGCCTTCTTTTGTCTTATGACCTTCCCCATTTCTACCAGATTCATGGTGTTATGATAATGAATAGTGATAATGTGGTAGTAGTGATAATAGTGGTAATGATAGTGAATATGTAAGCCTGAATATAATTAGTTGGGTTTGTTGTTGGATCTGTGTCCTTCATGTTTTCATATTGACCAACCAAAGTACAGTTAATAAGAGAACATGAAGGATGTGTACAGATCTTTGAAGTTTACTGCACAAGACTGCTAAGGTTATATTGTATGGGGACTAAATTGAGGACATCAATAGCGGACCACTTAATTCAACATCATCATGAATGATTTGGATATCCCATGCTGCAGTATTGGAATATGGTTTGTCATTGAGTAATTTTTGACTCTAACAGCCCCAAATAATAATCCAGTCTGAAGGTGTAAATCTAACCCAGACAATGTGAGAATTGCTCTAAACTTAGCCACTTAGAGCTGGAGACTTCACTTTCAGACAGCAGTTCTGATGCAGTGATGAAGGTGAGCAGCAGAGGGCAGCACAGCATCAGAGTGAGAGCTCTCTGTACATGATGTTGAGAAGTGAAGTGGATGTCAGGAGGAAGTTTTTTACCCCCATGGGCCAAAGCAGGAGATCTGGGATCTCAATGTAGCACATATTTGTACTCCTGACCCTGTATTTAATACACGCCATGAAAACACACCTGCAAGCTCAGAGTTGGAGAGACAGAAGTAGCTGTGTGGGCCTGCTTGTGGCTGGCTATGCATTCAGTGTGCTGGACTCACTTTAACATTCTTTTGATCAGGGTTTAACTCAAAGAAATATGTTGAGAAACAGCTCATTTCCAGTTGGTCATGTTGACCTCGCTCAGTTAACTCTGTGTGTTTCCCATGCGCCATAATCCAGCGGCAATCTTTGCACCATCAAGATTTAATCAAGATAGAAAGCCCTCTGATCTCTCACTTTGGCCTTGATCACATTTCCACTGTTAACACACACGACATGGCGATCCCTCATGTGGGTAGAGTTGAATTATTATTCATCGTGGAAACCAGATTGTTATTTGTGAGTCTAAATCAAGCAAAATTTCCTGCTTTAGATTCCCCCCTTTAGTTTAGAGATAATGTAAAAACATCTGGATAATTTGGATAATTGAATTTACATCAGAATCGCACTTTTCATTTAAATTAAACATTCTTCTGGGAATTGCTAAGCTTTTGTCTTTCTGATAGATATATACCATAGCATATGGAATATACACTACTCAAAACAAGAGATGTCATTGCAAGCATATTGATTACGAAGAGACCACCACAGGGGGAGGCTGGCCTGGTAGAGGCACACAGTTATTCATCATCAGCAGCAGCAGCAGCATGAAGCAGGAAGGAACCACAGGGAAGAATGAGGAGCTGGCAGCTCAAACAGATTGTTTGAAGTGTCAGTCAGTGGATCAGCTGACGGTCAGCTGGTTTGGTGCACTCTGCTTGCCCTAACCTCAAAATGTGTCAAAATACTGTGACAAGTGAGACATTACCCATTACATGACATTTTATGTTTTTCTCAAAGAACTGCTTGACCGAAGTACATCACAGAGCCAGCTGGAGACAGTAGACTACAGTCTACACTGCACGCTTGTTAATTGATGCCATAGTAATGACATAATAGTACTGACTAATGTAGTAATATTTAATAACCCATAATAATCCCAAAAAAGCCATAATTTAACTTACACCTGCAAATGTAGAATTGCCAGCCAGGCATCTGCAAATTGTCTGGTATGATATAAATTTTATATCATTTCATATTTTCACATTTTAGGCATTGAGTGACAGCTGCAGTGTGTTACACTCTGACATATTATTACATCATCATCATTATTACAAACACTTAGCTTGTCAGTGGCCAATGTTCAGGCTGTGGTTTCTGTGGCTCCTGCAGAAGGCAGGGTCCATGTGGAATAAGAGCCCTGTTCTGATGTATGAAACAGTTTGATGGTCTCTAGTATTGGAAAAGCAGGAACATCATGTCATGTCACGGGAAAGTGTTAATGGAAAAATCCTGAATTTTGATCCGTGTTTGTGTAGTTGTTATTGTAATAGCCCCCTGTGCAGCTCTGATAAACACTAAAGTGATTTAAAACCAAAGAGCTGTAAACTAAACACTTGTCTATTAAAGTCATAAGTAGCCCAACCAAAACAGTGCTACACTGCAGAGGTTAGCGGCTATGTGGTATACCCTGACCCACTGTAGCAGGTAGTCTGATGCCCGTGATTCAGATCAGAGCCAGACCATGCAATCATTTCTTTCTCTTTATTCAGAGGGGATCAAGCAGGTCAGAGCTTGTCCTTGCATAGCACAGAGATACTGAAGCACGTTTTCTGAAAGCTCAAAACACATTAATGAGTCTGTCAGAACACAAGCAGTTCTAACTGTGAGGTATGCTGCTTCATATTAAACATTCAAACATTCATCATTTAAACTCCTATTGTTCCACCGTGATTGAAAGCACACATACAGAACACATTATGGCACTTTCCAGATTGTAGTTGATAACAGTTGTACAAAATAAGCCACCATTAATATACACACAATCTGTTATATATGATAAGCCTTTTGATGGTGCTTCTGCCGAGTGACTTTTGGAAAATGACAATTAGAGAACCAATTAGACAGAGAAGCAACAATGTCATGAGCTGATGTTGAACCTACATTAAACTGACAGCATAGCAGCTCACAGTTTCCTCTGAGGTAGTGTATTTTGCAGTAGTGGCTGGAGGTGATTTTTGTTTTTGGCTTTCACGTTGGTCCCAATGGCAGTGAACTGATTTATAGGTACTTAATCATGATAATGAGATATTAATTCAAAACTGAACTCTGTTTTTGAGGGAAATGTGGCTCAAACATGTTGTTATTTTAACTTTCCATATGAGCAAAGCCAGAGAGGTTGTGTGCTTGTTGTGGTGATGCACTGCTGCTGAACATGGTCTCCTGCCACAGAGCCCACAAATTGTGTGGTCCCTGATACCTCCATCTGACACGTTTCATGCCGCATGAGTAACAACCCAGCTCTGTCCGTTTGGCCTTTGGCCCGCTGGTGCAGGTCTCTATCTCATATTTCTGAACGTGACCCACTGACACCCACAAATTGGCCTGTTAGAGACTCCTGTCTGTCAAGGTTTACAACCAAAGCTAATGAAGGTCATTTAAGGTTTGTATCCAATAGTTTTGGACTTCAGCAGTGTTTCAGCTTTTTTTGAGTGTGATTTCCTCCTCATGTCACTGCCTTGGGTGTTGCTCACTTAATTGTGTGCTGTATTGGCATCTCAGTGCTTGTCCTGAATTGTCTGAGGTGGAATGGAGCGAGAGTTCGGTGATATGGTTGTGAGCTGTTTGATGAGCCCACAACAAAGGTTTCAGTGCTGTTATCCATCCAAAGGTCTGGAGAGTACAGTAAAAGAACATGGCAGATTTCAAGGTTACTTACTGTTTTTTCCATGCTGGTGTGCATCTGGCCCACACAAATTTAAATGGCCTGTCAATGTTTTTCATTCTGTTTTAGTGCCTGTGCTTACTCACAGACAGGCTACATCCTGAATGTAAGAGAGCGTAGGCAAGCCAAACAGTTGCTCACTGTTCAGGACACTCAGCTCTCTTTGTGTGTGCTGCTGGGACTTTGCTTTCCTTCATGATTTGTCCTGTCTCAGATGGCTCCAAGGAGCTGCTTCAAAACTGCTGAGTAGCACTGCACTCTTGATTGGGCTGCGCAGCACACGACTGATGACATACATGGGTTTGGACAGCCAGTCAGTGCATTGCCCCTTTTCTCCACATAATATCAAAAAGAGACCACTTTCGTCACTTTTGTTTCTGTGAGATTTTTCATAGGTCTTACCTCTGTAGTGATGATTTGGGTGTTTGTACAGATTCATTACAGTATCGTCAAAGCTTTCAGCCCCTTTATTCTAAAGTTAGATCCTTGTTGTCTGTCTGTAGTCTCTGAGCATAGCAATCATTAAGAAACTAACAAGACTAATATCAGGTTCAGCCTACATGATATCAGGCCGATAATAGGCTGAGGCAGACAGACAGACTGAGACTGACAGACTGAGGGTGCAGGAACAACAAACATGTGCATCCAGTGGGCCAGTTGATCATTTTATCCTCTGTAGCATTTACTGTCATAATTGATGACAACCAACACCAACCAACACTGCATCTGGGCTAAAAAGACTAGAATTTTTCAGAATGTTTTTGCCTTCTGTCGGCTGGTATGACAAATTCCATGGCAGTAACCAATAGGAGCTCAGAGCACTTCTCTGTACACAGCTGTAAAATGGTGAAGTGAAAGAGGAGTGATATTGTTGGAGGCGTTGTTGGAGGTGGAACTGTGAAACAGAGCAAAGGCCAAAGTTGTTTTTTTAAATTATTTTTGAAGCTTTCTGAACAGAAGACAGCATACACACAGCTTTGGTACCGTTTTTTGTTGACATTCTTGTTCTCAGTGTCAGTACACGATTTACATCTCCCGCCCAGTTGGTATTGTACATATGCATAGGTCAGATCCTAACGCCTGACTGATGGGTCACTGTAACCCTAATTGTTTTCCAGCCAATTACATTCGAGGGCTGGATTTCTGCACACATTTCTGCCTTCCCATGACATCACGCATGTCGTGAAAGACAGCAAACTTTGACTGATTGGGAGCCAACATCTGGTTGTTCATGTCTCTTGGCCAGTAATGCAAGAACATATGACTCTATAATCGCCTAATCTGACACAGTGACCATCTTAATCAACAAAAAATATTGTGTGGCCCAGCATAAGAGTCTACAGCCATGCTAGTGGCTCTGTGAGGCTGGACTTATGCATAGCAGTTCTTTAAACTAGATTAGATGCTTAGTTTAGCTAAAATTGGCTGATTAGCACAACACACATAGCACAGCTGAATTTTAGATTTCACTTCATCCATCCCCAGGGGCACATAAATACCAAGAAAGTACCAAATTTTATGGCGATCCATCAACAGTTGTTGAGATATTTGAGTTTGTGGATGGATCTAATGACATTGCCATCCCTATAGGCCATACTGCTTGCATGAGTAAAAAACTGACTCATGGAGTTTCAGACACTTTGCTTTCATTACTAGAACTGCCTAGCACTTTTTTTTGTCCAGGTTGGCAAATCACAGTAACTTGACAGTTATGTAGGATAAATCTAATCATAAAAAAGCTAATCTGCTTCAAAAATATATTTATTTATCGTAAATACTATTTGATTCAATTCTGGTTCACACGTCGGCAGTGCTGAGGTGCTATAATGTGACGTGCTTTCCCTGAACTGGAAATTTTGTCGTATATAATGCCATTTAAAATTCATTGATTTTTTTTTACTACATTATTACAATTACAGTTATAATTAGTCATTTGGCAGATGCTTTTATCCAAAGCGACGTACATATCAATTCACCTGCCCCCGACGGTGCAGCATCAGGGGCAGTTTTGGGGTTCAGTATCTTGCCCAAGGATACTTTGGCATGTGGACTGCCGAGGCCAGGGAATCGAACCACTGACCTCCTGGCTGGTGGATGACTGCTCTACCTGCTGAGCCACAGCCGCCCCTATCACCATATCACCTACATGATATCATTTGCTGCATATAAAATAAGAAGGAAAGCGCTATGTCATTTTAGTCAAAATATAGGACTACTGTATATTTGATTTCCTGATATCCTCTAATCAGTTTCTTTAGAATCACTGTTACAAGTGGAAATGCTGAACATTTCTTATGACTCGTGCATTCTAACACTTAGGAAAAAGGCAGCTCGGAGGCACTGAAACTCCCCTGAATGTGGTTACTCACTTCAGATGAACAGTGAAAGAAAGATCCCTTTATGGTGGGAATTCCATTCAGCTGCGACTTCTCTCTCTTTATACCAAGGGAGGGCATTTGAGAAGGGTGTGTGTATTTTTAAAGGGCGATCACTGACCACACACTTCTCTGCTGGCGGTGGTGGGCCCAGCTGAGGGTAAAAATCTATCCAGCATGCACTATTCTACATCCAAGGTCGGGGACAATGATAAAACAAGAGGAAAAGCATTTATGGAAGCTGAAATTGGGTTGATACATGTGGATGACAAATATGACAAAGATAAGATGATCTGATAAACCGTGCAACACTGGACTGACAGATTTGGGCATGGCCTTTGACTCTCTCTTAAAAAAGATGACAGATAGAATGAGGCTACGTCCGACCTGGCGCAGAGTCTTCCTCTCTGACTGGCATGTTTCCCAGGACACAGAGCGTGATTCAGGCCCAAACTTATCAGACAACATCCTAGGCCACTCCTCACTTCTCTCCTCTGACAGCTGCATCTGTTTTATGCATTCACCTCTGTGGTGGACAGGCAGACTTGTTAAAAAGGGGATGAGTGCTCTGATATACAGCCGGCCTGCAGAAGACTGGTGGAGATACCTCAATCCCATCTTTGTCACAGCAGGCCCCGGCTGCACACTCACAGGGTGTTGCCACCATTACCAACTGGATTCATGACAGCAGTCTGTCTTATAGTCATTGGAACTATGCAGTACCAATTATAATGGGCATTGACTGAAGAAAAATGCTGTCTTTGCAATTAGTACTTGTGATCTCAGTCTCGGCACTTTTTTACTTGTACTGCATTAAGTTCTGAATGTGTCTCTCTTTTTTAGACATGATAGCAGTGCTGCTCTAGGGATGGCAGTCTAATTATCTCAATCAGTATCTCAATATGTATCAGATAGATTGACATGAAATTTGGTGCAGACCCCTCAGGATGAGTTGAAATTACTTTGGTGCTCAACTAACTTGTCATCAAGCAAGATCATCAAGTCAGTTTAGATTTGTTTAATATTTTGGCTTTTGAACAAATATCTGTAAAACTAATGACATTCTCACCAGCCACATGCATGAACATGGTAAACATTATACTTGCTAAAAATCAGCACATTAGCACTGTCAGCTTGTTAGCATTTAGCCCAAAGCACTAAACACAGCCTCACAGAGCCACTGAGCCACTTGAATGTGAGAATTCCAGTTGGAGACAAATGGTGGCGGAGAAGTTAAGATGTGAAGGAGATGACAGATTGATGTCTTTGTTTGGCCTAAACTTCCTGGATCTTGATGGGCCCTCCTGTACCCTCCTACTGGCTCTCACTGGCCCACGCTGGCTCTTGCTCCAGTAGACTTGAGAGCTCTGGGTTTTGTGGTCACACACTTGTTCTGCACCATCACACCTCTGCTGGGCTCTGCTACAGCTCATAAAGTCTTTTTTCAGGAGACAGGGGAGTGTTTAAGTTTGTGAGTGGGGCCTCTTTCAAGCTGTGAAAAAGCATCGTGTCTGCATTTAATGGGATCTCCATTTAATGTGTTTACAACACACTTGTGGTTCCTCTGTTCATTTGTTCCTCAGTCGTGCCTTGCTTCACTATTAGTCCTCTTGGCTAATATACAAAATGTCTCAACTAGTTTAAATGAATGTTTGTATGAGGGACAGCCATTATTTTAAGGCTTTTTAAATACATTGCATTGGTACAGCACCACACAGGACAATAGAGGACTATAAGAAGAGTAAAAGGCAGCCAGTGTTCAGCTCTGTGTTGAACTTCCATTTCCTGATCGTATTCTGGCAGTTCAGCACAACAACAGCTGGGCCAGCACCTTCAAATATTGGTGTCAGCAGAAATAAAGAAAGTTATCCTTGTTATCGCAACTACCTTCACTAGAACATGTGTAGATGAGGGGAGTTTATATCTTAATGTCACAAAAAATGGGAACATTGCAAAGTTGCCCTTGTTGTGGAAGATTTTTTAATATGCTGAATATTTGTAATTATTAGTATTTTATTCTGCTGACTCACCCATGATCAACTGAGCTGTGTCATCACAGTGAGCTGATGTGTTCAGTATGTGTGGTTCTGTGTGGAGACTGAGCAGGTGGACGGATGACAGACAGATAGACAGATAGATAAGCTGGATGGATGATGGTGATTTGGGGGACAAGTGATGTATTGTGAGCAATTTGGCCAACACACAACAGCTCGAGCTCTGCCGTGGAGTGTGTTTCAAGGACAGAGAGCAGTGAATCCCAGTGTTCGCTCCCAGAGACAGATTTATGAGGGTATGCTATACGGATGCAAGGTTGTATTTTTAGCACTCCACGGTCACGCAGGTCTTCCTCAGACAGACGGCTGTTGACAGTGATTGGCTGCTATCTGGGTGGCTGTCAATTGAAGAGACAGTTGAGTACATTTTATGGCTCATCGGTTTGTTTGGAATGTCAGCGATCTGGAGCTCTCAATGTGTGGTCAGCGCTCGCTGGGCGCCGGGAATTTAGGGTCATTTGAGAATTAGATAAGAAATGTAGGTGTGAGTGTGTGTGAGTGGAGGCTCACTTACATGTGTGACAATATTATATGAGATGATATCTGTGTTTGTGTGGACACTCTTGAACATTATCACTATTTCTAAATGTGCATTCCTGTCTCGTGTGCGCCTGTAAATGTGTAAATCTGTTAGTAGGAGAGTGTGTCTGTGGTCCCCTGTTGCTCATTGTAAATCAGACTCTTATCTGATGGTGTCTAACAGCTTTACTGACAAAAGGCCTCCAGCAGGTGTATAAAGACACTAAGCACAGAAATAAATGAGTCAATATTGAACTGATCTGGTCTATTTGTTCATTGTCTTGTCAGCCAGTCACAGTTTTGTGCTTCACAACAGCTTCTTGCTGAGGAGATTAGATTATTGAGTGAGGAACGAGCCTCGGAGCATCCACAGGCCATAGCTTGTGTCCACGATTCAACAAGAAAAAAGTGAATTTTCAAGCCTTCATCCCATTACATTGAAAACATATTTCAAGAGGGAAGCTCTTGAATTTAACAAGCGCCACACTGTGAACAACATGAGCAACACAATCACTGAAAGTCCAGACACTTCTATCCAGCTGCAGCATGAAGCTTTGTCCAAGATGTATAGATGGTCAACAAGGTTGCCATTGGCTGTTCTGTTATTCATATCACCACCAATGTAACATGTCAAACTAAAGGTTTTTGACATGTGCTAGGCAAGTTGTTGCAGATGGTGGTGGAGTAGGGCCAGCAGGTGGTTGATGGAAACTCTCAATTGAGTCTCCCTGGACGTCCTGAAGGTCAAGTGGTGATGTGGAGGCGTTAGGCAATAGTCGGTCTGAAAGACAGAATGACAGAATTGCAGTGACATGTGGACTGATTGGCTTGAGCAATTCAGGCAGAAAAATCGTCAACCACATACTGTACGATGGTGTGTCTGTATGATGGACTGCAGAGACTTAAACTGAACTTTTCAAAGTTCCATTTAGACATGTTTGGAGCTAAAAATTCCAATAAACAGCACAGGTAGAGATGGGGAGCTCATGTCAGCTGCTGCAGTGTTGAAATGAAACCCCACACACGGTACCTGCACTCTTCACTCTGGATGGCACATGAAGTACAGTAACTACTTTGTTCCTCTTCAGCAGATTGTGTCATGCACCATCAGCTGTTTTTTCAATAGAAGGAGGGGACAAATAGAAACAGCAACTTCCCTCAGCCACACCTTGCCCCTCCCGGAACAAATCCCCTCTCGACCTGCTTTATTCATTAACCCGCCTTCCTCCATCCACTCCTGCCTTTTTCAGTCAAATTCGTTGCTCAGAGGAAACATGTCTTGCCTTGCTGACTAATATCACAGATGCACAACAATCATGTGCTTTCTGTTCCTACTTTCTCCCTTTTCTTAAATCTTACTGCTCCACTTACCAGATTTAAATGGTGGACTGTTTGGAAGAGGTGGAGAAAAAGATTTGTTTGAGATTGTGAATATGAGTGCCGACATGTGAAAGTATGTAAGCGTCCTGTTTCCTCATCTTTCAGTGTAAGCATGTATGAAGCATGATAGGGTAGATTAATGATAGAGACATTACAGCTGCCCGGTACAGTGTTTCCCTCTGAAGCTACACCTGCTAAAAATGTCTGTAGTCACGGTTCTGCTAATGAGCTTTGGATTTAAGCTTCCTCCAAACTGTAAATGCCAAGAACAGGAGCTGAATACAGCTATTGTGCGAGTGTGTGTCTGTCGGACGCTGACGGTGTACAGTAATGTTGAGCCCACCTGCTGGAGAGCATGACTCTGACGTGTGTGGGTTGGAGACTGGAGGAATCAGGCGCCTGGAGCCAAGGTTGCTTCAGGGCTGACCCACTTGTTGAAGGAAACAAAGACCCCAGGGTGCACTGGAGACTCAGTCTGGCCCCGCCCGACCTCTGGGCGCTATGCCTCCATAATGAGATCTGTCCAGGTCAGAGGCAGATCAGGGGAGCAGCAGACGATGTCTGTAGGTTCATCAGGACGGACGGGCTGCTGAAAAGGGCCGTTCCCCTCCTACACGTCTGCAGCTGTGCTGTGTTGACTGAATGGATTGTTGTCTGATATCTGATATCTGATATCTGATATCTTACTGTGCACACTGTACCTGCTGCTTCATGGTGTGTGTGTGTGTGTGTGTGTGTGTGTGTGTGTGTGTGTGTGTGTGTGTGTGTGTGTGTGTGTGTGTGTGTGTGTGTGTGTGTGTGAGGTGATGGGAGTGGAGGATTAGGGTTTCAGCTATGAAAACAAAACTGATTGAGTGATCCATTGACAATTTCAATGTACTACTGTTTTGCTTTGAAAAAGACATGCTACTGGCAGGATGAACTACACCAGACAGGTATTTGTGTGTATGTGTGTGCCTGTGTGTGTGTGTGTCTCACCTGACACTGCTCCAACATAAGCCAAGCCAATTGCAGGTGTAGACATATTTGTTTCTTGCTGCTCTTCCTTGCACTCAATGCCTGTGCTTGCTCTGTGAAACAGCTTTACAGAATATCAGGAAAGGTGGCAGAGTGTGATTTATTAAGCACTGTGCCAACATGCATATCATTACCAAGCAAATATTTGGAAATCTGTTGAGCTGACGTGTTACATGTGTGAATGCACACATAAATTTTAAGTCCCAGGCTTTATAGTAGCTGTCCATTTTAATGAGGAATGGGGACTGTGAACTGGTGTTTAAAACATTGTTAATCTGTATCCTCTTAAAGGTTTCATTATTTCTTTGATTGCCATTCGCTGCCATTTAGAGCTGAACAATTAATGTGTGCAATTTTTAAATCACAAGAATTCCAGTTTTAATTATAGCTTACATAATGAGCATCACCAGCAAATTCATTTAGCCGTAGTTAATAACTGCTTAATGATTCTGTGAGTTGACTATATAAAACTCAAGTAGTCAAGTCATGATTGTATTTGAATAGCCCCTTATTGAGTCATGTGAAGAACAGTACTATTGTCATATCTCACTAAATGTGTGCTAAACTGGTCAAATTTTCCTATTAAACAAACAAATTACTTTTTTTTTAATAATAAAAGACACCTTGCAGGTATTTGATAAAAAGCAATTGCATTATTGTTTGTGATTACTTTATGTTGAAACCAGACCAGTTTGTGATTATGCTTGGTACAAAGACAACTGTCTTAAATGTACAGCAGACCACAAATATGTTGTACATGGCTGGAGTTTCATTTGTAGAAAATAATCAGCATTTAAATTGCTGTGGAAACATTTGATAGAACACTTTTCATTAGATATTTTTGGTCGAATTCTTCAGCCCTATTCATGTTGAAAACATGAAAACGTTAGTCACCCATTAAATCTCACTTGATATGAAATCTATTTCACTGTGAAGTACACATATTGATTAAGGTGAATGACCCACAGCAAGCATCACACAGTGTTCTGTCCAAACTCTTTTATTGCATAAGTGACAGTAAATGCCATGTAGTCAGGCATACAGGCTATCAACTGTATACTAAAACATGCCGTGAATTACTATTGCACAAAATGTTTAGGAAAAACTCCAGGCTTGATTAGTTGCAAGAAGTTAAAATCTCATTCGTATTTTCGTAGTTTATATCTTCTCTCTACTTTTCTATTGAATTATTCCATCAGCCCGTCTGTCTGTCTGCCTCCCTCCCTCTCCTTGTATTCTCACCATGTGCGCCCTGGTGCTCGGCCATCTGAGACACAGCCTTTCAGTGCACACAGTACACTTTGCAGCAGCCTGTTGTGGTTGCAGTGCACCACTTCAGAATAGCAAAGTTTTCAATTATCTCATACTTATTCCAGGCCCTTGCTTGCAGAAGTCTCTTTGTGTGAAACAGGTCCAGCCACAATGTCCCTGATGCGCCCGGTCTGCCTATATAATTCTATGAAAAAACCAAATGTCAGGTACGGGGCTTAAGAGTGTACTGCTTACATCAGTATATCCTGGTGATTAGGGTCTAATGTTGTGGAAACAATGGTGGTGCAATAGGAAAACCATACGTATGATGAGTCTGGTATTGGCTGCAGCAGTTGTGCTTCAAGTTTTGCAACGTGGCTTGTAATTAAGTATTGGCGGGGGGGGGGGCTCATTGAGGGCAAAGGGATCTTATTGTTTTTGGGTTGTTGATTCTTTCTGTAGAACATAAACAACAAAAATCTATTTTTCATTTGTTTTTGTTTCCACTTCAGGATGATCATGAGATCTTGGAACCTTATTATTTGCTGTTTTTCTGGTTTGCATTGTTGTAGTATTAAAAAATGTCTAATTCCTATTTGTTGGCATCGGTAAAAGATGGCATACCCACCTGCCAATTATTTCCACACAGTTTTAACCATGGTGGTTTTGCTTACACATTCATTTCAGCCCTGCAAGAATTTCCTTCCTCTCTTACTTTTTCTGTCACATTGAAAATATTCCCCCAAACTTCCTCTCTGGGTTCCAATTTACTGTCAGCGGTAGCTGCCACACTCTCCTCTCTGCCTCCTTTCCCTCCTGCCTCTCTCTCCTCCTATTCATTGTCTACCTCTCCCTCTCCCTCCTCTAAAAAAGCCCCAGACCCCTCTACCTCCCTTAGCTGCACCTCCCCCAGCTCAGTTTACAAGGGGAGCTCGTAGGGATCAGCTCCGGAGTGAGAGGGGTTTTTGGCATTCTCAGAGCTGCAGAGGCAAGGAAGAGGCTGACGGGAGCAGCTACTGGACTCGTGTGGAAGCTTGAGTGACTGGTCGAACAATTCTGTGGCCACATGAGAGAATGCTGTCAGGACTGGCTCTTCTGCTGCTCGTCTGCCTCCACATGCGTGTGCAGGGGAAGCCGCGGTCACAGGTAGGACCCGCTTCACCTCTGTTGGGTCCTGGAGGAAACTGGGAGAGAGTGGGGATTCCCGCTGATGCTTACACTCTGGCTGTAAGAGGTGCATTGCATGATGCATTGCTCAGTATAAGTTTGTTTTGGACTCTGTCTGTGCAGTGAGGTTTTGGAGGTGGTTCATGCGTGCATGTCACCAGGAGAAATTCGGGTTTTTATTGGATTTGGTGATTAAAGTAGACCTGATTAAGACATCTAAATTCTTGGATGTAGATGCAAGTCAGCTTGGTACTCATTTCCAACCAGTTTATGGTGCCTGTAAACAGCAGTGGAGAGTGGCACTCCATAACTTGGACTGTCAGTGTGGCCCCATGATCCTGTGGTTCATCTACTGAGTGGAAGTATTTACAGTATGGCTGTTTTCACTGTGGCTCCGCTTGCTCTCTGAGCGGTTTATTTTTCCACAGCACATTCACGGGCTACTTGTGGGATTAGATTTCCCTCCTGGTGGAAGACTCGGTGAGCCAGGCCTGTCCTGGGACTATAAAGATGTACTTGGAACTCTATTAGGGATAGACTGCAAGCCTGAATTAGCCTGTAGCTGCCTGTGGCTCAGCACAGCTAGTTTTAGCTCACCTGCGTGTGCTGATGATTAATGGGGCCGGTGTGAGGTGCCTGAGGTTGTTAATGCAAACTTGTGAAGTGCTAATGTCTTCATGAGGATGTCTGCCAGTTTTATATGACTCTACACTACATAGCAATCCATTTTATAGAAATGTTGGAATCTGTCAGTGCTCAAAATGAGGCTTGAGTTACTCACTTTATTATTATATTTTGTGTGAGCAGCTACTAAAAAATCTGACTGAATCAGAGTGGTGGTTGCATGCATGGGGAAATCAAGTTGACAGAAGTCACCTTGAGTGTTTGAACTAGAGATGAGTTAATGTTAGCATTAGACATCCACTCACTCATCCACTGCACTAACAATCAGTCTCAACAAGCTGACGTCACTTTGTGTAAGAATGACTGTGTTACATCCTGTTTTATGTGTATTTTCTCTAAAGAGCTGGGGATTTCTGCACATCTGTCAGCTGATTTTGTTTTGACATTGGCTTTACTTGCTCATTATGTTAGGGGTCACAGATTCTACTGCTGTATGTGTAAAATTGCAAAATGCACACACACACACACACACACACACACACACACACACACACACACACACACACACACACACACAACAATTAGAATAAATATTAATTTGCCAAGTGCTGCATAAAATAAGAACAGTCAACACCAGTCACAGATCTAAATTCTTGGGTGTAAGTCAGCTTGGTACTTATTTCCAACCAGTTTGTAGTGCCTGTAAGGCAGTGGACGGTATCACTCCATAAGTTGGACTGTCAGTGCACCACCATGATCCTTTGGTCCATCCTGGACTGTATTTGGGACTGAAAGTGCTGCATGAGAAAGGAATCATCAGAGACAAATCCAAAAGTGGAATCAAGATCTGGTTAAACAAAATTTATCTCAAGATTTAAGTCAGACATCTTCATTTTCATCTCAGAATTTTAAGATCAAGATGCGAGAAGTTAAACATAATTATTTAACCATTTTATGCATATATTAGAATCAACCACACGGATTGTGGGTTAGAAATCTAGTGGTAGTAATAGTTATGTGTCTTTTGCTATAGTGGACCTCTGAAACATGTCATCAGTTCAAAATCATGTTTGTCTGACAATTCTTATATTATTCTGAAGTATAAAGTGATACTTCATACAATCAGCCAAGTTGTAGTAGGATTTTGGAGCTGTTTAAAGAGGGCCTGGGCTGACCCCTAACAGAACATTGGGTTTGAAGTAACAGCCTGTTTGTGCCTGTCACAGGTGCCACAAAGGTTTGTCACAACCACAGTTAGTGCAGCTCATGTCAAAATAACAGAAGTGTAACTGTTCAGTTTGATACTTTTACAATTACATTAGCAGAATGAAATGTTAAAAGTCCTTCTTTTATCATGTCATCAGTCTGTGTCTTTTTGTGGATGTTCCCAGTGGGAATGAAACTCATTACCTCGCAGTGTTAATGCCCAGCAGAGTCTATTCTGTCATTCCGTTCCCAGATCAGAGCAGTGATGTCAGGAGAAACCCTATGCGTTTTTTATGGCTGTGGATTCACCATGTTCAATGCTATTTCTGAGTGTTTTACAAGCATGGGGCCTTCAACGAAGACGCTCTGCCCTTTCCCCGGGCTGCGAGGGCAGTTTGTGGTGTGGATGAGGCCTCTTTTTATTGTTGGGATCAAAGGTCCTGCCACTCATGCCTACATCTCTGTTCACCACCACCTGCCTACAAATGCTTGCAGCTTGTATGATACCCTGAAGATATTTTCATTTTGTCGTTGATATTCCTGCAAAATGATTCAGACCAAATAAATTTGGGAAACTTGCTTATTTACAGATTTTAAAAGGCACACGCAGCACAATCATGCAATTTGTAAATTTGTTGGAACCACTGCAGTTCATCTCGTCCTACGTTGCAGTAAATAATCCCATCTTGTCTGCCTTCCCATTTTGGTTTGACACATGTTGCTATGATTTCATGACATGCTATGTTGTGGAGAGTGGAAAGCTGAGTGATTACTATCCAAAACACCAGAACTTGTGTTTCTATTTGTGGTTGCAAACCACGGTTAGTCTTCTAGTTAGTGTTCCCATTATACCAGAGCCAGAGGTGAAATCTGAGGGAAAGAAACAAATTGAATAAATCTGTGGGTTTTGAGCTATATATGAAGTCACATCTTCCATTTAGTACATGCATAACCAGGCCAAAGTCGGAGTTAGATTCCTCTTGGAGCCACCTGCATTAAAAGGCTGCATCTGCAAAACCCTTTTGATGCAGTGGCCAATAAAGTTTATGTTATGTTGTGATGGTAAATTAGATGTTGGATGGGGGGAGACAGGTAGTATCTCATCTCTAACTCTTTATTTTCCCTGCTGAAATGGCAACTGTCACTCGCAGATGTTATCAGGTGTAGCTAGCCAACTCATTAAGCTTGCATTAGTTCCATGAGTTGGTGGAGAATAATGTCTCTGGTTGACTTTTTTTTAATCTTTCCAGTCAATTTGTTTTAAAAGGAAAATCTTACAAAAGGGGTCTTAAATATGCACTTGATGGATACATATTATATGATACTGTGTTAAAAGACTCCCACCAGAGCCTGTGTGTCCCAGGCAGCATCCTCACCTCTTGATAATTCATGTAGAAGACATGAAAGAAAGAAAAAAGATACTGTAGGTCGTTCTAGTATTAAAAGTATAATAAGGAAGTATGTAAGATCAGACTGTGATCTTATTCTAATAACATCCAGGACCGGCTTTTTTAATGTAACCTGTAGCCCCATAAATGAATGTCTTTAAAGAGTTTGGCCTTTGGATTACAGTTTATGGCAGAGCATATAAACTCGCCATTTAACCCATTCCTTATACATTTGCTTTTGTTTCATATTTGCTTGTTTTTTGGTAAACAGAGACTGCAGTCTGTTTAAATCCTGGATATTAATGTTAGCATTCCAGCTTTAGAAAACTGATCTCAATAATGGCTGCATTTATCCAGTGAAATCCTCAAAAAGAAGAATTTTGTCTAATGTTTTGTACTTCTGGTGTATACTTCACACAGGATGTAACAGTAAATCAGGGAATCAGTAGCTCAGTTTATTAGTGAGAATGTCACGTGAACTTGACAGTGTGGCTTCCACAGATGCTGATGTGTTTGAAGTGCTGACTGAAGTAAAAGCAGTGCTGCCTTCCCCCCGCTCATTAAAACCAGTTAAAGATCCATGGCATCCCAGCATGTGGGAGGCAGATGCTGGTAGTCATGGCAACCACAATGTACACTTCATAGTAGAGGGGGGTTTATTATCATACCATAATCTTATTTCCCCCCACTTTAATCATATTCTTAATTAATTTTTATGCCTCCAGAGTTGCGACAGCCACAGCCAGAGGCAGTATGTTTTTGGGCTGTCTGTCCAGCCGTCTGTACATCTGCATGTCCATAGGTCCCATTCTCATGAACATGATGTCTCAGGAACACCTTGATGGATTTTTTTCCAATTTGGGACAAAGTTTCACTTTGTCATTATGCTAATTCTGACAAAACTTTTCAAAAATGTCTCATAGGTCAGAGACTGAGTTGGAGACACTAATATTTTGGTGTCCACCTTTAAACTGTAGTGATTGTATAGATTGTCTGTGCTGCTGGGGTGAAGATGTGTGTGAAGCATCCACATTTTACAGTTTGTAGCTCCTTTGCAGCATATTTGAAGCATTGTAGTTCACCACAAGCTCATTGGTTCTGCTGATATTGAGCTTCAGGTGGTTGTTGTTGCTCCATGTGATGCAGCTCTCTATCAGTCCTCTGCACTCCTCTGGAAAAATGGTCTCTAAGTGAAGACAGCATGTTTCTCTCTGGAAGTTATTCACTGGAATCATACATGTCAGTATAATTATGACTTCCATTTCACCAAAAAATTCACTTAATACATTTTCTTAAATTGCTACAAAGTTTGGATTTTATATGAGTCTGGATGCAACGTGACTGCTTGGAGGAGGCGTACGACTGTGAGCTGGTAGCTCTCGTTTTGTCTGTGAAATGTTTGTAACATCACAGTAATGTCATTTCCAGGCACAGCATCATGTCTTGAGGTCACTTCCACTATAAATTCTTTGTCATTGGGATGATGTTGCCTCTTTATTTTCAAGCTGGAAGCTGAGTTAGAGGTATATAGCATTTCCAGACGAGCTGGTGTGTCACAGCTGACAAAGTAATGATAACTTCATTGGCTGTTTGCCAGAGAACATTACAACATATCTAAGTGTGAGGAGCTGTAGAAAAACCCCAACATATTCACCAAACAGCCCCCTTTTAACCCCATGCTCATAAACATGCTTTAAAATACTGCATGACTTCCATCCCAGGATGCATTTTTACAGTAGGAGCACAGGTCATAGCATGCCTTTATTCCCACAGGTTTACATGGGGGAGCTGTGCCCCCAGCTTTGACTGGCAGGAAGCATGCTGTCTGTTGGCGTGAATGGGATAAAACCCTTCAGCGCTGTAATGGAACTTATTTGTTAATTTTTCTTGACTGAATTGCTGCAGTCCATGTCTCACAGTATTGTCTTTTGTTTAGCTTTTTGCGGTCAGCAGAAAAGCTGAGAGGGAAACTGCCAAGACACAGGTTAGAAGGTTCTGGTAGGATCTGAGCCTCAGCCAACGTGGATTCATGTGGATTCAGACTTGGGGGCGAGGGGATGGAGGGGCTTAACCATTGCACCATCTCCTCCAGACTAAGAAAACATCCGTTTATTCATAACCCTCTCCATTTCATTACTCTTTTTGGCTTTGGACCAGCAGCATGTAGCCATGTTAGTTGTTCCGGGCCAGTCTGTCAGGCCTGAGACATTTTTAACTGAAACTGCTATCAAAAGCTGCTCTGACACAGACTGCTCTTACATTTTGTTGAAATCCTTGGTAGGAATAAACAGCAGTGTACTAACTTATAGTTGGAGCTTCTGGTACGAACATGGGAGGGCGGCAGGAGATGCTGAAATCTTTGTTTTATATATTTACTATATAACAAGACCAGTTTGACTTATGTTGAACCCTACATCTTAGTCAAATGCATAACACAACCAGCTAGACATATTTCAGAGGTGACAGAGATAAATGTTGAGCCTTGGAATGTGTAGTGTGCATAGCTTCTGTTGTCGTGCGTATAGTTTGTGTGCACAGCCCAAAACAGCTGCACACATTCGATTGCTGCTGATGCAGAGGATGCAGTGTAGCTCTGTGATCCAGCCATAAGCATCTGCTGGCGTCAGTCTGTCAGCCTTGAGCTTTATGCGTCTGTCAGTTGCAGATTATTCTGTCTGAGCACCCTAAACACTGGCTGACAATGCACACGTTAGACACAGAAGCGGGTTCCTTCACTTTGCAAACTCTCTGACGTGCTTTGCAGCCCTGTTTCAAAAAGACACCAGACCGTTGCCATTTATCGGTCTGTTATTTATATAATTTGGGTATTCATAATCATGACAATAAGGTTCTGTAAAAATGTAAAGAAGTAAAAGTATTACCTTGAACTGCTGCAAAACTAACAGAGTTCATCTAAGGTCCACAAACACTCACACACTCGTCTCCTCTGAGACATTCCAGCACCAATTTGAGCCTGTTTTCCACCACGTCTCAAACTTAATTTACTGCAGTCGAGACGAGTTAAACGCCCGCACGTTGCATCTATCACTGTTGTTAATTTAAGCATGATATCATTCTTAGCATTTGCTTTTATTCATATTTGCAAGTGTGGAGCCACAAACCAGGCCTCCTACATGGATAAAAGCAGTATTATTGCAAGGCAACTGTAACATTATGCCAGAGCTGTCGGGAAGAGATTTAGTGCCTGTGCAACTGTAGTTCCTGACAGTGTGCATGTTGCGTGTTAAGGAATGATACAAATGTCTGATATTTGCCACTCTCTCCCCCAGCTCTGTAATATTGGTTTAGACAGTTATGTGCTGCCTCTAAATCTTTGTTTCAGAGAAGAGACGCCTCCGTACACATGCAAGTCAAACAGCAAACTGGGAATCGTTTCAACAATTACCTTCCAACAGACAGATCGAGAGGCCTGTGCAAATCATCACTTATTTCTGGGCAATAACAATGTGAAACTCAGTATTAAGTACGTGACCTATATAAGAATGCAGTTGCCTGAAATTGAAAGAGGTGTTAGGCAGAGAATTATCCTTATCTCTGCCGTTGCCCTCAGCTCTTGCAATTGTTTTAGTGTCCCTCAGCTCATTGTTTTGGTTTTATGGCCTGAATTTAATATTTGGTTTTGCCCTCATCAGCCTTCTTTGCAGCAGCATCAGCCATTTTCAGCTGGTGAATTTAGTGGAGCGTTTAGCCAGACAGTAATCTGAGGAGTTGGTGGAGACAAAAACAGAGCTAAAAGGAGAGTGAGCATTGCTTGACGTTTGTCAGGTGGGAAATCAAGTCAACATAATTACTAATGTCTCTCAGTGCCACTTCATTGTGTGAAAGGCCTAAAAACTGAGGTTCCTCAAAGACATGTAGTGGCTATGTCATAAGCCTTGAATAAAGGAAATGAAAGAAGGAAGCCCCTTCCTTCTATTTTTAATTTCTCCAAATTCACATCATCCCAGAAATCAGTTTCATGATTTGTCTTTATTCATTTTAGGACCAAGCACATTCATTTTATGTGTTACAATTAACAGTTATCCCAAACTCACAGTTCACACGTCACCGGGTGGCTAATAACCATGACACTGACCAGTGGGGGTCAATACACGGGGTCCAGACCCCAAGGTTTAGAGTCTCTACCCTAGTTTACTTTCAGTATTCAAACATTAAGACTGCAAAGTGAGTGGAAGTGCTGCCATCATGGATATATAGTCCCGTAGGGGTTAAACTTGCGCTTCATCTCAGCTCTCAGGATGTCTGTATCTAATTCTGGATGTCTTGTTGTGTATTGTTGGAGTAAGTCTCTTTGGCTGTGTGTGAGTTCAGTTTGTTACAAAAACTCTGCAATATGATGAGTTTAACCCAGCTGCATCTTGTAGAGCAATACCATCAGGATTTACTTTAAGATTATGTTGTGTTCAGTATTCACGAGTTGACTGGGAGTCCACGCTATCGTCCTGACACATGTAACCATTTCCAGATGAAAGTGGGCTGTAGCGACATTTTAAAAATCCTGTTATAATTCCACTGAAAACAGACCGATTTCCCTCACCAGCCTCGCCACCCACAGAGAGAAGATGAAAAAAGCATTGAGACAACAAGACCAAGACTCCAAATGAACCACAGTGAGATTTTTCCACTTAGAAGAGTTAATTTTTCGTAGCTGTGGCTGCGTTCATGTGTCCTGACACCAGCAACACCTCATTTTGATGGGTTCATGGTTAAGGTCACATTTGTCAGAGAGAGCCAAGAGGACAGATGTGACAATTTGGGGGATTATTCAGGGACAGATTAGGATGTTGGTGTTTTGTGCAGCATGCTACTGCAAGGCTGAAAAGTTTGTCTTGACAGTTTAGTGATTTTAATGGTGCAACTGTCCAGATCCCTAGATATCAAGTGGTCCCGTGACTCTCTAATGTGTCCTGCGTTGTAGGCATAAAACCTCTTGGCTCTGCCCATATCAGAGGAACAAAACCCTGTGTGTGTATTGTAATCCACAGTCATATGATATTACATTGACAATTCAGATTTTGGGTAAATAAATTTCACTGCTTATTCTCCACTCCTACATTAATAATTCAATTCAGACGTGTTCCTATCCAGACGGCCACAGATAACCTCTCGTCATGTCAGCATCTGTTTTATGAGAGGAACATTTTTCCCTTTTTCAGGCAATGGCTGCTGCAATTGCATTGTTTTAGTTAGAAGGGATTTATGGTGAAAATGGAGACAGAGGAAATATTCATTGGTTGTCATGTTGCTAAAAGTCCTCCTCGACTGCATTTTTATTTGTTTTCCACGCTGGACTCACTGTAGCTTGTCAAAATGTCCTGAATGTGTTTTCCCGTGCATTATATATTTCTTTATTGCTGGCCTGTCGTATTCTGAGTTGCTTCGTATTCACTGATCTGTGAATCGAGGTTACGAAGCGCAGCAGTTTCTCCCTAAATGTTATCGTGTTATGCTCAGTGAAGTTCATCCCGGCTTTATCTAGCCCCACGCTGTCCCGCAGCACAATTCCACGCTGACCACAGAAGTGTTTGGCACTTTTATTTTTTTCAGCGCTCTTACTTTGCTGTTCTTCTCTCTCATCACTTATTTCCTGTGTGGAAGAAGGCATCTCATGTTTGTTTTGGCCCAGGTGGTGTTTTGGCCCAGAACAGAGTGAGCTGCTATGGGTGGGAGAGAGCCAGACTCTCCTGTTGAGTTCACCCCAACTGCCTCAGTCCACCCCTGGCCACCATTTCCCCCGCACCTCTCCTGCTGTAAAGTACCTCCCTTTATCCTGCTTTTCATCCTTTTACCTTTCTCCACCTCCCCGACCCCTCCTTGCTCTCTGTCTTTCTCTCTAACTGTCTTTCCACTGACCTGCAGCTGACTTTCTGCTGCTGTCGTGCAGCTAAACCCATGGAGATGACCACATTTTATGACTTATTATACACTTCCTCTATGTTTGTTTATGTCATTCATCTTTAGAGTTTAGTTTGGCACCTCATGACCACATGTAAAGCTCAGCAGCCCCATATTGGTCTACTGGTTGAGGAAGTTGCCATATTTAAGCTATCGTGTTTGTAATGAATGCTGGGACCCAGTTCATTCATTAGCTTTGAGGGGAACATGTTTGCATTAGAGGACAAGAGGAATATGTTCACTTCAGTCAGAGAATACACATGGAAGCCAAGCGAGAGCTGCAAACCTCACTAGAAGGCCTGGCGACTGGCCGCTGTCCAATCCCACGAAGACCCCACATGTTGTCCACTTGGTTTCCTTATTGGTGACTGTGGTCTGTCTGGGACTTAGCCTGGCGCTGCAATAACAGCCCACAGCCCAGTGTGTTTGAGTGTACGGTAGCTCGCTGGGACCAGTTTTGGCAGCTCCACCACCTGTTTGCACAGTGAGTTGCTTTTATTGCTGGTTTGAGTGAATTTATGGACTGCTGATGTTAACTGTTCTATTTTTACTGTGCCCAGGTTTCCTGTAAATCATTACCACCAATGTGACACAGAAAACTCACACCCTCGAGATTTAGGAAGGAAATTATGGGATCACTTCAAAGACAGTCATGTCAAAATGGGTCCGTCTGGAAAGTAAAGAGATCCCTGCTAATTAGTTATTCTGTTATTGTTGTTAATGATGTGAGTTTCTGGTGGGACTTGGTTTCACTATGTAAATATATATATTTTATGCCAAATTAGCTGTTTTTATTTGACCAACAATAGTTTATGTACTTGCACACATTCAGTTAATCTTACGCAACAATTTTATTGAACACTTTAGTGCACACTTTGACACTTCAGCTGCAGCTGTTTCACTCTGCAATGCTTATCCCTCCACACTTCATTTAAACTCCTTTTTCTCCCCTGCCTCACAGAGTCTAGGCTGCGATGAATATCTCGGATCAGGAAAGGTGATGGACAAGTGCGGCGTGTGTGGAGGTGACAACACAACCTGCAGGCTGGTCTCTGGGGTGTTTAAACACACTTTATCCAAGATCGGCTACCACAAGATCGTGGAGATCCCAGAGGGAGCCACCAAGATCAACGTCACTGAAATGGTGAAGAGCAGAAACTACTTAGGTGGGAAAAAACACTCATCACGTTGATTCACACAGTGTGTGTCTGGACATGTTCACCTGCTTGCTGTTTTTTTTTTTAATCCCACTTTTACATGTGGGTTAATGTTACTACAGTGAACTGCCAGTGGAACAAAAACAGCTATTCCTTTTAACTAGGATTGAAACACCTTTTCATTATGTTGGTGTGCTCAAGCTGTCACTTGCTCAGTCTTTTGCTGCCACATTGCTCACCTGAAAGCTATGTCACCACTGTCTGCTTGTCTGCTGCTGCTGTTCATATAGCATTTGAGAAGGCTCTGAGCCTACTTTCCCTGTAAGTAATCACTGTCACTGCCTGCTGTGCCGTGCCTGGTGTTTTCCGTAACAAATGTCAATGCTGTACATATGTTGCCTTCACATGATGATTGCTGCTGAATGGACTACATTATGGGAAAATACAACAGATAGTTTCCTTGAAGCAGGCTACTGTGTTAAAATCATACTATTATAATACGGTCTTGAAAATTGATGGAGATCATCTTGAACTTGCGTTTTATGGAGAGTTTTTATTCAATAATAGCTTACAGTCAAGAAAACTGAATGCCTGGAAATGTCTGCATGTAGAGAAGTCCTAATCACTGAGGCACTGGTATTGACTGCTTTTATATTTCACTTAAAAATGTTTTACACAGACCTCGCAGTGTTTTCTGGAGCACTTGTGTTCTGTCACAGCTAATTTAGCTGCCTCTCGGCAAAAAGAGAGTCCCAGTTTCCACCCAGGTTTACAGTTTCATCAGGTGCAGTCTGCTGCAGAGCTCTGCCTTCACTCTGGCTCAGAACAAGAAATGGAAATCTCCATCCACAGCATACAGTATTATGTTACAGATTAAAAGTATAACACCATTGAAAAAAAGAGTGAATGGAAGGTCATGGTCATGTTTCATTTGATAAGTTGACATTTGACAATTCTACTAGTTCCAGCTGTGCAGGCTGCAGCTGCCTGTAAAATTAATTAGATTTGTCTGAAAAGGCAGATCAACCAGGGGGTAGTGTCACTGTTTCGGGATTTCTCCAGCATGTGTGTTACCACCCACCACTGTGGTGCTGCCTTTCATTGGAGCCTCTGAGTGAAACGTACTGCACAGATAATTGGCGTCTTTATAGAGGTGCGACACAGTAGAGGGTTATTTTCAGAAGTGACTATTGGAATGTCAGACATTGTTTAATGAGAGCCATGTCCCAGCTCAGCAGTAGGTTTGGAGGAAGAAGGGAACAGCCCTGATCCCCCCCCCATGGCCGCTTCCCTCCAGGAAAGTGCATAAACACGCTTTCATTAGAGGATCTTGGCCCTAAAGCCTCACCATCCTTTTTAATTAAGGTGAGGAATTTCACCACTCTGTAAAAAAAGAACTAGGAACACTCTGAGGATGGATTCAGTGGCTACCTTTCAAATCCCAAATACTTAGATACCAAGTACGCTCTGCTTTCTTTAATTTGAACTGACCATTTACACACTAGCCTAGCACAGAGTTATGTACGGCCATACACACATACACATTTATGTGCACCTTCTGTTACACTCACTCACTCTCACACATTTACATATTCACACATGCACACACACACACACACACACACACACACACACACACACACATACGCACACACACACACACACACACACACACATACACATACACACATACTGGACTCATGCATGCAATGTCTCCTTTCTCTTTCACAGAAACTGTGTAACAGCACTGCAGATAAAATAAACAGGAGTCATTTTAAAATTGATGAGGAAGGTAAAAAATTCCTGGCAGAATAATTTTCCAGAATGGATATATTGGTTTTAAAATGCAAAAAAAGAATATGAGTCAAGGGCAGGAGCCGATCAGGAGCCACCTACTGTATCCTCACCACGTCCCTGATTTTCTCTCAATAGACCTCTGTTCTCAACTGCGCATCTCTAATGTGCTTTTAGTTGTCCAAACACTCTTTTACAAGCCTGTCTAATGTTACACTTCTAATGCCTTTCTAATGTCCTCTTGTACTCAATCCATGAAATCAGTGGAAAACATCTTGGGAGATTTTGTTGCAGGATTTGCATGAAAGATTTGCCAGCACAAACAGATTGTCACGTTTATAAAAGAAGTTGCTTTGAAAGTGCACGTGAGAGCGTTTATTCCGTTAGCTGTAATTACTTTTTTGGGTGGAGGAGGTCAGTGTCAATGTACGACATTCCTCATTATGCTTAAATGGTTTTACATTAAACAATAATTATGTGGAAGAGGTTGTGGCAGTATTTTCCTTTTCGTTAGAGCTCAGGGCTGTCAGTGGTGATTGTGTGGTTGTTCTCTCCGTCTCTCCCAGCTCTCCGAAGCCGATCGGGGCGATCCATCATTAATGGAAACTGGGCTATTGACCGACCAGGGAAGTACGAGGGAGGGGGGACCATGTTCACCTACCGGCGACCAAACGAAATTAGCAGCACAGCTGGGGAGTCCTTTCTTGCGGAAGGGCCCACCAATGAGATCCTGGATGTTTATGTGAGTAACAAATCAACTTTTACCTCCAGACAATTACAGCAGTGACCTCTTCCTCTTTTATTCATACTGACAAGTTTGACCTGAGAAACTAGGTCATTTTATGATCATATTTCTTCAAATATTTGAAGGTGAAGTGTGTTATTTTGTGATTGTGACTCAGTCTCATCTACTTCTACTACTGCCTCAGATGATCTTCCAGCAGCCAAATCCTGGTGTCCACTATGAGTACATTCTCCCCCATGAGAACCCAGTCAATCCTCAGCAAGAAGGTGAGTGAGACCCTCACTGTCTATCACCAGAGCTTTGTCTGATTCTTCAATATATTTTATAGGCAAAACAATTCACTGTGAAAATAATCAGCGGAATAATTGATGATAAAGATTTTGATAAAGATATTCAACCAACCAAACACCAAGCAACGAACCAACCATCCGTTCACCAGCAGTGACTCTAATCTATTGTTACATTTCTTAGTGCATCTAAACTCACGTGTCTGTGTCTCAGGGAATGCTGTGATTGGACAGGGTGGATACGACCATCACAGCAACACCCACCAGGAAAACTTCAAACCAGCAGGTGGGGGGAGGGACCCCCCTCATCTCCCCAGCAACCAGGTTCCTGTCGTACAGCCACCCAGACGCACGAGAGAGTACAACTGGAAACTGGGTGGTGCCACAGAGTGCAGCGCCTCCTGTGGTAAAGGTCAGTCAAATTGTGTTTTTGTTTTTTAGTGGCAGACATACAGTAAGGTAAAGTAAGCTTGAGTTTTTACATTATCAATATGAAAGCAAACAGAGTGTTGTAATGTAAAATTCTACAATGTTACATTAAAGCACTGGTGCTGACTCCAGTTAACATTTCACAGAACACATTCCTTCTTTTTTTTAATAAAATATTTCATATTCATTCATATATTTCAGATGTGGGATTCAATGCTTGAATTAAATATCTGCTTTGTTTGCATTTCAGGATTCAGATACTCCATCTTTCACTGTGTCTCCCGGCTGAACCACGTCCAGGTGTCAGATGCTTTGTGTGATAGCAGCAGCAGGCCGACTCCGCAGGAAGAGGCCTGCAACCTGCAGCCCTGCCCAGCCTTGTGAGAGAGCACACTGCTCTGTTCCCATACTTGTGTGCACTGCTGAATACTGCTAGATTTAAAATACTTGCATAAATGTATGTAATACACACTGCCTGGGTTAACTTCCTAACACCAAGCTCCTTTGCTTTTCACTTGAGCAGCTGGGATATTGGAGAGTGGTCAGAATGCAGTAAAACCTGCGGGCTGGGCATGCAGCACCGGCAGGTCCTGTGTCGCCAGATTTACGCCAATCGCACCCTCAATGTCCACACCAGCCGTTGTCGAGACTTGGAGCGGCCAGATATTGCCAGTACCTGCCAGCTGAAGATCTGCAGTGAGTGGCAGATCCGCACCGAGTGGACTGCTGTAAGTGGCAGCTGTCAGTCACAATGTGACTGCACTGCATGCCTGACCTGTCTCTGCAGTGTACAACGTCACCTTCAATGACATACAGCTTCTCTAGTCGTGAATACCCTGCAGAGAATTAGCACCTAAATCTGCAGCTCCGCTCAACTTTATGGAGCTTCATAAATTTCATCTCACTGTTAACCTGTGCGGCCACAACTTCACTGTTTTGGTTCTCTCTCTCTCTCTGCTCTCATAGCATTTTGGCCACAGCTGTTTTCAGTGAAATAGCTTTTAAAAAACACTGTACACCACCTGCTCAGCACCCAGTGGCACAGTTAGTAACTCGCTGGTGAGCAGAGTGGAGTAATTGGCAGCTAAAGCCAGATATTTCCCTCAGAGGTTGGTACAGACCACAAACACTGATTTACAAGAGTGAATGTTGGACTTACATTCATCACATGGCCAGAAAACATGACTTCAAATGAATGATAATGTTGCTGGGTAACTGCTGGATGTGTAAATAAGCAACTGCTTGCTAACAAGTTTGTCATATCAACTTAAAAGGTGGCCACTTATTTCCGCTGCCCCTGAGGGGACAAAACAAACAAGTCATTTGTTGTTTGTTTGTTTGTATGGTGTTGTTAGGCTGACTTTTATTACCTTTGGACAGAGCCAGGTTAGCTGCCCCTGCTTCCTGTCTTTGCGCTGAGCTAAGCTAACCATCCCTTGACTCCAGCTTCATATGTAACACACAGACATGAGAGTCTTGTTGTCCAACTCTTGGAAAGAAGTGTAGGTGGGTCACACTGTATTTCCTCTATGGACTCTGCAGGGCATAAAGAAGATATACAGTAAGTGTCCCAAGCGCTAGTTGGAAGCTGCCCCCCCCCCAGGGAGATACACTAGTGAACTCAATAAATTAAGAAGCAATCCAGTCTGTGCAGTGTTAACCATGTTGCCTGTGTCCATAGTGCTCTGTGCCATGTGGGCTGGGTCAGAGGTCGCGAGAGGTGCGCTGTGTCAGCAACGTGGGCGACTTTGTTCCTGATGAGGAGTGCAACATGAATCTGCGGCCCATCGATGTAGAGAACTGTGACATGGGAGCCTGTGCCAAGAGCTGGTTCTACACCGAGTGGGGCAATAGGGTAGGTGTTCGAGTCAGCGGGAGACAAAGTGACTTTCATTCATCCTAATAACAGTAGTAGTCATTGTATAGGTCTGCCTTGATGCATCCAGCAGCTGTTTTGAAAACCAGATAATATATAGATATTTTAATCTAGATTTTTACAGCTGGGCGGCACGGTGGCGCAGCAGGTAGTGCGATCCCTGGGTCAGGCGGAGCCTTTCTGTGCAAAGTTTGCATGTTCTTCCTGTGCTTGTGTGGGTTCTCTCCGGGCACTTTGGCTTCCTCCCACAGACCAAAAACATGCTCATTAGGTTAATTGGTGACTCTAAGATTGCCCTTAGGTGTGAGTGTGAGGGTGAATGTTTGTCTGTCTGTATATGTTGCCCTGCGATTGGCTGGCGACCGGTCCAGGGTGTACTCCGCCTCTCGCCCGTTGACAGCTGGGATAGGCTCCAGCCCCCCGCAACCCCGAAAGGGATAAGGCGGGTATAGAAGATGAATTTTTACAGCTTGAAAGATGGCTTGGATAAACCTTTGTTCTCCATCACAAGTAACTAGTAGATGTTTAAGTGTGAAGAAAGGAAATGAGTAAAGTAAGAGTTTAGAATATAGAGATTAGGGCATATGTTAAGATTAATACAAGGAATGACAATGGTAGGCTATACGGGGAAAACTCGAAGAGGGTTCTGAGAGATTTTCCCCGTTTGCAGCTAAGATTGCATGCTGTGATAGAGAGGAGAAAAGTTCATCCTGGGAGATGAATGTCCAGGTCACTGCGGGGAGAACAGCAGTCATGAACACATCTTTTCTCTTGCAACCCTGCAGAACTGATGAGTCATGTTTTTTCCATACGTTCTGACAAGTATGGTTTTGCTTAAATCAGGTTGTTATTGTAAGACACTTGTTTACTCCACAGTGCTCAGCTGAATGTGGGATGGGTGTACGGACCCGGGGAGTCCTCTGCCTGACCAACCACATCAGCAGCCTTCCTCTGGAGGGCTGTGGCAACGAGCGGCCCACAGACTCTCAGGTCTGCAACAACGGCCCCTGTGAGAACCGCATCGAGTGGTTCGCAGGCCCCTGGAGCCAGGTATGAGGATGACAGAAGATCATGCTGGGTTTGAGAGGATGTTGTTTTGAGCAGCTAAATACATGTGCTTATGCATTGTCAGGATTTGTGGCCCTGTCTCTATTTTTGCAATTGAATCCATATGGTCAGTGCCATTGTACTGTATGTGACCCAGTGCTCTGCAGAGTGTGGCACAGGCAGCCAGCAGAGGTCAGTGGTGTGCTTGATGAAGTCAGATGAAGGATTCACCGTCATGCCACCATATGAGTGCTCCTCCCTGGAGCGGCCCCTCAGCCAGCAGAGCTGCAACCTCAAGGCCTGTGGAGCAAAGTGGTATCACACTGACTGGAGTGCTGTGAGTAAGATATGAAACCCTGTTTGCTGTTTAGATACCCTTAAGCAAGGCATCTACTCCTTACTACCCTCACTAACAGAATGGCCAACAAGGTGGCTGATCTGACCAGCTCCTGTTGAAGAAATCACATGATAAATTGTTATATATATTGAGCTAAAAGACATGGAAAGTGGGTCTGATTAGGTAAGCTGCACACAGATTGATTCAAATGTTTCTGAGCTCTGGTCGGTGCACTGAAGTGGATGACCTCACCTTTTCCCAACTGAGCCCCACCAACTTTAAACCAGTAAGAAGAGCACAAAAGTAAAACAGACATCTGTCATGTGAAATAACCAAATCAGTTTAGTTAAGATGATTGCCTGTGTTTATACTGGATCCCGCCACTCATAGTGAGAGGCGACTTGAGAACATTTTCTGGGGCCTTTAATGGTTCAGATCACAACATTAAGAATGTTTGCAAAGTGTCAGCAGTAGAGCAACTTTAGGGTGGAGTTTGATGAACCCGGGACTGACTGCTGTCCTTCCAGTGTTCAAAAACATGTGAGGGAGGTTTCCGTGTGCGGGAGGTGCGCTGCCTGTCTGATGACATGATGTCCAGCGAGGGCTGTGACGAGCAGCTAAGACCAGCAGAGAAGGAGGACTGCAACTCAGAGCCCTGCATACCTCGCATAGGTCAGTCATCCCATAACATGTTGTCTTGAATATTGGGTCATTATTCTGACTGTCATTCCAGCTGGGGAACTTCTGGCATGAGGCGTAGATAAGTAACGCTCTGTGTCATCTCTGAATGCTTGAAATGGAATTTGTGTCTTAAGAAAGGCGTTGAACCCCAAACTTAATTAACAGTACAAGGTCTATTGTCTATTGTCATGTGCTCTCAGCTCTCTTGGTTAAATAAGGGTCATACATTATTAACTAGAGCTCAGAAATATAAGACGTACCTTCCTTTTTGTTTCAGATGAGAACTGCAGAGACAAATACTTTAACTGCAACGTGGTGGTCCAGGCTCGCCTCTGTGTGTATGATTACTACAAGACGACGTGCTGTGCTTCATGTTCACGAGTGAGCAACAGACAGTCGATTCATCGGGGCCGCAGCTAGCACTCTGTAGCAAGGTCCCTGAGCTCCATGTTGGGCCAGACGTAATACCCGCTGCAGGCACTCTGTTCCTGGGCCAGCCCGGGGAGTGAACTGTCTGGACCTTGGCTTAAATGGACACTAGTTTTGATTGCCAAGGATGGAAACTGAAGAAGGAACAGTTCTGTTGGCTCACTTGGAGACAGCTGTGGGGAGAAAGGAATACCTAAGAGCAGTGGAGGACAGGAATCCACTCACTGGATGAACCGAGTGCTGGTGGGGTGAGAGAGATCAGTAGCAAACTGAGGAAGCTACAGAAAATCGTTATGGGTTTTAACCATGACGTTTATATACAGAATCCATCTTTTTTGTTTCAAGGGGAGAAGTTTGCACCTGTCTTTTACTAATAATGGCTCCTGTGGATTACATGATATGAAGAGGAGAGTTCCTGTAAACTGTTTAAGATGGACTATATATAGAAAATATATGTTCTAATATGGCTCTTTTCACTACAATGCTCAGATTCATGGCATGATGTCATATGAAGTCGATGCTGTCTCACCTATAATCAACTATTTAACAGCCACTCTGTTGACCAAAGACACGTAAACTGAAGACAATGACGAATTAACACATTTTTTCCCAAACTATTTGAATTCTTTGTGGCACAGATGAGTTTTTTCTGATTACCTAAGCAGTGGCATACCGCCTTTTTTCCTGCCTCCACAGCCATGAGGTGTAAATGCAGCCTATGTAATATGTATGTATATATATGTATGTAGGACACAGTAAATGATAAAGGTCTTTTTTAAGGGTTCTCAGACAGTCTGCCCAGAAACTGAAGAGAAGAAGCCCTCTTTATTTATTTGTGTGGCTCCCCAGGGAGGACGCTGGTTTATCGGTGGCTCCTTTTTGGCTGCGGGGATAAAACCTTTGCTATCTCTCCACCAATCACAGCCTCTGAACTGAAAGTAGGCCTTCCACAGCCTGCTGGATGGTAGAAGCAGATGGTCCAAAACCCTAATGGATTCTTGGAGAGGATCATTCCACAACTGTACAATTCCTGATAAATTATCATAAACACAGTGTCAATAAAACATTGTTCATATTGGATTGAAAAAATAAATCACAACAGTATTTTACAGCCATTAATCTGGAATGTTATATGGGAGGTTTACATTAATTGTAAGTCCTTGTTTCTGAACCAACCTTTTTTTTTTTTTTTTTTTTTTGCCATATCACGCTTTATTTCAGTTTCATTCAAAAGCTGCACACTGTACCTCTCAAGTGTTCAACTGTTTTTGTATTATATGTTATCAGTTCCCTCCATGCACGATAAACTTACCTCTGATCCATAAGTACTGTATATGTATCAATGTTTAAGTTCAGAGTGACTCAAGCATGCAATTAATTCAATCTCGAAAGGAAAAAATTGGTCTGAATGTGCCAACATGATGACATGATTCCTGATTCTCCCAAAAACATCAGGAAGCATTGAGCTAAAGCACCAGAATCTCTCAGTATTCAACATATGACTACAAGCAATAAAACGTCTGTATTTGCCTTATTTTAGATTTAAAGTGTTCAACAGCTGATTTTGATGAGGAGTGTTCTTGAGATTTTCTGAAATAAACAAAGTTACTAATTATTTGTACACTTAACAGCGTACCTTCCCATGTTTGCTTCCTGAGGAGCTTCAGTTTTACATCACATCGAGGACGAGGACATCGTCTTTGAGTTAGGTCACCCATCTAGAGGACAAAGGTGGTATTACAACAAACAGCTTCATATATAATATGAACAGTGAGGAACATAATGATTTTTATACCATTTTCATTAATACCAAGGATAAATGCAACAACATAATACAGTTCATTTTCACAGCATTATCTGCAAAGACCATGTAAGAATAAGATGTACTGATGATGCATCAAAACTTATTTTCAGAGTATTGTCCATAGTTCCTATAATTTATGGTAGCTTACCAACTTACCTGCTGAGTGAGATCAACAGACTAGGACAAGAAACATGAGCAGTTCTCTAAACCACTTATTTGAACATGAAAATGATTACCCAGACTGTTGCTAGTGTCTCGCTAGCTCTGGCCCTTGAGTTAGCCAGCCAATAGCTCTCTTGCCTCCAGCCATGTCCCATTCCTAATTTGGCAAGCTTCCTGCCTGGGTCTCTTACCATGTCCCAGGGGTCCTCCATTCCGGGGGACATGGCTGGCCTTCAAGACGGCCCTCACATGAAGGAAGAGGCGTTCATTTACGGATATAAATACAGATGCTCATATAAAAGCATGCTGGGTGTAAAGGAGCTAACTGTGTCGCACATGACTTTGTCAACCTTTTCTTCAAGTTACAGCTCACAGCTATGGAGCGGCTGGTGAGGACTGCAGGCCATGTACACAGCTCTTTGAAGATTAGTGACTCACTCTCCCATCCAAGTAGCATAGCTTTCAGGCAGTTTGGGAACAAAAAGGATGGATTTCCCAGAGTCCACATCAATGGCTCCATAACAGTCAGGCTCGGTTACTCCAAAAGCCCAGTGAAAGAAAGACTCCTGCAGAATGGAAAGAATCAGTCAGAGCATTAATGAGGGACATTATGATAGCTTGTCAATTCTGGTCAGATTAGCTTGTATTTTGTTTTTTAAAAACTTCAGAATTCAAATCCTGATCCAGAGGTCCAGAGGCGTCCATCATCAGCGTGAAGCCATTTATCTATGTTGTGTTCAACCTGTTCAAAAATGTCAGCCATTGTTATGTTAAACAGCAGTGGACTGTACACACTACCCTGTGGGGTTCCATCTTCTACTGAACACTTATTGGAATATTGTGTACCCACTTCTCTTTCTATTGTCTTCCCAAACAGGAAATGTAACAACCAGTTGTATGTCTGTCTTACAATTGACACTTCTTTCCATAGCGTGTCATGTGCTTTTTAAACATCATAAATACAGTTATCACCATTTCTGTATCGGTTTGAGCTTTCCTGACTTCCAGACATGAGACAGTCAATCGTCCATTTTCCTTTACAAGATCCACTTTGATAGATAGAACATAAACCTTTACTCTGTAGAAAGTGTGTAAGTCTTCCCGTTACCATTGGTTTCATGGTCTTCCTGAACTGTGTACTCTCTCACTGCATCTCCACTGCGTTCTTGCTGACTTGGCACTCACAGCAGGCTGAGCTATGTTCTCCTCCTCAACACTTTTTACTTTAGCTCTTTTCTCACATTTCCCATATTCACAACTAACACATCGTTGCTTGCCTTTGCAGATATTTTTGGCTCTTGAAGCATCTCAGTGGTGGAGGAATATATAGCTTAATTTTATAGTTTATGTATCCTGTTCATACTTTACTGAGACGTCTAGCCTCATCAAATTATGCTGTCACATTTCTAGTTGTTTTCGAGGGATTTGCTCCCTGCACTTTTGCACTTAACACTTTATTTTTATTTGGCCTACTGACACAACTGTAGGTATTCCCCAAATGACTCCTCAGAACAACTTCTTATCATTAAGCAGTGAATGCTGCACTCTTTAACCATCAATCTTATCCAGTCGTATGGCTTTCCCTTGTTGCACACTACCCCTACAGGAAATGTTTTTGCACTCTTAACCTCACTCAACAGCTTTTTTAGTGCGTTTGTTAGCTGAATGCAGTTCCATTCAGTAAACGCACCATCTTCAGTAAGTTTAATTATCACGTCTATTTCTCACTCATACCATTCTGCTGCATTTTGCCCACTTTCAGTATCATCTATTACTCAATGCCAGTACCACGTACACTTTCCTTTAGGCAAATGGCAAAGGCATTTTGGGCAAACATTACAGGAATGGTCAATAACACACCTAATTATAGTATTTAGACAAATGTCCACAAAATACCCTTTCTTCTTTTGGTATTCTGTTTGGGCTGCACAGTGTTTCTATCAAAAATGAGTAATCTGTGAATTTGTTTGGCACCGTTCCTGTGTGGTAAAGGTATGGTTTAACTTATGGTTTTTCTTAAAACAGCAAGTGGTAAATGTCTGTTTGTCTGTTGTAGTGGTGTCACAAGAACGTTTCTGCTGAAACTCACTTGACGGAAAACGGAATTGATATTACTAAATATTCAACACAGGTAATATTTTTCTGAGCTATAGTGACATGGCTAATTTCATTTTCTCTCTTTCAGAACTAAATCATAAACTAAGAGAGGGCAAAATGGCTGACAAGAGATTTGTCTCCTACAATTTGGTTTGCAGAGACGTCTTAAAAAACTAGTATTTGACCAGGCAGTCATGTGCATTGAATGCATAATACATCTGAGGACACATACATCCTGTTCATCCTGAGTTTTAAAGTACACTTTAAGTGTATTGAAAATGCTCAAGAAGTATGTACAAATACAGTAGAAGCCTAATTTAGGATTATGAAGCTACACTTACAGTGTGCTGGAAATGCTGAAGCAACATATACTAATGTATCCGTGCACTGGCAAAAATCCTAAGGATACATGTCTGATTGATTAATGTGACCAACTTTGGAGATCTCTTGTAATAGATTTTGACAGTAGTTTTCCCCCAAACCATCAAAATATTTGCTTTTTCAATGAAATCAAATAGGTATGATAGTTGAAGTAGAAGTTATCACAACTCTGGGTTTAATTATTGCTATGAAAATCCCCATTTAACCTGAAAACCTTTGCAACACATAATGGAATTTGCAGTATTATGACAAATTGATTTTGTTAGATTTTGGATTATTTTCCTTTTCATTTGCTGTATTATTCAGTTAATGTGAATAACAGGATTTGGTTAAGAGATGTCCTGACAATGTCCAGCTGTCTCCATTAGGAGGCAGTGTCGGACTGTTGTTTTGCTCTTTCCCCTCAATTTCTCCTCACAGTGCAAATGTTTTTGAATTTTACAAAGACAAGAAATGTATGGTTGAGCTTCAGCTGTGTTTTGTCTCCAATGTTGAAATTTTGTGTTTAAAGTAATAGTTAGCCGTATCTTTTTTAACCACCTGCACAATCCACAGTCCAGCACTCACTGTAACAGCTCCCCACACACAGAGACCCCCCCCTTAACACAAAGCCATCAACCACATCAGTCCCATCAAGAAGGACCTCCAGCATCATTTAATGGAGACACATCACAAACCTACTTTTTGCACAATTTATGTCAGCATATGCTAATAATCATGACATCTGTGCAACTTGTGCAGTATTATATATTTTTACTGTGCTAATTTATTTTTGTTGTGCAGTAGCCCAAGACAATATATTCTATAGTGTCCTTGATCATTAACAAAAAATCAGTTGAAAGTCTTATCAAGTACAAGGACAAACTGTTGTGTTAGAATGGGAATATGAAAGATGACACAATTCATTAGTCATCTTTAAAAATATCTCTGAATTGAGCTTTGCAGCAGACCACGCCTGTAGTCCAGTTACATTACAATTTCCATTTCTTGAAGATGTTTTTTGTCTTTTTCTGATTTGACATTCCTGCTGGAGGCAGTTTTTTCTATGTTTATAGGCTAATGTGGAAGATCTCCATCAGTCCAGACACCGTTGGCAGGCCAGGCTGTAGAGCTCACGTCTGGAGCTGATAGACGTGTTGGTACAGTTACAGATTTTTCATGGAGATTTTTGTTGCTGATAACATAAACTTCTCCTGTTACTGTAGCTCCATTTTCGGCTGTTATCACCACCCTTGTTTTCTTTACTGATCTTAAAACATAAACACTCTTCTTACCATTCTTTTCTTACCATTCTTTAATTCTTTGCTGGTTATGCAAAGTCACTGTTTAGGGACCAGCTTAGTGCCAGACAGCACAATACAGAAGGTGGTTCTTATTTGCAAAGAAGTCAAGGGAGAGACTACTCCAGTTTCCATACAAGATCACCAGGAGAGAAAACATCTGTTTAACTTGATCATCTGTTGTCAGCTTTCTTCTTTTTCTCTTTTTATGATCTTTGTGTTACTTTGCTGCTGTCATGAAGTATCTTTGTGTTGTTGAACAACACAACAACTGAATTACACTGACATTAACCAGTACCAGTATATCTGTAAATCTGGCATCCCTTATTCTACAGTTAGATCTAATCTAATCTAATAATTTAATAATAATTTCTCCTCTCTGGAATGAGGAGTTTGATAATCTACTGTGTTGACACATCAGTGGCTCTCCATTAATTCTGCCTATTGTCAAAGACACAAGAAGGAACAGGTCTGTAACACTCAAAAGTTCATGCAGTAGCAGGGGACACCCCTTCACTCAAAAGGTCACCCATGGGTGCCATAAAAGCAGTATGCAGGAAGTGATCAGCTATAGCCACACTATCTATACACTACAGAGGAGTAATGAGGGGATGCACTGTGGCATTTTCAGGTTTATGCATGTAAAGGTGCTCCTTATGTAAAGCACTACATGATAAATCATCCTCACAAACAAGTCACAAAATAATTAATCAGCACGTCACTACTATTATCTGGTTTGCAAGTCAACACATGAAGGTGAAAAATGTGAGCATTCAAAATCCTTATTTTCTTTCCTTGAAGGCTCGGCCACTTCTAAAACGATTACTGAAGGCAAAGATGCTTCCTTATCTCCGACCTTCATGAGATTTTGCTGTCACAAAGTGATGCATCTTTGAGCTGAGTGTCTGTGCACCCATTCTACTGCCACAGCTGAGGAAGAGGTCAGCAGAGAGGCTGCACTGCCCATCCAGCTCTGTCAGTCTACTTTACAACAGGCCTTCCATAAGTTTCAACATGAATACTGTGTGAGGATGTCTGTCATATGTGCTCATGACAAGGCAGGAAAGAGAAGACGTTTCTATTCTTATTCTGTGCAGTACCTGAGAAGCTGAAGCTTGATGGGCCGTTTCACATCTGTGACAGGCTTGTTTTTGCAAGGAGGCAAGTCAGAGAGCTCTACAGCTGATGGACTCTGGGAGGGAAGAAGCAGACAGTGAGGTTAGTCACAGAGAATGAATATCTTTAGATCACTTCAAGCTTAATAGTGGATGTCACCAGGACACCTTTGAAGATAGTTTAGAAAACCAGGTCAAGTTTGGCTCTTTTGGCCAGTGTCTCAGACTCAGGAGTGCCAGGTCTCTTAGTGGTTTGTGAGCTCACACTGGGAGACAGACTCTCACTGAGTGAGATGCTTACAGAGGACTCTGCAGAGCAGGGGCCTTCAGTCTGTGGAGTCCGTCACTGACTTTGAGCTTCTTTGCTGATGTTGAACAGGGCCAACAGGGTCTCTCTGTGGCCCATGAAATCATTCTGTGCCCAACATGATTCCTGTGACATGACAGAACAGGGAAAATGTTTTCTTTATTGTAACAAAATTAGCAAGAGCTTGGTTGGTGCAATTCACTTTGGTTTGCATCTTCCCACAAGCACAATGCTTGTTTTCAAAGGAACAGGAAGTGGAAAAACTCTGATTGCTTTCTTGCACAGCTACATGGTAAGACTGATCCCATTCTCATCATGTGTGCGGCAAAAACGAACCAACCACCAGCAGCCAGTTATCTTAGTTCAGCACAAAGACCAAAAACAAGGGAAACTGCTAGCCAGGCTCTGTCCAAAGGTCATCTGTCCAAAAATGTTTTATTGGCACAAAAACAGAAGTGCAAAAACATCTGGTTGGAGTTTTCTAGGGTCATGTCCTTGACTATTTCTTGGCCAGGCACAGTAACTTCCTGGAGTCTTGTTGTCACGGTGAGGTTGCTAGGTGAGGTTTTTGTGGCTAGTTGGTCTGTGCTGGCAGCTGCTGTGTAAACAGGTGGCACAGTGGCAGAGGTTTGGGGGCTCACTGTGAGCTGCATCTGGGGTGAAAACCCTTTGTCAGATTGTCTCTTCTTGCGTAGGTGACAGATATCTTCATCCCTTCCTGATATGTCTTATATTGCTGTGCCAGGTCGTAGACTGCAACAGCACAAAATACAAGTATGATTTATTTATAGTGAGTTTAAAAAGGAATTAAAAAAAAAAAAAAAATGTTCATGTTAGTGAAGGTCATGATGCTGATGTTCAGGTCTGTTTTAATGGTTTTAGACTCTTTAATTTTTAACATGAGTCCAATCAGTCACGTTGTCCTCATTCCCTCTCTGAACCAGACAGAAATACTCAATTAAAGTCAAACACATCTAACCACCAAGAAACAAGCTAGTTTTTAATTATTTTGCAGCTACTGAAAGGAGTTGTATAGCATAAAAAACCAAAAAACAGTCATTAGTTCATAGAAATAGGTAACCTATCAGAAATGAACAATATTAATGGAAAGAACTCCCTGCTATAATTAACATACAGCGGGGAAAATAAGTATTGAACACGTCAACATTTTTCTCAGAAAACATATTTCTAATCGGGCTATTGACATGAAATTTTCACCAGATGACGGCATCAACCCAAGTAATGCACACATACAAAGAAATCCAAACATTTATGTCCATAAATTAAGTTATGTGTAATAAAGTGAAATGGCACAGGGAATAAGTATTGAACACATGAAGAAAAGGAGGGGTAAAAAGGTCTGGAAAGCCAAGAAAGCAGCTGGAGTTTGTCAGTATTTAGAAAGTTAACCTGTCCCCTATTAGTGCAAAGTAATATCAGCTGGTTTAGTCCTGATTGATGCCTTTTAAAAAGGTTTCTCACCAGCAAGGTGTTAGACAAGAAGCATTGCATGATGGGTAAAAGCAAAGAGCTGTCTAAAGACCTACGCAACCTTATTGTTGCAAAACACACTGAAGGCATTGGTTACAGGCGCATTTCTAAACTTCTGAAAGTTCCAGTGAGCACCATTGGGCTCACGGCCTGCGGATGGGGAAGGGAAAGCTTGTTGAAGTAAAACAAAATCCCAACTTTGTTTACAGAACAGAATCCTGGGAGTTTTGTTGAAGCTATGAGTTGAACATAGTTTGGCTGAATCATGGCAAAAGCACAGTCACAGAAGTCGGAAGGCCTGTTCCTGATTGGTTGATGTTGCATGAGAGCAAACAGCAAAGTTCTGAGAGTGTGTTCAATCAACTTTGACTGAGTGAAGTTCATTGGTCCATGATGCAGGCAGCACTGGGAGGATTTGGTGGATATCAGAGTGACTACATACCCCGGTGCATTTCCTCCAATGATGCCAAATGTTAACAATGGCCTGCTCAAATTCCCTGTAGCCCACTGCCAACTGAGTTTTTAATTAAGTGTTATAATACGTCTATGTAATATAGCTTAATTTTATAAAATACTAGTTGCCTCTTTGGTATTTTCACATTAAGGCCGACACAGTGTAAATGTGTAAATGTCTCTTGAGTGATGGTCAAACTTAACTTGTGTGTGTTGCACTCATGTTTGGCCCCCAGCTTGATGGCTCTCAAAGCCAGCCTGAAGGTGTAAACACTGGGCGCCTGCCTGAGGATCTCCTTTGTTATTCTGTAGCCTGCAAAAAACACAGCAAGAAACAAATGAATAGAGAAAGTAAGCAGTAAAAAGGGTTGACCACAAACACACAACATGGCAAACTGTCATACATCACAGAAACCTTCCTGACGAGTGCAGCTGACAGGAAGCTGCAGGATTTCTGAGCAGACTCCTGAAGCAGTATTTGTCAATAATCAATGTGTGTGTTCACATTTACTTTACTGGAGCTTATTTATGAATGTATGAGCTGCACTACTACAAGTCCAAAGTAGACACAAGGTTTTATAAGTATGTCAGGAATGAGGACATACTGTTCAGCCAATTGTTCAATCAACTGAAAGAATATGTAAATAAATCCCAGAAACAAAATACAGACCAAATAAACAAAACAAAGGAAAAAAAAAAAACTTACAAAAGTCCAATATCCAAACACATTGACTCACAGCTTTAAGCAACTGCTTTGAAATTGTTAAAATTGGCCTTGAAAAGATTCTTCTGTTATTATGTCAAGAGATGACCTTTCTTCTTTAGATAACTAAGCCTTTATGAGATAATTAAGCCTCTATACTGTGGAAGCCAAGTGTGCCTTCAGTACTAGTTATCATTTCCTTTATGATTAGCGCAGCAGTTCAGCTAAAGAAACACAACAATCACATTAAATGCTGCACCTCCATCAAAAACCCACAAACCCTTACTTTACCTACACCAACTGTGGCCGCATGAATAAAACCTACATGACAGAGCATCAGCCCCACTGACACTTCACAAAACAAACCAAGAGATTTAACATGACTTCTCAAAATACAATCTGCCAAAATACACAAATCCCAAAACAGAAAAGATGTAATGTTCACCAACCAGAAAAGGAAGGCGCCAACTACAATGTTTTCCTCACTCCTGTTTACTCAGATGTATGATGTAATTAAGAGAAAGTGGAGAATATGAGAAGAATCACTACTGGAGCACAGTGTTTTCTTTGGTGGGTTTGAAATTAAGGCATGCACTAGGTTGTGGTTTTGCATCTATGCATGAGAAGATTCACAGATATCAGAACATGGTCCAGATTCGGGTTCATGGTTGGAGGCAGTGACCCTTGCACTTCCAATAACCATCATGTGTAAACACAGTTCATTGCTGCATCCACAAATGCAAGCTGAAAGTCTACCATGCAGAATTGATGTGCAGCACTGACTGGCTCAGCAGAGCAGATTCACAACCCTGTTGGCAGCAGGAGTCTTCTCTGAGCACAGACATCGTAGGTCTGCCACACTAGGTGTTTGAAGTGTGTAGAAGAGGTTATTGCTCTAATGCAGTTTGGGATCTCATTCCAGATTTTAGTATATGTGTGAAAAAAATGATCTGTGACCATAGTTGTTTCTGTCAGACAGTGCGGGAATAAGTGCATGCGAAATTGATGGTGATGCCTTGTCATGATGTGTCTGGGAAGTAGAGCGCTAAGTGTTGTAGTTCCTGCTTTGAATCTGAAAGTAAAATTTAATGGTTAGATTATTTGTGTAGCTCTGAAAAGTACAGGGTGTTAGAACGTAATGCAATGCTGCAGTGAGCCAAGCTGGATCTTAGAATTGCAAAGTTTTGCTATTGGTTCAATGGTTTCCTTAGTGTTGAAGGACCTAAATGGGAGACAGCATATTTGTAGATTGCTGTGATGATTTCGTGTTTGATTTGCAATGACTGCTGATGCATTTACCACCCATGTGAATATGAACACATGAGTCTGCTCATTACATTTTCTACTGTGATGTTGCCAGTACATACAGCCTACACAATCTTGGGAGAGTTTGCATGAAAGCTATTCAAACTAAACTTGCAGTAAAATTTTCAGACAGTTTTGAGACCAATGAAGGCCCACTGCAAAACTTCTGCTCTGCCACTGCTTCCCCTCCTTGGACTGAAAGGGTGAATGAAGAGGCAGCATGCTTTAATTCTAAAATGTACAACAAATTTTTGAAGTTTAACCATTAATCAAATTATGTCATTTTTAAGATAGAAATATGTAGTGGACTTAAGCGCCACCTGCTGGTTGATTGTAGAAAAACTGTTCCTGTCTGTGTCATATTGTGTTTCTAGATGATTGTTACTGGTTTAGATGCATTTTATGGCTGTAGATGTTTACAGTTGGGCTAATTTTAACTACATTATTGTTGGGTAGTTTAATCTACAGCAGTGGTTCCCAAACTTTTCACAGCCATGTACCCCTTCAGACATTTGACTTCCAGCCATGTACCCCCTACCCACTCACTCACAAAAAAGAACTGTCTGTAAGCCCCCCACTGCCCACACACACAGCATGTCACATCAAATAGAATCTCTTAGACTTAAATGATTTCTATTATATTTCTTTTATTTCTCACCGCATTTTACCAGCATTTTCAGTGAAACAAAAAACAAAAAACTCACCACGTGCAGCTTTAATGAGAACGGTATGCTTGAGAGGACGCACATAACTCTGCAATGTTTGCCTGAATGAGAATGAGAAAGTCTCAGTCTTAAATCGCTCTCCACACAAAGTCTCGCTCTGTATTTTGTTTTCATACTTGTCAGAGCTGAAAATCTACTCTCACACAAGTACATGGTGGCAAAGGGCATCAAAGCCTTAACAGCTCGTTTGGCCAGCGCAGGCTTTTTTTTTTTTTTTCGCGTACCCCCTACATCACTTCCTGTACCCCTGGGGGTACGCGTACCCCACTTTGGGAACCACTGATCTACAACAATGCATCATATTCTATAAGATCATCATGTGTCTCGCATCGCGTTGGACTTCAGATTCAGAAGTACTAGACACATTACTGACAAGCACCAAAGGACAAGCATCATACATTTTTTTTTACAGCAAGAAATGATGGCAGTAAAAGTACAGTGTGATGTACATTATGTACAGGGAATAATTTGAAGACCTTATTCAGACATCTTCACAAATATAAATAATACACTAGTATCATAATATTAATGCAGTACTTCATAATAATGATAATTATTCAATCTTTTTAGGGGTAAACCAATTTCTTTGGGGGGCAAAATCTTTGCACAGAAAAGTTTGAAGGAAAGAGAGGTTAGTGTGGACCCTTGTGAACATCTGATTGCATCTTCCATGTGTATCACTCCATTCAACATGGAATAAAATGCTGCTCAGCTGCAGAAAACAGTGTGGACGATACATTTGTATCACAATTATGTCACTCAGAGGCACATTAAATGCATTTCCAGGTGCAATGACAGGACCATGACTAATTCAACAAATCTCCTCCTCCAGTATCATCATGCTACATCTACTTAATACATAACTACATACATCATACATACACATCATAGCTTAGAGCTGTGATGTTCCATGTGAGTTCATCACTGGGCAAAGAAGATGAGGGAAAAGTTAACATGGCTGGATTAACTCACTAAGTGCATTAGAAGACAAAAATAATGCCTTCCTGTTCCTTCTACTGCCCCCTTTTGGCCACCAGCTGTGTACAATACCAACCTGTGCTCTTGTGATGGAACACTATACAGGCCCAGATTTGATGTGTACCACTTTATTAACATTAAATCAGGGATAAACATGTAAGCTCAATATCAAAAAGTGAAACTGAATCCCTGAGATAATACATGGTCTGCAAAAGCCTCATAATTTCTCTAAATGTTTATTAAATAGCGGTGCAGCTTCCTAAAGAAATTGGCAGTATTTTGTCTAAATTTGAGTATCTGCTCCAGTGAACCTGGGACCTTCGGGGTCTGGGGCCCTGCAGAGCAGCCTGCTTTGCCTGGATGGCAGTTCCCATTAAAGCCACTAACCAGTCGTGGATTTACAGTTTCTTTATATGCTGCTGTCTGGAACACATTTAATTAAGCATGTGACTAACCATAGACCCTAATCAGGGCCGTGTTAACAAATGAAGAAGCAAATAAATAACAAATAAATTAAATATGGTTCAGACAGTGTGTCTCTCTCATGATCAAACGGCCAACAAATCAGGCTTTGTTCTTTCTCTAGACCTCAATGCAGTAGTACAGCCTACAAATACCCCCAGTGTTTCAATAACAGTCATCAAGTGCATTTTAGTACAGACAAATTATGATGCACAAATGTTAAATAGTACTAATACTAGGAAATACACCACTGTGTCATGCCAAGGCTCATTCACATAAAAACCACCTCAGCATGTGTAACTCTGGCAAAATATACAACTTTTACTCCTAAATGATGAGAAAGACGGCTTGTAAGAGCATGTTTGCCTGACATACATTGTCTGGTAATGTACACTCATATTGAGGCTCCATTTCGTTTGGTTAACACACTCTGGCTCTCTTTCTTGACTTTGAGCATGCAAAGTGGTTCACAAATATCCTCAAAATGAAGACCCTGACAAGTTCACGTCGAAGACCAGACAGGCAGAAAGTCATCTGTGACATGGTAGTTACATACTGACCACAGAACAGCCTACTGTGCATGTCACAGAGTATGATTTTACTTGTTACACAATTTGTGCGTGTGAAGTCATACACACACATACACACACACCCAGCCTTCTCCAGTCACCTCACCCGGCGCATCTTCACCACCTACACTGTGGAAAAGAGCAAAGTCTGGAAATAATGCTCTGGCACAATCATTATGCTTCACATCCTCATTAGGAGTCCTAATGGTGATGCAGGCCAAGTTCACAGCAAAGTCTCCATCTGAAGGAAGTCTTTCATATTTCTGTGCTAATTACTTGAAGTTCACAAAAGTTGACTCATGAAGAGTTTGTCTGTTTAGATTCGACATGGCTCTGGAGCAGCTGTTTAACAACACTGAACAGAAATATCTTGCTTGTTGCAGCAACAGCGTCTCCATTATTGGCAGAGTTAATACTCATTTTTCATTGGATTACAGCGACCCCTGCTGGTAAACACCCGTGTATGTGTTTTACACTTTCTCACCTTAATATTTTTCTTAAGTTTTATTTTGACATTCAGGTTTTGGAACAATGTCTCATAGCTGTTGTTTGTCTTTGTCTCCCTCATTCTAACAGCAATGCAGACATTGACAGTATTTAATATAGACATGAAGAACACCACTAACAGCGCTGCTGCTGGATGTGTATGGAGACATTACAGATTTTTCCTGTTGGGCTTTTGACAATATTATCACCCTGCAATTATTAAGTGGAACTTTGAAATAATCTACACCATATATTTTTCAATGACTAAGTCCCATGTAATCCAGAGTTGTTGCCCCTTCCCTAAAACTGTCCTCTTTTGTGCCCAGTACGGATTTTATTGACACTCTTTATGTACTAAATAATTCAACTGGATTCACCCTGCTGAAATCTAGTTACAATTCCTTTAACACTTTTTTTCAGTTCCCTTAAAAACCTGAACAACACCCCTCTCAGATGTTCAACTTTTGTTGTTTGTCCATGAGAAAGATTCTGTGTACTGAGTATCCAAGTTCAAGATGATTCAACTACGCAATCAATTCAATGTCTGAGGGGAATGAAAACACATTTTACAAGTTCCACTTCTTCTAATAAGATACATGTTGATGTAATGCTGCGTTGTCTTCCAGAAGTGGTCCAATACATTGACTTGTATAAAAGAATTGTCTTAGAATACTGAAGAATTCTGATACAAAATATTTGATAAAAAAAACAAAACTTTGCTGCACAGTTGCAAATTAAAGCGTTTATTTATTTCACAGCATTTTTATGAATCAATGTTTACAAAGACAAAAATATAAGAATTAATAAAAAAATGTTAATTTCTTTCTGCACTTTTACTGTATTAAGGTCGAGTTTGCCTCTTAAAGTGACTGCCAACATTTTCAAAACATTTTGAAAGCTTTATAAAGATAGTGTATGAAACTTAGCAGGTCTTTGATTCTACTGCTTAACAGTAATCTTGATTGTAGATTGTGAGATATGAGAGTAAAAATAATAACTTCAGCTTTACTGAAGAATACTGTTTCTTGTTTACCTGCAGTAATTAAACACTTTGCAGTGTGCAGCTCAGACTTTACTGCGAGACGCCATTCAGAATTTCTCACTGCTGATGACGGGGCTGAAGGGTTTTGCAGAATCAGCCATGAACGCCTCAATCTCTTCCACGGTGCGAGGGACGCAGGTCAGCAGCTCTATACCGTCGGCCGTCACTGCGATGTCATCTTCAATGCGAACCTGCACACAGCAGTGACACGGCAGTCAGTCAAACACGGAGAAATCAAAGCAGGAAACTTTCCGACTATATTGATGCAAAAGTGGAGATGCACATCAGAAGTCATATGTTGTGAGCTGAACAAGTCACTGATGATTCTGTATTCATGAGGCAGAAGATAGTGACAAATCTAAATGGCCTGAAGGGAAAATGTTAAGTGTGAATGTACCACAGGAATGCACAATTTCACAGTATTGATTATCATTCTTATCATATCATTTAACTCGTCAATATAATGGCTGAGATCAGAGACAGTAAGTCCAACAGGTTGAGATACAAAAATATGAATATTTACACAATAATGATCGAGATGTCCTCGTCAAATGTCTGTTGCTCCCTGCAGAGCTACAGTACGAGGCTCACTGGAGCTACTGCATTAACACATTTCAGCCATTCAAGATTTGATGAGTTTCACTGAATAAGATTCATTATCATGGCTCTGACAGACAATTCAACAACTTTTACATGAATTAGTCAAAGCACATCTGTGACCATTCCTGATACCTTTCAGATCAGAAAACAGTCTGCTTCCATCATGACAGGGATTTATCAAATGTCCTGATGTCCCATGTCTAAGCCTCAACTTTTAGACTGTAATATATTGCAGTCTTTGCATTACTTGACATTTTCATGCTTCATGTCACATTAGTGACAGCTTTTAGAGTCACAGTTGTACATTTTGACAATTTCAAAAGATGAAAGAGCAGCAATGTTGTCATTCTGTGGATATATCAAGTCAGCGTTGACTTCCGAGCTCTCTGCAGAGATCATTTCAGTATTCATTTCTATTGCACGTCTGCTGAATCCAGCAAACACGGCCACATAACACTTCACAGGCAGACTGACCCCTCCAAAGCCGCGGAAGCGAGCCAGCACTTGGTTATTGATGAAGCAGCTCTGGGCAGGGTTGGCCAAGGCCTGGTCCAGCAAGTGGTTGATGAAGTAAATGCCGGGCTCCACGGTGAGGACCATCCTCTCCTGCACCAGGCGGCCCATCCGAAGACTCCTCAGTCCAGGCTCGTCAATACGCTCCACCCCCTGGACAATAGTACAGTTTGTTAACACTAAAGCTCCACAGTTACAGGAAACCAACTGTGGTAACATTTTCTAATAATGCTGTTGAACTAGTATTTTTATTTTGGAAGAAGTATACAACAAAATATCTGCAGTCCAGACTAAATGATCTGATTTTATACAATTTTCAAGTTTTTCAAGTGCCACGTTTTTTTGTGAATCAGTTCCTCTGCCAGAGAAAAATAAAGAACTTGCTCTGATTGTGTTTGAGCTCCAGTGCTCAAAACTCTTCAACTCAGATAGAAAGAAAAATAATTCTGCCACAGACTAACTGGAGATGAATGATGTCAGTTCATTGAGGCATCTGCTGTACATCTGACTGTCTGACTGAAACGAGGCAGCAGTACTGTTTGTCATGTGCCTGCAGACTGAGCTCTTATTCACATTCAGTGAGGCCCGCTTCACAGTGCATCTCCATACTGACACCTTCTGCTGGTGGACACTGGGCAGGCCCACTGGAGCTTCGGTGGGTTTACCATGCTCTGTGTCAGGTCATCAGAAGTGAATAACTGAACAAAATCCTCCAGCATACTGAAAGCATCTGTGTTCAGAGCTAAGACAACAGTTCAGCTTCCCCTCTCTGCTGCCCTCATCCTGAACTTGTTCCTGCAGCTTGGCCTCTGTTTGTTCCGCTCTCGCTTCTGCACTGAGGCTCTCTATTATTGATGACACATCAATATTGGAGGGACAGGAATGTGTTTTCTTCTTCTACTGTCTAGAGTGCTTGACTGTTACAACCCTAACTACTGGCTGCTTGTGATGTGGGCAATCTCAGAATGGAAGTCATCGGTTTACCTCAGGGTATCCTCCTACATCGTGCACGTCGATGCCCAGCAGGTGTCCCAGACCGTGAGGCATGAAGACGGAGCCCAGGTGCACCTTCATCATGTCCTCCACGGTGCCATTCAAGATGCCCATCTTCACCAGCTCCTCCAGGTGGACCCGGTCAGCCAGGCGGTGCATGTCAGTCCACTTCACACCTTCAACACAAACAGCATGGTTTATGAAGAATAGAAGGGCTTTTTTTGTCTTGAACTCTTCTGACTCTTCTCACCCAGGTGCAAACAGATGCTGTGTATTTACTATTTTTGTCGGTAGGTAAAGTCTACTCTACAGTTAAACTGACTACAAGATGATCACCTGGTTTGATGGCAGCCATGACAGTTCTGGAGGACTTGAGCACGGCCTCATAGACGGCCCTCTGGTCTGCAGTGAACTTGCCGTTGGCTGGGAAGGAGCAGGTGATGTCTGAGGAGTAGCAGTAGTACTCTCCGCCCATGTCAAACAGACTGTAGGGGACAGAACGTCACGGTCAAATTCTGTTCCACAGTGGTGGTTCTGTGTCCAAAGTTTTTGAAGTCAAAGTTAAAAGCTACTAAAGGCGTCTCACCACATGTCTCCATCTGTAATTGTCTTGTCATTTGGAGCCCCGGCGTGGCCGTAGTGCAGAATAGAGGAGTTAGAGCCCCTGTTGTTAAACAATAACACAATACATGAATTGAATGGACATACAAATAGTTAAACTAAGAATAAATACTATTCTTCAAGGTGACAAATGTGTCAAATGAGACTAAAGTAAAGACGCCATGAAAACAAATGTTAATGAATGATTTTGTATCAATCTTTACACATTTAACCAAATTACTTTCACCTTTTTACCCCAGACAAGCCCTTAATATGAAGCGGAAAACAGGCTGCATCCACTGACCACTAATCCCCGAGAAGTATTCATTACACATGGCCTTTAGTACAAAAGGCCAAAGCATGATTAACAAAAACATCTCGAAATGTCTTCATCCATCATGATGCTGTTAGCAGACAGTAACTCTGCGACAAAGGGGAAATATAGTGCTGCTCTGTTTTAGCAGGTGTGGTTTGGTTTGACTAATAAGACAATTGGGACACTGCAGGACGACGAGTCCAACTTCCTCTGCTGCTTTGTCTTCACAGGTGCCACAGAGGCTTAAAGGACGTTCAGCATTACAGTGCTTCTAATGCTTTTGTTTGTTCAGCAATGCTCTGTCTAACATGTGAAGACAGCATGTTATGGTGTGTGGTGTAAAGAGTTGAAACGGTAACTTCTGTAACCTCAAAGCTACCTTTTATTCCATGAATGACAACATCCTCATTATACCCAGCGTGTAATTCAGTTATACTAGTAATTATGGTGAGTAGTGAGTAAACCTGTAATTATGCTTCTCCAATCTGCACATAGGTGAACCGACACGGGTGTCACTTATATATGCATGTGTTTTTCTTTTTTACTTGTACATAGCATTTTTGTCTGCGTTTCGAATGCGTCGCCCAAAAGGAGGTGAATCAGCCAACCAGCTTGCTCCATGAGAGCTGAGATGTGGAAGGTGTGTGTGTGTGTGTGTGTGTGTGTGTGTGTGTGTGTGTGTCTGTGTCTGCTCCTCTGTGATCCTCTGCAACCTGTGACATTTACATGATGCTTGGAGAAGCATAACATCAGTGTCAGTCAGAAATGAGACATTCGTTGACAAAGCCTTACGTTCCACAGATACAGGTGTACGAGGTGTGGCGCATTCCTCCTTTATTGTAGCAGTAGTGCTGGAACAAGCTGCACAAGACAAAAGAAAAAAGAAACCAAAGACACTGAGCGCAGCGCAGATCACAGAAAACAGTAAGACCTGAAGGACTCTCACTGTCCTCTTCCTCACTCCATGCTTTTTAACAATTAATTCTTTAATATCTCACTCAAACCCTCCTCTTGTAACGATTTACCCGCCTCGTATGGGGGTGGGAAAAATATTTGATTCTTCGATGCATCGTGATTCTCTCTAGAATGATTATGTCTCGATGCAGATTAAGTTAATAATCGGAATGTTAATATACAGCTTGCCCGCTGCAGAGTGCTACAGAAAACTCCGTGTGTCTCCTCTGGCCCGCTGATGCTCTGCTGTACACGCATGCACACCAAACACGCATGTGCAAGTTAATCATATACAGATGTTTGAGCGGCGACAAAGCAGCTGCAATGGCTAGCACCAAGTGTGTAAGACTGGCATCGAAATCTCGGCGTTACTTCACTGACAGAGCCATACAGACGCTCTTCAGTGAAACCAAAACATAAGTTTTGGACACTTTGACGAAAATGTGTAGGGTAGATAGGGATAGGGACATCAATTGCCACGGTGCCCTATGTTACGGTAACTGCACGACAATGCTGCTAATATGGTCGCTGCTGCCCATCTTGGAGGATTTGTGCATGTGAGATGTTACGCCCACACCTTAAATCTGGCTTGTCAGCGAGTGTTGTGTTGTGCAGCATTACGTTTTTGTTTTTTTTTTTCTCTCAGGGATATGCTGCTTATTACTCATAACAGGAGGATTTTGTATTATGAGAAGTCTTATTCTTATCTTTGACTGAGAGCAGCTTTTTCTTTAATGACACATAGAGAAGAAAAATTAATCTGTTTATTCTTTTTATTATCAATGACCAAAAGTATATGTTCATTGCCTGTAACAGGAGGATTTTGTGTTCATAGAAAGTCATATCTATTTGTGACAAAGAAAAACCTTTTTTTAAATAAAATATTAGAGAATGTAATTAATCTGTTGATTTTCTTTAATGATCATCCCAAAAGTAGGAAGTGATTAGCAAATTCTGAGTAGCAAACTCAGATTTAAATTAAAAAAAAAAAAAAAAAAAATCATGCATGGAAATGTACACAAAAAAAATGTTGCATCAAGATGTTTTGGGATGCATCGATAATCGGTTTAGAATCGAATCGTTGACCTCTGAATCGGAATCGAATCGTGAGGTACCAAGAGATTCCCATCCCTACTGAGCATACTGTAAAGGGCCATGTACACCTCACAGTGCCACATCTACCAACCTCATTGAGGAGCTGTGAAGCATTTGACATAAACTAGCAACAAACCCACAACAAGCAAGAACCTCAGAGTACTCCCTCACTGTACCTATGATAGAATTATACAGTTAGTGGAGCGTCCAGGTGTGCTGAGGCAGGACATTTCCTTTTGTTCCGACTACAGTGACCCTATCAGCGAAATGTCTATCCAAATGAAAGTGACGGGACCAGAGTTAGTCTCCATATGCCTTAAAAGTTATCATCATGAGACTATATGAAAGCAAAGGCAAATAAAGTAAGGACCACTTCAATGCCCCTGTATAGTGTAGATATAACCATAGAGTAGACAGACATTGTATTCCTGCGTCTCATCACTGAACACGTACATCCCTGGCCTGAAAAAAGAGGATCCTTTGACAAAAGGTGTGACTTACCTCTCCATTTCATATTCTTTCTGTCCGGGCTTCACATGCTTCATGACCTACAGAGAAGAAGTGGGATTATATGTGATTGGCAAACTTCACTGACTCTTTTGAAAATGATCTCAACGCTGACCTGATGCACAAAGCACCGACCCTCATAATCATTTTCTGCGTGTAACTGATGGCATAGCAGCTCATGATTGTTGACTCTCCGTGCATTCTTTTCATGAACGTTTCTCCTTTGTTTATGTGATGCTTTGGGGCATCCTCACTTTTAACACAACATAACACAATGAACTGAGGACTACTCCCTTCAGGACAGTGTGGAGGATTTACGCAAAGTAGGCGTAAAGAGTTCAAAAGTCAGTGAGAGCGCCCACAAGCACTTGCTGATCTGGGAGAACATTTTCTGTGCAGCCATTGGGAAGGTTACACCTGAAAACCCACCAAAAAGGAGGCTCTGGGGACTCATGGGTAGAAACATACCTCAGTAACTAACTCTAATGATCACACACCAAACAGTGGGGGAACCATGGGAGGAAAACAACTGTGAGTGCTCACGGTAAGAGATTTCAGAGGACAGAAAACATGCCCTGAAGAGGTTATTCAAGGTGATAAAGCCAGATCCTGTGCACAAGTAAAATATTGCTTTAATGTTACAGCTTATTGGTCAAAGGCTATCTCTGTTAACTGCTGGCCTCAAAGCTACTGGATGAAGTTAAAATCGATAGCATTTAAACAGTTTATAGCCTTAGAGGATCCTGGCATCTTGAATCCTTTGGGCAGGTTTTGAACTCAATAAGCAGCTCAACACGGAGATACTTTGGGTGTTTAGTGTCGTGCTCTCCACTTTTCTTTCTACAATGTTCTTTTAGTGTTTGAAATATAACAGTATATATAAAGTATAACAGTCTGAGTGCCCTTGCAGATGCTCCGTGTAGCCAAGAAGGATCTTACCATTTTATGGGCTTCACTGGAAATCCTGTTGGTGTATCGCAGGACCTCCAGCTCCATATCGGTCTTAACCAGACGGCTGCAGATGGACAGAAACAAGAAGTGAGAGACCAGCTCTCTCATTCTGATCATTACGCTGGCAGTTTATCGATGCACGTGACGATGAATAAACAGCCAAACAGTACGGGGAATTCACACAACTCTGAGCTAAAGGAAGACAGTATTTGTATTGTGATGGATGAACAGAAACATTTTGGAAATCCTTCTTCCTAACATACACTGTGAATAGAGTAACTGATCATTCCCAGGAACACAGTATACAAATCAGACCTGTTGTTTCTTGACATTCCAGAGTGAATCTTCCTCCACTGTTGAAAATGTTCAAAGCAAAGCAAAATGTAATGCGGTCTTTGTTTTAAACTTAAGCTTTAAGAACATATTAAAATCTGCTTGGTGATTCATTTATGATGGAAAAGCAGTAGCTGCCCTTGAGGTGGCTAAATACTGCAGAGCATCACTGATTTCTGCAATAACAGAAACAACTAAATAACACAAGGAAACGGTAACCAATAGTAACACAAATGAAGGTGGAAAAAAAAAAGCTCATTAAAAGAGAGCCATGTAAGCTCTGCAGAGTGGAGGGAGACGGGGGGGTTCAGTCACATCCTTCTCCCCAGTAGGTGTGCCTGAAAAGCATTCCTCCTCATTTTAGAAAATGTCAATTCATCTGGAGGGAGAGAAGTCTAATGCCAAGGACAACCAAGCGAGCACGAAGTCCATTACCTCCGTGCAGACTGGTTTCTGATTCTCAGACGGGAAAAAAACAAGGCAAAGAAAAGCTCCCGTTTCTGATTGCAGACACACAATTACCTGACGGGGAGGCTGTCATTGACGAGTTTTGTGAGCTAAAAGCAGCAGAATGACTGAAAACACTTCTGGGTAATTAAGAGAGAGGCGACAGGCTTTGTTGGCTTTCTGAATAATAATATCAAACATATTTTAATTACTTACCATTCCACAATGACTGGGTGCAAAAGAGTGTTGTTCACCTGGAAGCTGAAAAAACAAACAAACCAAAAAACCCAACAATATTGTAAATATAAATAAAGCTTTGGAAAGGTTCAATAAAGATCATCTCTTCCCTGAACATCCTGCCTGTTTACCTCTATGAGTGAAAGTCTGCCATTTCCTGCTGTTCTGTTTTCCCCGTCACATCCGCTTTCTAACACTGTCAAAATCCCCACATTCACACTCTGACTTCACCAGACTCGACCTCTGCCAGTGATCCTCGAGCCAATCAGCCCCTGGTTGCTATTCTTTAAATCTTTCATACCTACTTTGGCTGAAAATCACCACCACGACCTCCAGGATATCCAGGGAGACTCAAATGAGAGATTCCATTAACCACCTGCAGGCTTTACTCCACCACCACCAGCGTGTAGACTCCGGGTGGATACTGTCTTTATCTTCACATGAGCCTACGTTTAATGAAGATGCTTATCATCGATGAACTCTAATCACCCCAAACTTTCTCTGTTGCTAACCTCAATAAATACTGTTACACGCCTCCAACTGAACTCTCCTTATTGAAATGCAATGTGATGCAATGGATTAGCTCTGAAATAACTACATGACACTTCTTAGCAGTTAGGGTCAGAATAGATCAAATGTTGTACGTGGTTAAAAAGAAATAAAAACTAGGTAAGGACAATGCTAACAATGGCATCAATTAATAACTAACAAGCAGAAACAAGATTATTTGCTTCATGAAATTAAATTCAGAATTAGGTTAATCAGCAACAATCAGTATGCATAAGATTCTGCTGTATCCTTGGTTAGAATAGAAAAAAACAACCAAAATAAAAACAACAACAACCTCCCGAAACAAAGTATAATTATGTTAATGCAAAGTGATGCCAATTAAACATACCGGCTAATTCCTTCAAAGGAGGCCTCGCGGCAGATGCTCCCACTATCTGTGTTCTGTCCTCGCTGCCGTGGAAAAAACAAACACGAGAAACAGGAAATGACATCACAAGCTTGTGCGTTCAAATGTCAATACAATAAATTAAATTGGTTTATATCCAGAGCGATAATCTACTCTATAATGACAGAGGGACACTTTTGGACAGCTGTAGAATTAGTAAAAAGGAATTTGCATTTGTTCTCACATTACACTTTTTAGCAATCAATCAATATAAAACACAAACAAAATATTCTGGATACAATGAGACAGCTGGCAGCTGACACCAGGACTACCATCCTTAAAGTTGGCCCAATACAACCCACACCACACCTGAAGAACTGGTCCTGTGATCAGTCATCTGGTTTTCAATAAAACCGTAGCTAGCTAGCTAAAACTAGCTAGAATCAGGTAGGAATGAGTGTCGCACTGTCCTAACTACACTCTACAACACAGAGAAGCTGCCAGTGTACCAGCGTTAGGAGAGATGCTGGTCTCAGGTTGGACAGGACATCAACAATCTGCAAGGAGACAGACAGGAAGTAATTAGAAGACTGAGACACACAGCGGAGCAGAAGAGACAATAAGCCAGCTTTCTTTGGCTCTCAGTCTGCAGAATAAAGGTCACTCTGGCAGACGCTGTTGCGGCTATGTGGCCTTTCTGGTCCTCAGCAGCACGCTGAATGACAAACCTCAAGCGACTTTATTACTCCTCTGCCAACAGCCTAAATGTCAGATAACAGATCCCTGACTCACAGACTATGTGCTGATATTTAAGCACTGTTATTATTATTAACAACGCAGAAATGGACTTCATAAAAACATTCACTGCACTGTCTCTGCACAACTTCAATCTCAATCGAAATTGCAGCATCATTTTGGGACGCTGGAATAATTACTATCATGCTGAAAAGTCTGAAATGCTGTTGTGGGGATATCGTTCTCATTTAAACGGTGATTCAATGATTAGCTGCAACAATAACTTCAACCCATAAAAAAGATGCTGCTTCAACTCACAAATGTCCCCAAGTGCTTCCTAACGACTGCTTTCTGTATGAAGCTTGGCTCCCTCAGAGGATTAGTGGTACCCGTGAATGTGGATTATGATATGGAGTCATTGTATTTCTATAATTGGCTGCATGTTGCCACTACTGAGCTTCACTACCCTCTAGTTTATTCTGCCATCTCGTAATGTTACTGAGAGGGAAAAACAATTAATGTATCCGCCCCTTAATTCTAATCACCTCCAACCCTTTCACCAAGATTCATGGAAATGGTCGTTTTTTTGTAGTACAGCTGACAAAGTAGACAAACAAACCAACCAACAAAGTGAACTGAAAACATAAGTTCCTCTGCAGAGTCCGAGGGGGGTTGAATAAAGGGCAACTGGATAACCATGACGTGGATGACTGAGTATCTTCACAGACTCCTTGGTGGAGGTAATAAGATTTTTTCATGTGTGCAGTGGTTGTAAACCACTGGAGTAAAACACACTTGTCAGCCAAGTAAAGCCAAATTAAAGAAGCTTGTAGAGGAATGAGGATTTTTCTGAAATCAAACAAAACCTGGAAAGTCAGTGGTAACAAAAAACAATGTGTATCCTCCTGGGGGGGGGTTTAAAGTAAAGGGCTTACTATCAGCTGTACAATAAAAGTTTTAGAAGACAACTGTGACTTCATGCACATACTTGAAATTTTCTTCAAATATTAGCACAGAACTAAAAACATGGACATCAAGAAAACACCAGCCAGATAGTTAAAAAGGATGAAAAACTAATTATTCATATTTTTCTTCATAAAGTGCTGCAATCAACAGTTAAACTCTTTGCATGTTTAGCAGAGCTATGCCGCTACAACTGTGTGTGCAACAACACCTTCCTTGTCTGAGTGTTTGAAAAATAGAAAACTGCTCAAATATTCATGACCTCGCTCTGATAAAAAGCCACATTGTTCTCTTTCAGGTGCTTCTGTTGGCAGCACTGCCAGCTGAATGCTGAACACCAGCACCTGATTTCTCTGTCTGATTTAACGGCAGTATTAGTAAGACAAATGCAGCAGCAGTTATTATATGATTTCATGTTTTCTAATATTATACTGCAGTGTTGCTATTGCTTCATGGAAGAAGTGCCTGTCGAAAAGCAATCATTTCACTCTTAACCTGCAACTAATTAGGAAATCTAACACTTCAGGCAGGTGCAAAGATGGAAAAACACTTGGGTTATCATCAGCAGGTCATTGACAGATGAGTCTAAATGGAGAAATGAACGTAAAACTGGGTATGATCGTTTCAAATGCAAACTTCTAGTGATTTGCTGGCCAGTGAAACCTGTTTTATTATACTCAGATTATTTTATTTTGATTTGTCAACATGCACATCTTCAAAATAGCTCTGGAGCCGTCAACACTCCAGTGCATCTCCTCTGGGAATCTGCTGTCGGCACTGATACGCTGTCTTCCCAAACTCTCAAAATAGGCAATTACAGACAGTCTGAGCAGGAATGTATATTTAGACCAGGCTGTTAAAGTGAAAAGAAAGGAGCTGTGGGTTACACATTTTAAATAAAATTCTGAATAAAAGTCTCCAGAGAACGTTGGTGGTTGATCTCTGTTAGAGGTGTATACGCACACAGATGAATCATCAGCTTGAGGCTCCACATGCTTTGCGTGAGCTCAACTACTCCACAGTTTCTCAGACAATAACAACTGATGTCATGGACTGCTCCCTGAGCTTTTACATCCTCTAACACAAACGTGTGCACCTGCCCAACACATACAATTACATGCAAGCTAAAAGCTAAACCTTAAAATGCTCCATGTATGTTGACTGTTTAGCAGAAAAAGGGTGTATAATTGAATTTTACATGACATATTTAGCTAAGCAGATGTAAATGATGCAGGTATGCAACAACACTTTCTACCGCAGGGGGTCTAAGTACAAACCCAAACCAGATATTGGTGTGACCATCTGGCACCACAGATTTCTTTGCCAGGAGGGTCAAATAAAAGAATGATGACTTTCACCTTTAAAACAGTCTACGGAGGCACTAATGTCCTTTGCTGTAACTTCATAGCTCAATGACTGAACATCAAGGTTCAGTTACTGCACAGAAAAAGGTCAGACACACACACACACACACACGCGCGCACACACGCGCACACACACACACACACACACAGGCTGTAAAGAGCAGCACCAGCACAGGAACACTTACGTCACAGGTGTATTGCACCTCGTCAACAGCATACTTCTCCTTGAAGTGCTCTTTAGGAAAGATCCTGTCCACATGCAAAACACACAGCAGTTAAATTCAAGTGCAGTCAAACAAACAAAAAGACAACACATACAGTCAATAGGTATTAAGAGGACAATCTCTAACTACTCCTATTCATCTGCACGTTCAGGCCATTTTTAAGTCATCTTATCAAAACTGCATTTTTAATCATTTGCAAGAGGGTTGATAATTTCCAAAACAAGCGATAAATAAAAAATGAATCGATATAATTTGTTTGACTTACCTTCTTTTCTTACACACGAGCAGATTGGAAATATCACAGCAGGATTTGGTTTGATACAGTGAAATATGTCTGAGGTGGTTTGGGTGATGACAAAACTATTAAGTCTTAAATGGTTCTTGGTGATATTTACAAGAACTAAAATAAATACAGATGCTCATATAAAAGCATGCTGGGTGTAAAGGAGCTAACTGTGTCGCACATGACTTTGTCAACCTTTTCTTCAAGTTACCGCTCACAGCTATGGAGCGGCTGGTGAGGACTGCAGGCCATGTACACAGCTCTTTGAAGATTAGTGACTCACTCTCCCATCCAAGTAGCATAGCTTTCAGGCAGTTTGGGAACAAAAAGGATGGATTTCCCAGAGTCCACATCAATGGCTCCATAACAGTCAGGCTCAGTTACTCCAAAAGCCCAGTGAAAGAAAGACTCCTGCAGAATGGAAAGAATCAGCCAGAGCATTAATGAGGGACATTATGATAGCTCGTCCATTCTGGTCAGATTACTACACGGGAAAAAATAAGATGCACTTCTTGATGAGGCTAGCTGCATCAAGAGAGGTGAATACAGAGGACAAAAGCAAAATAAAACTTTGAATGTGCCCACTGATTTTTGTAAGAAGTCACACCCTTAGGTGGGAGTGCTGGGAAAAGTGAGATTGCAGACAGAAATGATTTCTCTGCAGGGGGGCTAGCCTACATATTTTTGACAGAATGTAGAGATTAACAGTACCAGAGAAATTCAGAGCTGGATTTTACTTTAGGAGAACTCCAGATGAGGTTTTTGTGGCACCTGATCAGAAAGCCCTGTGGGCAACTTAGTGATCGAGCACAAGCAACTGAGAGGAGACTGACACAGGACATGTTGAAGGGGCTCACTGCTGGCCTGGGGATCATGGATTGATGGATTAATAAATGCAAAACCTTGTCCTCACCTCAGCGTCAGTTTTGCAACAATCCCAGAGTCAACTTCAGACTACCTACCTGCCTGAAAAGGAGGTCTGTGTCCGTGCAGTACCTCTGCTTCTGCTCTCCTCCCTGCAGCACCACCACTGACTGCAGCACCACTCCATCTTTGGCTTTTAGCCCAGTGCACAGTCGCCGACGATTCTCTGCAAACAGGGCAGCGGACACCCTCAGGGTGTCATTACCCAGCCAGTAGATGGGTCTGAGAGGAGAGGGAGAAAGAAGATAGGGTGGAGAAGTGGTCGGAGGGACTAACCCTCAACTGACAGACTCTGGGTCTACATTAGGACTGTTGTGTCAAAAGGCACACAAGCCGAAAAGAAAATTATCCAGTATCCAGACTGTCCCGACCATCATCAGCACGTGCACACACACACAGTAAGAAGGGACCCATTATGTTTTTAGCTCTATCTGGAGGTAATCCTGGGGATTTGGTCGTTACCTTTCAGCCTGAAGTGCTGGGTGAACCACAGGCCAGCCTGCCTTCAGAAAGACTTAAGACATAAATATAGATAGATAGAAACCCTTTAAACTGATAGTTCTTGGTCATAAATCTTGGTCTCTGGCCACGACTTCACTGATAAGATAACAAACATATGATTCAGCGTGGACTGTACCAAAAGTTAATCCATAACCTCTAGTATTTTATGGCTCAAGGATTTCTGAATCATTCACTGCTGGCTGAGTATACAGGTGTAACTGTGTGTATGAGGACAGATCATCCCTAGTGAGGTGGTAAAGCAGACACAGTCAAGCACTACAATGCAATCCAAATACCCCGCAGGCAGCAGCCCAGCAGCAAAAAAACAAAAACAAAAACAACTCAGAGAATGTATTATTTTAAGACTGCAAGTTATTGATTTACTGTTTTTTTTTGAGTAACAAGGTGCACCTGAGGATTCTTCCAATCTCTGCCAGAGATAACCTTATGCCTGCGGATTGCTGACAACTTTATGATTACCACAGCACATTCTTTATCTGATGATCACAAGAACTCTGCCTGGGTTGCATTGTGAGCCCTGTGCCTCCCAACTTGTGGGTCCGCATCAAACAATATTAGAGGAACAAGAAAAATACATTCTGTTACATTATTATTTCTGTGATTTTCCCCAGTTTATGTTTTATCTTGAGAAAAATTAGTTGCTACAGATATTTGAAAATACATCAAATAAAAGAGTGGTGAAGGGTCACAAGCAGGCATTGCTTTATTTTCAGGGTCCCCAAACAAAATAGGTTGTGAAGTAAGTTACTTCACTATAAAAAGCAGCTGCAAACATGCTCACTATAGTCTTTAAAAAAATCTAATTTTTTCTGAGCAGCGCTTCCTGAACGGAGCGGTCAGTGAGCTAGCTCAAGCTTTAAGTTTAGGGAAGTTGGATGAAGAGTTTAATTCCTTCAGATTCGTGTTCAATGGCGCTGTTGTGAAAAGTGTTGTTAAATATTTTTCAGAGACAGTTAGTGACAGTTGCAACATATCGCCTCATACGTCAATGGTATAGAAAGTTTACAACATCCTAACAAAACTAAACTTCAAGACATTTTGGAGTCAGTCGCACGCTGACAGAGTGGACTAACGGCACATCTGCCTGGCAACAGCATTAACATCAGACGAGCTCGCGAGCTAAGTAAAATGACACCTTTATGTTATGCTCTTTGTGTGTGGACTGACAGCTAAAGCTAACACGACGATATTAATTATCTGACCAAGCCTAAATAACGTCACATATTCCAGTCTGTCAAAGCGCTGTCAGAAAGCAGAAAACCCAAACTCACTGTGGTGCTGCAGCCATATTGACGTGCTGGTCCAGACTGTCACGTGCTAAATGCAGTCACGTGAGTTATGTGCGGCTCTGGTCCAATCAGCTGACGTGTCATTGTGATGCGTTCAGGGGCTTGGGAAATACTATAGTGAAGTTGCTTTGCGAGACACATGATTTTTTTTCCCCTTTTCTTCCTTTCTTTTTTGTGCTGCAGTCAGTAAAAGAAAAAACACAATCATACAAATTGAAAACACGTAAAATGAAAAGCTGAAAACATACAAGAGGGTGAAAACAATGCAAACCCATTAACTACAACTGAAAATACTTCAACCCGTAAATGTCATATCATTGCAAATACTATAATTGCAAATATATATAGCAGGTGTAAAACTGGTGGTACATTGCATCTTTACAATACAATACTGTACTATGCAATAAAGAATAAAATGGGATCAGCAAAAACACACTATTAAGTGTGAGTGAAATATTACAGAAATACATAAACAGCAAATAAGCGCAAAGAATAGTATGAGATTCATATACAAATCGTTTATGCAACAGAATTAATATAGTTCATGTTTTTTACCACATTATTCACTTTTTCAGTACTTCAGTATGGGTTTTTCTGTTTATGGGGTTCATGGAGGCAAGGTCAGGTCCACTGAGGCCAACAATGACTGAACGCGAAGTGCTGATTGATATCTATCTATCTATCTATCTATCTATCTATCTATCTATCTATCTATCTATCTATCTATCGGCACACGCCATCCAGCTCTCTGCTCTCGGTTTGTTTCATAATCATTCTAGCTCCATCTGAGGTTATACATTACATTTTTTATTTTTTTATTGAAAAGAGGAATAGCACGATTAAGACAACTGACCTTGTGGAGTCACACAAGAGATCTGCTTTCAGTTCTTCTTTGGTATGTGCTGAGGAAGTGAAATTATCCATGGTCATGAATATGAATGAGCCCACACAGAGAGAATTAGACCATATTCTATCATTTACAGGGAACACGTAATGTGTTTATACTTTCACATGCATACGTGCTGAGAATCGAGTACATAATAATTAGTTATTCATATTTTTTTCACTGGTGCTTAGTCAGTGAGTTTTTCAAATAGGACAGCTTTGTTTACTGACCTGTGTACCAGATGCCATTGTTTACAAGTTATAACTGGAGTAATAGGTCATATTCAATCTATCAAGTGCTGAAGGGTTAGGAAACACCACTAAACATATAAGATAATTTACTCCCTGTCTTTTGGTTCGATTCTGCAGTGGTGCTTTTACAGTAAAAACAGTAGGGGGAGATGCAACTCTCCTCTCTTTTGTGACAATGCAGGGGAAATTTGGTAAATAATTAATTATTATGAGTGACTGCAGATACATGATGCAGGTAACTCTGAACAATATGTCACAAAAGACAGCATCCAGGCATAGATGATGAACTGTCAAGAAGGCTGGCAGACTGACAATGAAGCATGAGCAGCTTTCACTATGATGACAGGTAGATGTATATGGTAACAAGATATTTTGACACCTATCTGTTTTTCTGCTAAAATAAAACTTTTCCGTTTGATTACGACTTCCAAACTGGCTAGATGGAAGCTGTCTGTAATGTTCATTTTAATCTTATTGTTGGTGGATGGGGAATTCTGGACTGGAAAATAGCTGGAAGTAGTCAATAAAAGTGAAAGTATTAAGTTTTTGGAAATGCCATTTATCCGCGTCTAAACTCTTTCAAAGTGTGTGCTCATTATGTAGACTTACTATTTCGTGGAAAAATGAACACTGAAGACTTACTTAGATTTCCAGATATTATTAATAAGGCTCCTAACCTTTCCACCACCCTTTCTGCCAGTGTGGTCTCAGTTAAATGAGGCCATTCCTCTCAGTAAGTTGTGCCCAATTTGAACAAGAGGCAGTTTTACTCATTACATTCATATGAATACATTGGCTGATTTTGAAAAGACCAAAGTACAATCCAATTAGAGTCATCCTTGTTTTTCTTGCAAAATACAATGAACTTACAGGAAAGACAGATTAGTTCCTATACAAATCAATGGCTTGATTCAAACTCCTTCCAAACACGACTCAAGAATATATTCTAATGTTCCACACTCATAATTTTGTTGTTCTCGCCTCAGTGGTCTATGTTTCTGCTGGAAGTACAAAGGGAGACTCTGGGACGCCAGGCGTCAAGCCACCACTGTCACTGTAGACTGAGTGCCAATTGCCCTGCATCCTAAATTTTATCTCTTGTGCCAGCTGTAAGCTGTGCTGATACAGTTGAACTGCTCAGCTTTGAACCTTTGACTTTACTCCTTGCAGGCGTTGAGCATTTGCAATGGAACGAGGAGCGACTCCAAAGACACTGAGGACAAAAAGGGTCAAAATACACAGAAGAAAATAGGGTGGCTGGGAACACACAATAATATAACACTCCTGGTGATAGATATTAAAAAGGGTAGTTTACCAGAAAATTAGTTCAAAAGCTGAGGGCTTGTGACTTGAAGGTTGCTGGTTTGTCAAACCGGCTCAAAAAGCAAACAAGGCTTAAAGCCCAACAAGCAAGACTGAGATTACTGATGGCAGCTACCAGATCCAAAAGTGTGGATATATCGCTACTTCCCTATGAAACAGCTTTCAAGATAACTTCTAAAAAAAATTTAGCTCTTGGTTAACATTCCCAATCAAATGAAGCCAAACATTTCATTCAGCATTTAATCTGCTGAATACAGAGGCTAAATACTGGGAAAGCTGTAACACAGGAGGAGGAGGAATGGCAGTTTGTAAGACTTGTGTGGAGACTGAGCCAAAAGCAGTGCTCTGCAAATTACCAACGTCAGCGTATGGACGGAGAACAGAGGTTTTGAGAGCATTTTGATACTTCTGATCCATTTCAAGTGCCCTGTCACTCCCAGGATCAGTTTTAATCATCATAAATCCAAGATGACCAAGATACAGGCCTTACAATCAGTTTTCCAGACAGGTGATGAGAAAATCACACCTAAAAAAGAGATCAGATCACTAAGTCACAAACTGACCCTGTCCCTCTCCTACAAACATGCTTCAGTCAGTTAGGCAGACAGTGGAGAGTGGCGAGAAGCACAATTGACTCAGATTATTTACTCTCTTCACATGACCAGAAGAGGATTTAATTAAAGCACAAAAAGCCGCCTGCAGGCAGATGGGCACTGCTGAGTGGGTTCTTACTGTAATGCCTTCCGGTGAGCAGACACATGTGTCTGTGACAGAAGTGGGTAAAGAAGGATTTTACAAAATGTTATTATTCATATTATTCAAATATATTTAATTCCTTCAAAAGCTCATGTTACTCACACCACTATTATTATGCCAGGAGTGCAAAAAGGATTCTAGGTGACTGAAATACAAAAAATAATGCAAACCTTACAGTAAATTTTGCATGTGGTATTAAACCCATGACACCTTGTCCATAGACAAGGGGAAATAAATCTATGACTGTAATCTGCTGGCTCCCCTCCAACTCTAATCCTTAACCTCAGGTAACTTGCTCCAAATGTATTTGGAGTGTATAAATCAAAATATGCGATGCAGATGGTAAGATTATGGATGTTAGGATGATTGAAGATGCATATGAAGAGATCTTTTAAACTGAGTTGAAGTGGGATAACCACTGTACACTGCATGACGAAATTAGAATTAGATTAAATTAGAGTAATAGTAAACTGAGCTTGGGTGGGTGTAGTTCATAAAAAAGCTGTGTGTCTCTCCTCTGTGTAATCAATGCACCATGCACAGATCAGTCAGTTGAAAATATAAATTGTAAGGCAGAAGGTTTTTTTTTTCTTTTTCCCCAAGCTGCTGGATGACAGTGTAAAGCCTTACTTGTACCAGAGAGCTCAAGGTGTGAAGGAAAGCAAGAATATGAATGTGAATGAGGGGAGTGCTGAAAAGAAGCACATAAAAAGAAACCTTCTTGAAATTTAAAATAGCTTGGGGCACAATGACACCACTCTGCTGTTACACAAATGAAAACAAACAAGCAAACAAACCAAAACTCCTCTGTTGATCAGATTAATCTATAACTTTATCAGATGCAGAATTCTGAGATTTCTTTCAGCCTATAGGCAGTAAACAGCAGACGATGCGAGAGAAAAAGACTCAGATTAAATGAAATGTAGTCAATGAGAGCAGTCAAATATCAGAGAAAATCCTCAGAGCAGTCTTTCCTCTTTCCTTACTCCTCCTTTCCTAGTCTGCAACTTTAAGATGCTGCAAAGTGTTCTCTAATCATCACACAAGCAACCGCATCAAACCCTTCTCCTGTTCTGATCACTTGAAATTACTATCAGTACGTCTTCCACAATGAATGAGTGATATACTCTGTCCCTTTGCATTGCATGTCTGGTTCTTGCGTGACCTTGGAATTCCACCAATTTGATTCAATTTAGTTTCCTTCCACCAGTTGAGGACTAAAATCTGTATTTGCAATATTTGTCACATTGCATACGAAGTTACTCTGATTGTAATCTATAAAACTGTCTTGTGACAAAGCAAAGGAAGATGTGACAATGGGTTTAAAACACAAGGCATAGCGGGACGGTTGTAGGTTTAAGGCTTATTATTAACATTAATTACACTGATAAGTTAGCGGTTTCATTGTTCACTGATATCAGAACAAGAGTCAGCGCCACACAGAAGAAACAAGCGCACTGCTGATTTGAAAATTATGCTACAGTGTAGAATTCCACCTGCATGGAGACACCGATCACTATCTGAACAAAACACAAAGGGCTGAGTTAACAGAATAATGGAAATTGTAGCTAAGGCTCCCTCAGCAGGTGGTGTGTTTGAGGTAGAGTTACACTGATTAGTTACTCATGAAGCATATGAATAATAGGCTAATTACTGCAACACCCTCCACTGCAATAAGAAATGAAACCAAAGGTGTTTTGACAACCTCAGACATAACAGCGCAGAGAAAATCAATCACAGTGAAGGGGGTGTAGCTTAGTGATGAGTTTGGTATGGCGCATATTTCATGCTTCCTGATCTACTGACGGCCTTGGTATTACAATTTGCATTCTGTGTTTCACTCTATAGATGACACCATTGTTTTAGAACAATGTGTGTGTGTGCATTGAATGAATTGATCAGTCAAATTTGCTCTCATTTGGGCCGTGAAAAAGGTCCAAGCAATGACGTGGCTTAAGGGATTTTGTATTGCAATTCAATACTCTATATTTATGCAATTCCAGGTTGTTTTTTCTAGACAGACGAATGGTGTCTGTATAATGAGGACCAGTATTTGTGGCCGCATGGATGATGGTCCAAATCAATCTTGATTTGTCAGGTGGAATAAATCTATTGAGGCAACATGTACACTGCTCCAAGGTCAGTGTCCTTTCATCTTGATGCAGCTGCACAGACTATTCACTCATGATTTTCTGACATGTTTTCATTCTCAACATACAAGAGATCATTCATTAAGACACTCATAATAACTTACAACTATCCATGAGGTGACCTTGGCAGCTGGAATACATGCACACAAACAAGAACAGCAACATACCAAGAGTTTATACCAACAGCTTACTGAAATGTAAATATCAATGCTTAAAAAGTCTTGCATTTGCCTGAAACACTGCACTGTCATCTTTACTTTACTGTAAGACTTCTATCCTTCAAAGTTTGACAGTCACTATGTTTGCATCCCCATGGGTGCAATGTTGGTGGCACAACTATGATGTGCCAATTCCTTTCCATCTGCCGAGATGCCAGAGCGAGAAATGAATGGTCTGGTAGAGTCGGCTCTGCTTGTTTCCATCTTGTTAATATGCCTCTGAGAGGCCCGCTGTAGCCAGGAGACTCACTAGAGGCCGATCTCCAGAGAGGTGAACAAGATAAACATGACTATAGGAGGCAGTGGAGACCTTCAGAGCTGCGAAAATAACCTTGTATGGAGTAGAGGACAAGTTGCTCTGCTCCGCTCTTTTTGCACAGAGAGAACTAGTCAGAGCTACATTAAGCTGAAAGCCAATAAAGAGTATATGGGCAAATCAAGGTCGTATTGCTGCCTTGTTAGAAAACAATAGCCAAATTAAAGATTCACCAGAAAAAGACTAACACTGTATGAGCCCTCTCTCTGACCATCTGACCATCTGGTAGTATGAACCAGCATATACCAAACCATACATTCGGTATACATTATATATTATCATTTTTTATTTCATGTATGTGTTGGAAAATTAATTGCACTGGCAAGCAGGTTTCACACCTGGGAGGATGTGTACAGCCAGATTGGACGGATCATTCTCTGCTCTGGTTCAGCCTGTTGAGTTTAATGTTCTTAAATCACTATTCTTTAACATAATCTCTTTAACATCCTGTCTAACAAACCTGCATCTTTTGACAGCTGTTTTTAACACCCTAACTTGTAAAATGTGTTCAGACAGATCTGCATTTATTCAGGGAATCATTCTGACAGCTTTTTAAGATGATTTAACATGATCAACATAATCTAGGAGCTATGGAAAACACCAGCCCTGCGACCTTAGCTAAAATGTCCAGTTTAGGCTGAAATGACTGTTTGGGGTGACTTCACTCTATGGAACTTAAAGATATTTCTAAATTCTTTTGGCCATCTTATTATATATCTATTCAGGAGAAAAATATTCAAAACTCCTCTCCTCACCTGACTGGCTCTGGTTGTGGAGGTAAAGAAGGCTGACATTCACTAGCTTCTACCCACCAGGCCTCTGCACCCCTCTCACTATGGAGGGGTTGGAACCCATTTTTCCCCTAGTTTCTATCTGCTTGTAGCTAGTCACACGTATGTAATGCATCTTGTTTTTCCCATTGAGAGATGACTTGGTGAATGTGTTTTATATGTGGCATTCCCATCATGACAGCCTCTCAGTGAAAGTGATCAGCAGAGGCCTTCACATTGAAGAACCCAGGGTGCAGAGAAATTAGGCCCATATTGGATGATCCCTCACCACACGATTTACCTAAGTGCCTACAGTCTTCCACTGAGGGCTAAAGGGGGCCTTTCTGAAGTTACAGTGAATCTGAGCTCTTCAAACATCGAGCTGTCTTGGGAGGTACTGTAGTCTTTTCAGTGTAGTTGATGAAATGCTTCAGTTTTCCACAGTGACTTGCAACTGATACAGCAGTAATTACAGCAGGTCACAGTCCTGCATCGGGCTGATGCCAGCTTTTGAAAGCAGAGATTTCTACTTTTAATGCTAACCAGGACATGTACTGTATGTCATATGATACCACTGTGTTACAAACACTCAAGACTAGCATCAGTGTTAATTATAGTGTGGAAATGATAAGTCATTTGACTGATGTGACTAACTTCAGCATCTTATTCCAGAATTTAAACAATTATGAAGTTCCATATGTGGGCTATCTATATCAATTATTGTTCTTGTTACTGGTCTTTTACTGTTCCTATCCACTAGATACTCTTAACAAATCAGGAAGTGGAAGTCTGCCTTACCTGAATACAGCATCTTATATTCATGAGCACTGTCAAAATGGCAATATGAGAGAATATGAGCCCACAAAAGATAGTCCCTTGGGAAAATTGCATAGTTCCAGTGAGAAGCTTTTAGTTTAATAGCAGAATTATTTGAGCTGAATGTAAAATAGTGAAAACTGAAAGCAGAGTGTGTTATGAGACATTTGTTACTGCTTGAGAAGAGAATGAATATGGCAGGATAATGCTCGTATTCTTTATATTCTCTGCATATAAATTTGCACCAGAGGGTCTTCACAGTATGTTAATACCAGCCTTGACCTTCACACATGTAAACACTGTATCTGACCGGTATAATTAGCTCAAACAGTCAAACTAGTTCACTGAAGGTTGCAAGAATTGGCATACATTATACCATTCTGTACCCGACTTAAGGAGGGTGATGACTGCGGTAGCACTCAGCAACACCTGATGCCTGTGGGGGTAGGTGAGAACACAGTAACAACCAGGACACGTGTGCCTTCATGCTCAGTGAAAACTGCTTAAAGCAAAGCTTAGAAAAACAAATGGAGGCTCATAAAGGAAGATGACCTCTATCTGATGCTGTTTAAATTTCCAAATGTACTTTAAAAAACAAGAGTAATAAAACTATGGCAGATGGTGAGGAAAAGGGATCAGGTTAGTGAAGGCAGAGCCAAATCCAGATCAAAGGCTGCTCTCGCTGCAGGTTAAGCAACAGTCACATCCATAACCCAGGACAGCTGTTTATGATTGAAGAGGATTAGGGACAGCACACATATTTCATCAGGATTTATCCTCGTCAAATTCTAAAAGTAGATTCCGCTAAAGCCTCTCACTTTAGCTCTGAAATAATTGTAATTATTATGCAACTTCTTTCCAGCGGAGGTCAGCTGTGCCAGTGCCTCAGGCATTTGGCAGATCAGTCATGATTACCCTCAAATGTCCTTCAGGTTTAACAGTGCAGGGGTAGAAAGAATAGGTACCATCTGTTTTCATTTCAAAATGACGTAAATGCTTGTCGCAGATGTACAGTCAATCAAAATTAACATGCAAGGAAACTGTAACCCTGATACTTTTGTGGACCTGCTGCAGTGTAAAGACCCTTTCATTGTCTACAGCTGAATTTTGTGTGAGAGACATTTCATTAGGCTGAGAGAGACAACCAGGCGAAAGAGGTTTAGGTTTGTTTCATGCAGCTTTAATTATCCAGTAACATCACGGAACACTGACTGATGGTTGATCATTTCACTAAAAATGTCCATTTATGTTCTTCTAGTGACAATTAACAAGTGTTAATCAGATCAAATAAAATACACATAAAATTGTTTAGAATAAGATATCTGTGTATGTGTATGTGTGTGTGTGTGTGTGTGTGTGTGTAGACTGTAAATTCTGTATACTGTTTGTATCATCTGGCTGAAAACAGCAGGTGTTCTGTCTGAAAGAACAACATGCAGAGCCCTTTAGCAGCATACGAGCAAACACACACTGAATACACACACTAAGTCTTTCTCCTCTCCTCCTTTTGCTCCTTGTGAATTTTAGAATTAAGAAACTGGAGTCCATCCAGGACTTTCATTCGCACTTATCCTTGCTCTACATGCTGTAAACGCAAATATGAAAGCAGTCTGGCAGGCAGTTATGTCATCATTGACCAAAAGAGGAGCGTCACATTCAAAGAAGCAGTGTTTGCTAATGTAACGGCCCAGCTGATTTGGTTGAGAAGTTGAACAGCTGTGAGAGTGTATAAGATCAGAGGTTTTGATGTGGTACGCTGGGAAAAAAATGACACTAATTTAGTTTCATTAACTCTATGTAGAGAACACAGTGTCAAAACTGAAAAGGAAACAGAAAAACCAAAGAGGGAAACTCTCTCTGTCTTCATTAGGTGGGATGTGATTTGCAGACTAACAACGTATGTGAGAGATGGCTTCTTGGGGAAATGCTATAAATGAACTGTGAAAGGTAATGGAATAACCATGAAGGTTTCGCACTGTTTTTATGTTTGGAGTACACTGTGATGGAATTATATTCTAATTTATAACATGTCACTTTTGTCTGTTGTTTTTCCACTCAAATACTTTTATTTCTGTTTTATTTTAATCATCATCAGCAGCAGAAATGCCCCAAATATAACATGTGTTGACATGTGACGTATGTGTAGTGTCTCATAGAGAAGATCGTCCTCGGTCATAAATACTTGTTAGGTAAAGATAGATTGATGAGAATAAAGGAGCCTGTTTCTGTGTCATTGTTATCAGTAAATAATACACCTAATCCTGCAGAACAAGCTCAACTGGTAGAAACATAAACATTATTTACGCTTTGGAGGGGAGAAGTTAATTGCAGGTACATTGAGCTTTATATTCACACAGCGATGCCCCCTGTCCTCAGTGGTGTGCTGTGACAACTGGTTATTCATTTAGCTGTGACACTCCATCACCACAAAATAATTGCCTCTCCTGCCAGAGATAGTATGAGATTAAAATATTAATATAATTTAGCTCGCTAATGCATGCAAAAGTTTTTTTTTATCATGATGAAGTGTCCATGGAAAGATATTTTTATCTCTGCAACCTGCAGTCAAATGAGTTACCCCCACCACTGCGTGGATGATAGATAAAAGAAGTGAAGCTGGTTTTGATTTGAAATGTCAGTAAATCCATTATGACTGTTGTCTGCTGATTGGACAACATGAATGAACAGAAATCTTCTGCCAACTGATTTATGTGAGAGGGCTGTAAAATGTAAAACAGCCTGAAATGTAGACCAGTAGTAGATGCTGAATGAGGGAAGCTCTAATTCACATGTTATACATTCAAGGGTGCTCAGCTCACATCATCTTACAAAAACGACTTCATTTCATTCATACAGAAGACTGAGAAAACGTATTGTATGGTATCAATATGAGCATTTGAGCTGAAACGATTTGCCGATCAATCGACACAAAATTCATCTACAATTTTCATGATTATTTATTCATTTAAAAAATTCTTAAAGAAAACATGAAAGTAAAAGTCTATTGATCAAAAGATTAATCACCAAAGTATTTTGCGCAGTGATAATGATAATGAAATGACCAATAGTTACAGCCCTACATATAATTCAAAACACAAAATATCAGCTACATACTCAACAAATTAAACATGCAACACTCTCTTAGGATGATGTCATTTAACAAAAAAAAAAAAAAAACTGAGCCAAGCCAAAAGCCTTGTATGTAAACATGCACTGTAACAGTCATTTTAAATGGACTAGGATGGCCAGCAGACATTTTCAGGGAAAAGGTCGACTCAAAGATTGTGTCACAACAGGTAATGGATACAAAATGAAAGGAATTGTTTAGTATAGGTTGGTAAATCATCTCAAGTCATTGATTAATGGGGCATTCTTATCCAGAATGATGACAGTAGTGAAAATACCCCAGTTTTCTACATTTATAGAAAGAAAAACACAACGTACACACAAAAAACATCCATGACGTGCTGCTCATTAAATCATTTGACATCACACATTAGCATTATGTGGGCCAAGAGAAAAGAGTTTTTTTTAATGAAGCAGCTGAGAACTGAAGGCGGTGTGCATGATCCTCAAAAGGATCTTAAAAATAAAAAGCGACTCCTCCAGACCTGCTTTGAGGTAACAGAAGAAAAAGAAGGCAAACCAAGAAAGTTTACCTCAACTTTTCATTCTCTGAACTTCATCATACTGGATATAATGTAAGTCTATGTTTGAAAATGTAGCATCCTTTTCAAAAGACTCTCTTAAAAAAGCCCAACTGGTCTTTCTTGGGAGACAGGGAAAATCTGGAGGACCAGTGGGAAAAATAATGACAGTGTTACTGCAACAATTTTGAACACCATGAAATAGAGAGGAAATCTTCTTTCAGTTTTTTTTTTATTATTATTTTTTTGTTCCTCATTTGAGATTAGGGCGCACATTTGTAATCAGATCTAGAGATTTATAATTTGGATAGAAAGACGCTTGATCTCTCAAATCCTTCCTCAAAATGCTTCAAAGTCAGTGTGTATACAAGTGTGCACTGTATACCCTATGGAGAGATGTTATGTAACAGTTTAAAGAGGGAATTATGGGACAGCTAAATGCAAGTTGAGTTGCAAGCTTTTCAAAGTGAAAAAGAAAGTATCTTATCAGTGGGATGAAGTTCGGGGAAGTTACTGCAGTTAATATGAAATGAATGTGGGGGTGGAAACCCTTCAGCAATGCAAGAGAGGACTTTATCTGCTTCATTAATCCTCACAGACCAGCACACGACACCATGCACTGTAGGATTACACATTGCACTTTACCAATACTTATCTACCTTATAAGCAAACACTATTAGGTTATAGCCTGACAACTGTCATTAATATTCATCGCAAATGTCATTTAACTTTTCCGGAGGAACTCCAGTGTGTATGTGTTTTTTTTTTTTTTTTTTTTTAGGTCTGAAGCAGTCAAAGAGAGTTGAAAATGACTTTGAAACACATCCTCCCCCTCCAAGCCTTTTTGGTTGATCACAAAGCTCCTCCAGAGTTTGTTTCTGGAAGGCAGCACATTCAAAATGAAAGGGAGCGATCCTGGTAGTTACTGACTGGGAATCAGCAGGGGGAGGAAATTCACGCAGACTATCTTATCTTGCCTCCCACTCGCATCATTACTGGGCTCTATTGCTGATGATACTCATTGCCCAGTAGCGCAATGCCACACTGATCAACCATTTGCATGCCCTTGCTGGCTGCAGACCTATATAGTAAGTGCCCTGGCATGCCACAAATCAAAAGAAAGCCATGACTTGTTATCATGTTGCAGCTTTTCCCGGGCCTTTGCTGAGGAGCCATATCTCTAGCTTTGAAGTCAGAGCCACTGGCAATGTCTCAAGCGCTGCTGCCATCAAGTGAGCGCCTCTTCATTAAATCCTTGAGCTGCTTCTAATTACGGCCTATATCAGGAGGCCCTCGGTGCTGGGCACTGGAGCAGAGAACAATGTGCATGACACAAATGCCAAAAATCACACGAGAGGCTGGGGAGACAAGCCGCGGCAGACAAGACAAACCGCCCCATCTCACTGCAACTCTATTTCAAGACAGAACTTTAAAACTGCACTGTCACAGATGCCATTAACACTGTTCCTGCCATAGATATCAGTCAGCAAAGCAGCAGCAAGGAACAGAAATAAAAACAGATGATGTGATATTCAGGTGTGCTTATATGAATACTTTAATCAATGCAGCAGAAGTTTCTTTCCGTCAGCTGGTGTTTCTAAGGCTGCCAACGTGGATATTTCCCTGTAAGTTAGCAGATTTGCAGCAAGGGATTGTGGGGTGAATTTCATCTGCGTCTTTCATCCTGAAACTCTCTGTTCCCTTGTCACCTACACTCCTAGCTGCTCTATTTATAACTTGTAACCATAACAACTGGTCTTTTCTCTTTGCCAAACGAAAAGAATTCCTGTCACTCGGTGTCTTTGTGCTTCAGATAAATAGCATGTCATAGCACACCAAAACTTTCGTCGGTGTTGACAACGACGTTACTCTCACAACATGTTAATGGTGATAACTGCAGCTATTAGCAGGGATTTACATTATTATCTTATGGGAGACAGAGCATCCCATTGAAACGCTGCCTTTTGAATCCAAGGAACAGAACTAGAACGCTTTGTTGCATGATGAATAAATTGTCAGTGCTAAAGGGTGGCTGACAGAGATGAGTGAGACTTTGAAGAAGAGTATAGGCATTGTTTTCTGAAAAGTTTAATCAAGTTTAATGCATTGGTTTTTAAGACAGAGAAGAGCTGGCAAATAGTTTCCAAGCTCAGATCTGACGTTTGCGAAGGTTTTGATGGGGAGAAAAAAGGGAAACAAGCCTGAAGCATGTTTGAGAGTTTGATTAACAAACAGACACCTTGTGGTTTATGGATGAATGGTTTTTAACACGACACAATTGTGTTACCACTTTTACTGAAGCGACCCAGTCATGTGGACACACACAAGTACCTGCACACACCCAAGTCTACACCCTAAAATGTAATGATTTACATCATGGGGACCTGAATTTTGTCCCCACAATGTGACTGTGTAAACAGATTTATGTCCCCACAACATGAGGAATACATGGGCACACCCATACCCACACACACACCCACACACATACATGCACAACTCTTCCCATCATGACTTTACACAGTGGAGCAGGTTATTTTGAACAGAGTCTGACTCGCTCCACAATATATGCAGCTGTGGAGTCGTCACACAGAAACACAAAATGCTGGCAGTTCAGCCTCTCAGGAGCTGAGGCTAACAGGCGTTTAGCTGACGAGGGGTGAAGCCATTGTTTGACTTCTCGCTGCTCCCACCATCCCAGATCCTTTAGTGAGAACTAATTGCTCCCAGAGGGACCAATCCCGTGGTCACACCTAAATGAACCTGACCCAAGTGCTTTGCAGGGTAGGGGTGAGATTGTCTCCTCTGTCTAACGTGTGGCAATCTCGCAGGCAGACAGATCCAAGATCAACTAAACTCAGGGAGGGGAGGGGGTGAAGCATTAATTCCCTGTAATTATAGTGGAAACCAAAACTGTTTATTTGCAGCAGCACTGATGGAAAATAAATAACGCAGTTTGTCTTGTGGTGTAACAGCAGGGGGATTAAAAATGATTATCGAAATCTTATTATTTCAGAATGTGCTCTGACCTTGTTTGTAATGTAATTTGGAGCGCCTTAAAAGATTATGAGATGAGATGAGTCACATTGTAGTTTTCAAATTAAAGAGCAGAGTGGTCTGCAGAGGGGCCAGAGTGAATGTTGTGCTAAAAATAAGGATTCAGTCCATTTCATTGTCAGACAAGGTCGAACAGTTAGAGGCCAATCTATCATCCCAAACTTAATGGGCTCAGTCAGAAATATTGAAATGCTTCTAATTCAACCACCCGCCTTTATTGTGATTGTGCCATTTGACAAATGTATCTAAATAAAATGGGTCTGAATATTAGCTTCTCAAAACCACATTAAAAAATTCTGTCAGGATTTAAAGGACAACTGCTTCAATATTACTGTGATACGCAACTTTGGTGGCAAACATGTCCTCACAGCCACTTTCCGGATTTATTTATGTAGCTTTTAACTGAAACCAAAGGCAAAATTTTCCTGGATTTGATTTTTTTTACAGTCTGAAAGCTTTTATAATGGACTCACAACAAATTAGAATTTCTTCTTTTTCCAAGGCTGTCCTCCCAAGAAAATGACAGAATCAATCATTTCAGCAAAGTTGTGATGTGTGCTCAATATCTTCTAGCAGGAATTATGACTTAAGCTCAAAAGAGGACACCAACTGAAGCGGCTGTGTTACAGAACGACAAAGTCAGCAGAGGGAGGATCAGCAAAACGTTGGATTAACATGGAAGACTGCATTCATTTCCTGTTTCCAAACCGACAGTAAACGCTGGTTTCTTTTAACCATGATCATTTCCTAACCGTAACCATGTGGTTATCATTGTTACCATAATGATGAAGATCCCCTAATCTTTGGAAAGTATTAATGTCAACTTAAACCACAATGTTCCCCAGGTGTCCTCTAACAAAGTGCTTATTTTAATCAAAACCATGATCTCTGCCTCACCATTACTGAACACCAAACCATAACCATATTGTCACATCATAACACTGACCTATTTTTCAATAAAAATTTCAAATGGTTTTGGAAAGCACTGATATGACGTCCTGCTATTAGGGGCATCAGAACATTTATTCTAAAGTATTTGGAGGGCTTGTTTTTTTCCATTTATTTTCAAATCCTTGAACCTTTTTTTAACATCTGCAAAGTAGGTGGGGATACAGGCAAACAGTACTGTACACTGAAATTCTCCCTTCCTTCTTTTAATCAAAATCATCCACTGGGGAGTCGTGAAGACATCTGATGACAGACATTCAGCCTGTCATCAATGTAGGGAATAATAACTCAAACAGTTTTACAGCATTGTGCCCTGCCTTAGCTACTCCAACCACATTATCACCTCCACATAAAGTGGGTGATGTGACTATTCCTGCTCTGCTTTTATGAACAAAGAAAGGAAAGCATGAAGAGAGTGCAGAGCTCTCCATTATTCCTTTTCAGCATTGTTAGTCTGCACAAAACCAGTAAAGGGAGAGTGGTGATAATGCCACTGTTTACATTTGTAGACCAAAAAAAGACAGGTGATATCAAACCAGACATGTTATTGGCTATTGCCATCTGAAAAAAACAACTCATATTGCCTTTAATTAAGCTTTTCAAGGACACATTACATATTTCTGGAGAAGATGAACTGGAGGGCTATAGCTAAGGCATCTGCTTTCTCCTGTTATCTAAGAGCTCTTTGTTAGCTTGCTGCAGGTTATTAATCTCTACTTTAAATTGTATCATCTTTTAAATGGAGCAACCTCCAAAAATCTCCCCTTTCCTTTTCTCTTTCATTTCATTCCTCTGAATGCGCCTCTGAATGTAGAATTCACTACAGCAATAAGCACAGGAGGCTACACAAACAGGATTACTTAGTGTGGGCACGGTGAAAATCAATTCAGGACTGTTTCTGTTGTAGAAGCCAGTAAACGTGATTTATTTTCTATGAGAGCCATGCATACTGTACGTAAGCCTCTAAAAAACATTTAGCCAATTGTAAAGCTGAAATATCCCTCCATGTAACATATGGTAAACATATCAACTTATGGTAAGCGCATTTTAGCCTCAATGTCTGCGTCTACACATCCATGTACATTTACTTCATTCTGATAGTAATTATATGTCCCCTCCTGAATTCCATATGTGGGACAGTATATATATTTTTGGGTAATATTCTCCCCATAAATTGGTACATGTCAGCTGTTTACAATGTGTGGGAAAGGCTCATATCCATGCTATGAGAAACCCAAATAAGGCACCTGGGATCTGGCAATATTAGCTGGGTTACTGAGGCATGTACCACCTTATGCCAGGGGTTTTGCAAACTGGGAAAGTGCAGTTTCCATAGTAATGCTCTCATTGATTGAATGCTATTCATTTATTTTGTAGCTTTACAAAGCAACACAAAATAGATAGAGAATTATGCGGTTGTGTTTAGCATGTCCACAAGAGTCATTAAGAATAACATGCTGTCTTGCTATGCACATTTCCACTGCAAAATCTTTAGACCCCAGCATTTACTGTAGAGATAAAGGAATGAGAAATGTCTAACACTTGAACACTTGAAATGCTCAATTTAACCTCCTTACCAATACAAAGAAGGACACACTTGAAATAGATGTCCTTCTCTCCTTGTGATTGAATTTCTCTCTCTCTCTGCATTTATTTACAGAGTTGAAATCCAAGGAAGCAAAATGAGCCCATAGTTACTCGTGTTTTCTCTGTCATTTTGTTTCAGCAGCCCATAGTTACTCATGTTTTTAATGGTTTTCCATATCTTATGTGGCCAGACATAATTAGATGAGCTCCGATTGAAGGTGGAGAGCAGAACTACGATAGTTTTTTAAATGCTTTTATTTCCCACCTTCAAAAAAGCTTGCCACTTAACCAGTCCCACAGTTTTAGGGCTACATATAGAACACAGAAAAACACATCAAATCAACAACTACGTTTGACAGCTTTTGCTCTGTGTAGAAACATGGAAGACCAAGTGTTCAGGAGAATCTCCTCAATCACAAACATTAATGTCAGTACCATAGTGTTTAGAATTTATGGGCCAGAGATGAAAGAACAGCATGTCCGGTGTCCTTACAGGTACCTTTACAATTGTGAATTCATGGAATGGTACCAGTATGTGGAAGCAGTTAAAGCCAGAGTAGGTAATGATCAGAATACAATCATATCATTCTATTAATAACTTTCAGTAATACATTCCCTCCTTAAAAATGTACTGAGACATAAATCAGTGAAATACACTGATATTCAGGTAGGAAAGAAATTTCTGGATTGAGGCTATCTTTGACTTGAACTGATACTGCTGATGTCAGACTCGTGTTCTTGTATCAGATTAGAGAATAGTCTTTGGTGAAATGTGAGGCATTTCATCTTCAAACCACCATGCTGTGAACACTAGCTATACAATGGCCGGCAGGGATGGTGATGGTTGCAACTCCTTTTAAAAAGTGCTATAACTAACACTATAATGACTACTAAACACATTTTCTCTATCCTACTCCTTTATTTAGCATGCTAAGACAGTGGGTGAGAAGAACTGATGGGTGTGTGTGTGCACACGTACTAAAATACTCTGCAATGTGACACTGAGCAGATGTACAGGAAATGATGAAACGTCAGAGAAGGAGGCTCAAGACAGCTGTGGCAACAGTCAACAAGTCTCAACTGTTACTTAAATGAGGCAGCAGACGTGATTTTGGATTCCACGTGAGGTTCTAAGCATCTGATGGGAACAGATTAGCAAGTTAAACCTGTACACCATCAAACAGCCTCAGTCAGGTCCTGAGTGGTTCTCAGGCGCAATAAACTTTTTCAGATCCATTTTTGTGGTCAGAATTTTTCATTCTTCATCCTTATTGTTAGAACTTACCCCAGTGGTGGGGCAGTTTGTAACAATGGGACTCTTCTTATTTGAAATCAGTGAATGTATTCTCTGATATTGTTGGAATCCTGGAAAACATTGCTATTTAATAAAAAAAAAAAAAAAATTATTACGGAAGGGTTCTTTGCGTCAAGAGCTCTAACACAAAAAGCCAAAGACTTATAAGTAGTGAGACAACAAGTGCTATAACCACCCATGTTCTCCCCTTCTTGTGTTTGCGAGAGCGACAGGATATCCTCGTTAAATGTGTGTCCCACTGAGCTTGGATAATCTCCCTCTCATGGTGTAAACGGGCACTTGGACGCTGTTATCGGAAACGCATCACAGGTGAAGGCACTTAACTACTTGGAAATCCTGCACAGTGTTGACTTATCCTGCGTTTACACGTAACAGGGTATTTGGAAAACGCGTATTTTAGCTCCTCCGATTTCAAAATAACATCGTGCACACAACATCGTTTTCAAAAATGGTGTCGTTTACATGAACCAGGATAAATACGCGTGAGTGTAAACTTAGGTCGCTCACGTGACGTTAAGTATTTTCAGTCGCATGTTTTGACGTTTCGCAACCTAAAACGCCATAACTGGCGTTTTCAGAAATCTCCACTTTGGCCGGAGTTTTTAAAAATGATCGTTTTCAGTGAAAAAAAAACTCCTTTTGCGTGTAAACGAGAGGCCAAACCGCATGAAAACATATGCGTGTAAACGTAGGCTTAGACCCCTTCTCTCCCTCTTCTCTTCCTCTTCTACTACTCTCTCTCACCTTTCCTCTCTCTCGGTCGTGCATCCACAGGTAGTTCACTGTAGCCATCCCAGTTCAAAATAATACTTTGATATATAATGTGTTTTTATCCAACTCTCTCTGTGTCTTTCTTTTCTCAGGTGTGACATTGATGAGACAATAAACTAAAAGCTTCACCACATAGACACGTGTTTTCTATATTTCAGGCCCAGTCTGAGAAGAGGAGCAGCATCACAACAATTCACAGACATTTCCAAGAACTTCAAGAGGTGATTAAAAAAAGTGGCTCTTACGATACAGTGGAACGTGAGCCACCTTCACCACGACTTCCATGCCAAACCCAAAATGCTCTCTTGTTCTTAGCATGTTTTCATGACATTTTAGCTGGTGAGACCTTTTATGGAAATGCCAGAACTGACCTTTTAAAGAGGATCAGGTGAGGCCAGATGTGTCTGATCTACATTAAGTCACTGCCATTGTAAAAACTTAGTATTTCTGCTGTCAGTTACATTCATTAAGTCAACCCACAGCACCACAGCATCCCTTACATAAAACAGATCCCAGTGAGTTCTACGCAGTTAGCTGATATTTGGTGAAAACATGAATAAATAGAGCACTGACTCCAGACTGGTACCTCCACCTGCTCAGTCTGTAATTATCGACAGTTTACAGTGCAGGTGAAATGCTGTGCTGATTATACAAATAGTTGATTGAAACACTTTACTTTGAATGTGCTGTCTATTTGTGGTTGAGTGCTTTATTTTGCAGACTAAGTGTTTGGATGGGGCTCATGCCACAAAAGAGCTACAAAGTAAATATAATCATTGCCATACACATATGTGTAAACGCAATAAATTACTTAATTATTTACATTTCTCATTCATTTCTATATTTTTTTTATTTATATACTCACTATTTACTTATTTACTTCATTATCTTACAGCGTTATCTCTGAGTTAATACTACAATCAATTTATTTCTAATATACGCGTCCACATTTGTTTGACATGTGAAGTAAACTGGTTGTTCCACATTTCCGTCATTAGAGGGCACTCCCAACATTGTGTAGATCCTCATGTATGCTCGGAGTGTGGGAGTGAGTGTCCAGCCTACTTTGTCATCATAACTGAAGTGGCAGCAGCCTTGTTTCTGGAACAGATAAGCTCGTAAGATCTCACCAAACACACTCTCTGCCTGGGTAGCATAACACAACACCACACACATTCACACTGTGCATCAGGAAAGAAACAATAGAACTTACCTTTAAAGGAGGATTGTGAAATTTGGCTGAGGATTAATGGAAGGCTTAACTGCAGACTACAGTTACACTGTGGGACTAGATAAGCGCTAAAAAACAAAACTGTAGTCTGTACCAAGGGGATTATTGCTGTTGAACTCTTCTTGGGTGAATTGTTCAAGTTTTTGTCAGAAATTTCTGTAAATGTTCTTCTCAGATTAATAGCTGTGTATCATTGGCTACCAGAGATCCTTTGATCTTAATACACTGTAAATTCATTAGTGTGTAATAACACAATGTTACAGTTCATATTGTCGTAAAAGCGTAGCACAAAAGTACTTCCATGCAGCACACAGTATAGTAAAAGTTTAAGACAGAGTTGATTACTAGGAAATTAATACTGTCATCAAATTATTATTTTGACACAATCCTAACCCCATGGAACCTCACTCAGACACCACGATGTACTGTACGCAGTGCTGGTGCTCAATGTTCTAAGAAAGATGAACGTCAGACTGAGCAGAACATCTCCTCTGTGTCAAGACAAGGTGTAACAGTTTGTACCAAGCAGTGTGAATTCAAAAGTGAGACTCCAACTCAAGGCAGGTGAAGTTAAAAAGGTCGGTAACTGGCAGGCAATCAACAGAAGCAAACAAAGCCAAACAGGCAAGGCAGGTAGGCAAAGCCAGGAAATGTTCAAAGGCAATGGAGCAATAGATGACATATACTGGGTGGCTGATGAGGAAGCAAGAGGCAGGTCTGCAGATGGGTGTAGGTCAGGTGACAGGAGATGGAGGGAAAAACTGAGGGAAGCTATACAGCATGGCAACCAGGCAACAAATCAGCAGTGGTGAGGGGACTGAGGCACCACTGCACATTCTGCGGGTGCAAAAGGGCTAGTAGTACTACCTAAAATTTCTTTACAAATGTTGCCTTTTCGAGTTTTATCCTAGATACTGTACTCAAATCATTATCTGCTGTGTTAAGCACATTAGAGATAATAATGCTCCAACCATATTGTATTTCAAAGCAAATCTCAGTAATAAGATATGGAGAGGACAAGAAACTGATAGATCTTCACTACAACATTTAATTCATTTGGAGTGTAAAGCACAAAGTTAAGTCCTGAAAGTTAGAAAAAAAAAAAAAAAAAAAAAAATTAGCACATCAAACAACATCAAATAAAACAAGCGCCCACAATAAAACCCCTCCAGGATCTAGCAAAAGTTCAGTGCAGGCTGAATGCTGGGTTCATCAGTAGTGTAAATGCATTTATTACATAAAGTGTAAACCCAGTAGAAATGATCTTAACAAAAGCAAATAGCCAGAACAGGTTATCAGTATCAACATGTGAACATGCAAACAAAATAGTACTGGGGATGAGTGTGGCATCAAGACAACATTATATAGCAAAAGCATGAGGCCTCATAGGTTACTGCAATACAACCACTGTAGACTCATATTCCAAGTGCACTTCATGAGATATTACAAATTCATGCCATGGTGCCAAAATGATTCCTTGGAGCCTGGTCTGAGGCTTCAGTCCATGTGCTCCACATGCCCAGCTGGTAATCCTTACATGAACACAGCAGTAGAGACAGATAGCAAAGAAGGAGAGCAGGAATTTGGCATTGGAAGGATGGGATGAAGGAATGACAAGGACATTTAGTGCTGAATGTATGATATTAATCAGACAGTAAGACAACAAGTAGCATGATGCATGATGAAGAGGAAAGACAAACTGAGGACTTAAGCAGAGCTGACATGCAGAGACTTGCTGTTCCTTTACCATCCTGGAAAGAAATCACCAGCTGTGGTTGTAGCAGTTCTGTAGTAATGGTCAAAACACAGAATTTTTCTTGCTTCAGTACACTGGCAGTCATACTGTGACATTCACTGTAGTCCTTTGCAGTGGGCCTACAGGTTCTCAATCACCCTAGCAAGGGCAAAAGACCACATCACAGAAAAAAAGGTTAAAAGCTTGGTCTGTCATTTGTAAACTACACTAAAATTAAAGAGAAATAGCTGGAGTTATTGCAATACTTCAGCAACTGTGTCACCACCAGCAGGATGGGAGCAGAAAATAGTCCAAAGGCTGACCGTCACTCCACTTGTCCAAGACTGAAGGTCTGCTGCCCCGCAGGTTGCTTGCTTCCTCACAGTCAGTTGACAACTTTACACGTCACCCGATGGCAGTTGTCTCTAAGTCCTCACCATGGACTGGGCTGGGAACACACTTCAGCCTCCAGGAAGGCCAACTGTTCCTTCAGACTGTGGCGCCTGGATTGGACCCTGATCTGCACACAGAATGATATAAAAGAATGAGTGCTATATTCATTATTCAGATATTCAATGAAATTGAATGCTGACACATGCTGACAATACCTTCACAGAGAGCAACAAAGACAAATGAGGCACATCTCATTAATCACAGCCACTGGCTCTCAGAAACCCCCAGCATGTGAGACGATCCCCCACAGTCCTGAAGCTCAGATGCTGTGTGTGTCCAAAAGCAGTTTTACCCAAAAAATATATACAAAAATCATGCACAAAGCTGCAGGGACACCTAAGATTATATCTCCTTACACTAAAAGTATAAAGAAATCAAATTTCAGTTTGACAATAATTTTTACTTATTCTGCAAGAAGTCCTATCAAACCTTAAGAGACATTTGAAAATAAATTCATTTAGAGAGGAAGCAGCTGTTTGCTCAGTGAGCCTCACTAAACTGCACTTTTGCACCAGCCCCAAGAGGAATTTCTGTTAAAATCAATTTTTGCTTCTCTCTCAGTCAGGAAGTAATAAAACCTGGTCAGGAAACTGGCTGGTCAAATATGCCATAATAAATTTAACTTACAAAAAAAGCTGCATGTGCTGCACTCTAAGCAAAATAATTGTGGGTTAACTATGGACCTCCACAATGGTAAACAACGTCTGTGGACAATCCCTTCTAGTATCAGCTGACAGCACTGTCAAAACCTGAAGCAAGGGCATCAACCACCATCTTTTCAAAGTCATCCTTCAAGCAAAGCTCGAATTAGTAATTACTTTGAGTGTAATTACATTTTTCATCATTGTTGACTGTGGAGACCCTCTGACTGTGATCACTCAATGCAACAAAACTCATTAATGAAATCACCAAATGCTTTCTAATCTCGACAGATTGAATCCCCATGGATAACAAACATCCTACCCCTGTCCTTTCCCCATTCCCACAACAGAATCAAACAGCATTTTGTATAGCTCAGTATGTGCACTTCTGGATTTAACGGTTTGATTACCACTGAGCCCATCAGTGCTTAAAATGCAAGTGATCACGGAACTGTAACTTGCTTTTTAAAATGGAATGCACTTTTTATTCCTTGTAATGGATAGTTTTCATTACTTTATCTTTGAAGCAACACTAAGAATGTTTTAATGCTAAAATACTCCAGACCTATCAGCCTGAATCAAAAATTAGGGCTGCAGAACTGAAGTGCATCCCATCCCCACCAGGGGAGAGCCTGTAGCATCTCTCTGTTTGCCTCATCTGTACTTCCCTGCACGAGAACGCTGTGTGGAGTTTCCTTTAATCACATTATGCTGGGTAATGAAGTTTAACATTTTTCGTTTTTTTTTTTAAAGAAAGTTGCTTCTCGCTGCAATCAAAGAAATTGGTCACATTGAACAAAGAATCCATGTGCAGCTTTAGCTAAAGTTTTTGAAATGCAGTGGTCATTCTTCTTGCTATTTGCTGGAATGGAAGCAGGTCAGAAAGCAGGTGTGTCGTATGAAAGGTATGCCAAGCAGAGCATGGTGTGTCAGAACACTCTGATGGTGTTGGGTCACTGGCTCTGTCCTCGTGTCATATACTATCCTTCACAGTGGGCACACAGCTGCCTCGCATGACCTTTTCACAGAGCCCCGCAGTCCCTCTGTGTCCACACTACTTCTCCTTCACCTGTACCTGCTCTGCCACATCCTTCCTGCTTTGTAATTAGAACATAGTGATTCAGCCTCTCAAATGTCTGGTGCAATATGTCAGCGGCCGAAAGGAACTGATGAGAGATTAAGAAACCTCCACCGGCGATATTCCTTTTCTTTTATAATCACGAGCCCTCAGGTCAAATGCTGCATCCACACGGGAACATGAGTACAACTGCAGAAACAGATAGGATCACAGATACAATCCCATTTTATCACGCTCCAGTACACAAACAGGTCAAGCTGAGCACATACTGGAGTATCTGACAATGATATCAGAGGAGATCAGTCTGATCATGAGATGAGACGGACAGCGCAGTGCCATATCTGTGGCAGAGGATGGCTCCAGATACAGCACAGCTACAGATAGGCTAAAACAATTACCCAAGCATCCCTGCAGTGTTTTGTTTGGAATCATCCATTTAATGGAAACAAAGAAATCTTATCTTGGCTTGGCTTGAAGAGCAAAAGAAATTCTGGATAGCCTTGAGAGTCACTGTCTTTTCTGCGTCTACGGTACAAATGTTGACACTGATAAGGAACATGATATTTCTTCAGTGCAGAAAGGGTAGTGCACACTTAACTGGACTGTGAGGATACAATAGCACAGGTACTTTCCCTTAACAGTCACCCAGTAGTCACTCACCTTTCTCTTTTTAGTGCATATAAAACAGTACAAAGACAATATGTTTAATGTTTTACCTCATCAACTTATTTAACTTAACAGCTTATTTTGAATTTGATGCAACACGTTTCAAACAAGTTGGGACAGGAGTAGCTTAAGACTGGGAAAGTCGTGGAATGTTCCAAAAACACCTGTTTGGAACATTTCACAGGTAAACAGGCTCATTGGTAACAGATGATAGTATCATGGTGGGTATGAAAGGAGCATTGGTTTATTGCCACTCTTTAAGGCTTGCACTAGCATTAGCAATTATATTAGCATGGTAAACTAGCATTAGCTAACAACTAAATCATCTCAGCTTGCTGTGCTATCCAGATGAGCAGCAATTACAACCAGCTGTAAGAAATGCCACCGAGAAACACAAAGTTTAATTCCAAGGTCATTATTGAAGTATTCTTGGGGTACCAAGTGTTTGTCTGCTTTCATTAATCTGTTGTCACCTTCATGCTGATTTTCCTGGTCTGACTGTCAAACTAGAAAGAGTCCAAAGTGATTTATAGAGGGGGGAACCCAGAGTGTACCATACATAAACTGATACAGAGGGGTGATTCTAGTGTTACTGCAGAAATGTTCTGTTGGGGGCCTTCAACATGCACTCATGATATTTCTATGTCAGGATAGATTGAACGATGTGTTGTTATACACAGAAATATTTTTATATGAAAATATTGCATATTATACTTGATTGATTTCAATTAATGGTGGTTTGTCCTGTAGTAAGGGTTTCCAGTATAAAGCTGGGGTAGAGGCTCCCTGCTCTCCTGGTCAGGGCACTAGTGTTGAGTTTCTTTGAGTTTCTTGAGTTCCCTTGGTGAAATTTGAAGTTTTGTAGGTAGATACTTTTATTAGTATGTTTTCCATCTTGTTACAACTGCACTTGCACTTGGCTTGTGACAGCAATAATACAAGGTGAAGATCAGTGTCCATGCCTCCTTCTTCCACCACTGGGCTAAATCCTATAGAGCTGTTCTTTACAAACCATGATTTATTTACTCAAATCTGAATATGCATCCCACTGAGTGTTTCATTTTGTCAGTTTAACACACACACTGTTTCTTAACTATCTTTTTTGTAATGGCTTACTTTACATAAATACATATTTTATTTTGCCTTTGAAGTGTTTGAAGCTGATGGGTAACGGTCTCATCACACAGCTTTAACAAAGGCATATTATGACTCCCAACAGCAGGACTAAAGGAGGACGGACAAACCTTGAAATGAATGCAGCAAATGCTGTTGTAATTCTGCTAAAGTCAAGCTTCAGATGACATGAAGAACAAAGGCAAGGATGAAAATATAGACAGTCCTCTCACTGTTTTTTTAAAAGACAAGTCAGCCTCATTCTAGTAATTGAGTTTGAGAACAAACTCTTGTAACATATGCACCCTTTTTGGCTCTTGAAGCTGTCTTTATGAAGTGTGAAGAAAAATACCAAATGCACTAAATTTATCCCTCATCTGTTCTCTGAGCCAGTGGCAACGGGTGTACAGATGACTGACAGCTGCATTGAAGGTCTCCTGCTCCTCTGTCAGTCACAAAATGTACTTTTCCAAGTTGCAGAGACTGTAAAACTTTTTTTATCCATTGGTCTTTGCCCAGTATGTTTACTTTTGATGAAATGGCAGTTTTTTCATGCACCAGTTTCAAATAATGATGTGAACTTTAATTCGCTGTCTGCTTGTGACGCTGACTGCTGCTCAAAGTTACCTTTTTGGAGGTTAAAAATAAGACACAGGAAGTTGCCCCAAATTACAGGGCTCTGACACTGTGTCCATCAAAAAACATGTCTTCTGCTCAATTGTCCTTTAGAAAGTTGCTGTGATAACAGCACCAGCTAAATGTTTCTCATCTTGTCAAGGTCAACGTGCCCGACAGTATTGTAGCAGAACAAAAGACAACACAAAGGAAGTGCTGAGTCATCACATCTGATCAGTTTACTCAATTGACTGATTGATATGTACACACATTTGTCCAGGGGTTGTCAACAGTAAATTCAGGTTCAAAGAACTTGATTATGCATTTCCAATGAAAAGAAACAAACAAACAAAAAACAATAAACCACCACTGTTTAAGGGAATATGGTGGGAAACACACTTATTACTCTTCTTTTTAAGAGTTAGACATGAAGCTTAACACCACTCATACATCTGTTCAGTATGAAGCAGGAGCCAGCAGCTGGTTAGCTTAGCTTAGCATAAAGACTCTAGACAAGAGAAAAAAGCTCTGGATAAAACTGTAGGATGTCTCTTTAGTCCCAGTGAGATTTAGGGGTGCTAGTACATGCATTTAGTTACCCACCAACAACCTTACCAGGTGTAAGGCTACCCAGGTGTTAGGTGTTTTATATTGAACAGACAGATAAGCAAATTTCCCATAAAGAGTAGCTAATTATTTAACAAATGTGGTGCAACAACAACAGGACCTTGAATGTTCAGAGAAATGTATACCATGGTTCACTGTATGGAACAGTACATTCAGCAGTTTCTGTGTGGTGAGACTTTGAGCAACGTGGCTTACATTTTGGTGAGTCAATGGGGGAGGTATTGTTGAAGCCTAGTAATCTGCTCCTTTGCAGTTTGCCATTAGGAAGTTGTGCTAAGCAGGAGATTAAAAACAAAACTGTAGGAGATTTGACACATTTCACAATTTCTCTTTTAAAACTGTCAGAATCTTTGACTGACTGCCTGCCGACAAGTCAGTCAAAGATTAATGTGCCCAGGTCTGTTCCACTTTGAATGCTAGACAGCCTGCATGTTCTACTGGACTGGACTAATATCCTGGTCAAAATTAGCAACAGGAAGTTTTATGTAAGGCCTACAAGGTCTACTGTGACATATAATTAAGTGTTAATGTGCACCTTATAGTTTCTTTTCTTTTCTTTTCTTTTCTTTTTTTTTTTTGAGCTCCGTCTCTGTTTATTAGATTGACAAATGATCGGATGATACTGTTAAATGTTCCATCTTTGAACTGCTGGATAAAGTGCAGCTTTCATGCAGTTGACCACAAAGTTCTGATTGACAGGTTGCAGCACTGGGTTGGTACTGCACATCTGGGATGGCTCTGAGCTGCTTTTGTTCTTATTTGAGACACTGAAAATTACAGTATATGGTATACGCTCCTACTTGGCCACATTATACAGAGACACAACGCTGCATTCCACGGCCACGCTGATGACTATAGGTATAAATCCAAATGAAGCCTCCTGAGACTACAAAATTCTCCAGTCTTACAAATGGTCTTGCAGATATTTAAAAATAAAATAAAAGTGTTGTTGGTAACAACAATATGCAGCCTTGTATCTAGTCCTCTCTTGGTCCCTTATAGAGTAATGTTGAACCAAATGTCAGGAACCCAGGTGTGTTCTTTGACACTAACCTCACTTTTGAGAAGCACACTAACAAGGGCATGCAGTCATGCTCCAGTCATTACTTTTAATGCCCATCATGGCCTCGCCCCAGAATATATCTTGGAACTGCTGTCCCCTTACCCACCAGTGCATAGCCTGAGACCCTCAGGCTGGAAGCTGCTGACTGTTCCCAGCTCACACTTCAAGACTTAAGGGGACCGACTGTTTGTTGTTAGTGCTCCTTGGATGATGAATGACCTGCCTGAGGAACTCTGGCTTGCTATGTCAGTATCTTCTTTTAAATCACTTTTGATTGAAAACATTTCACTTTCCCTTTTAAAGGTTCATTTTTATTCTTAACTATTGAGTTACACTGCACTTTACTGTTGATGTTGTTGACTTAAGTTTCCCGCTGCTCATTGTTTTTACATTTTATCATTGATGGTTGTTAATCACCCATTGTTTTTGGTTTTATTCCTCTTTTATTCCTTATGGTTGCTTGTTTATTCATACACTACTCTGCATTTTAATTGTTGTGTTTTATGTGTTTGATGTAAAGCACTTTGGAATGCTGGTTTTGATAAGTGGTACACAAATAAACTTTATTATTATTATTATTGTTATTGTTATTGTTATTGTTATTGTTATTGTTTAATAATTTCCATTTGAGTGAATGCCAGACACTGGTCTTGACCTTGATCATTAAAACGCAAAAAGTGTTTTTGCCTGTTTGGCTTTGTAGAGCAGACTACTTCATCATGGCAAGTTGTAATGCAGCTGTCCTTAAGTTGCACAATCTCGGCCAAGCACTGCAACAGATTGAAAGGGTCTGCACAGCTGGCCATCCGACACAGCCTGATCTCCATAGATGGCTGAGTAAAAAGTGACCAGTCTTGGGAGAAACTTTATATTTTAAAAATTGAGCCAGGGCAAAGAAAGAGGACATCACATTATAGCTCAGGGAGATGGGCATGAACGTGATCAGGTGCCTAAAAGAGGTTCAGGTGCTGGAAACAGAAATTTAATGATGTCCCAAGAGAAGACAAAGCTAAAGCAGCCTGACCCTGTCAAGTCAAAGCCAAGGATAGTTACCTTGCTAGGGCACAGGACATGTAAATGGGCTTGTCCCTCTTCAGGCTTTGACATTTCAACGAACCAAAATAATCTACATCATTAAAGTGTTGGTGCAACTCGCAAAGTTTAGTGGCGCATGCGATGGATGGGCAGTGGGGTTTGGTTTGAAATTTGTCGAAAAGGATAGATATCTCTGACAGCATGTCATGATAGTAAAATGGAGTAAAAGCAAAGCAGACATGCTGGTAACATGCAACAGTGTCTCTGTCATTGAGCTGTACAAGCTTTTTCTACAGTGACAGATGGTGCGGTCAGCTTGAAAACAATGGTGAAGGACACAACAGCCAAGATGTCATGGATCCTCCCCGCCTCCATCTATATTGACTTAGTGTGAGTGCAAGTGAGTCGACCTCGCGTTTGGCTTCTCTTATAACACACTACATCAAATTTATACAGCGCATGTCTCTATTCCCCAGACCAAACCCTGCACAGCACCCTCTCATCAAGCAGGTCCAAGGGTCAAATGGCTGCGCATTCCATCTCTTGTCAGATTTACAACATGCAAGAGGCCTTGAGACACATTCTCACATTTTCTCAACACAGTACGCGACGGAGTATGGCCTCTCCTGGGAGATGCAATCTCCATCATCCCCACTGGCCTTGAGGATGATTTTTGCTTCACCGTGTCAATTTAAGTCAAGAAAAATTATGTCGGCCTCAAATTATGTACAGCCTATCCCACTGCAGTCACCTTTAACTGTGACTGTTCAGGCTAATCTGCAATGCAGTACTTGAATGCACCAACCTTTAATATTAGTTGTGGAGGGGAAATCTGGCACCCTTTGACTGTTCAAATCAATGCTTGCTCTGCATTGATGCCAGCGGACCTAAGGGTTAAGGAGCAAGGTTGACTTTGATATCTCCTCAGGGAAGTTGGTCACAAATAAGACATTCAGTACAGTCCAATGGACCACACAGTAAAAAAGTGTATCACAAAGCTGGCTCACTTTTAACCGAGGTAGATCGCCATGGAAACCTGAACAGGCTCGGCAGCTGACCTTCTGTGGAGCAGGCCAGCTTCAGAGGATCATATCAAATCACTGAAGAAACTGAGCCATCCTCCCACAGGATACTGACAGGGATAAAAATAAAGACAATATGTTATACTGTGGAGTTACAAAGAGCAATTAATATTTTTATGTGTGAGAATTATTTTGCTATGCCAGGCTTCACATTTCTACTCTTTTTTAAAACAGAGCTTGTAGCAAAAGGAGGGTTAGTTTACCACACTAAATACATAATGAATGATGACTATAGCTGCATTTTTACTGCACTCAGTAAAAAAAACCTGCCTGTTCAATTTAACAGACAGGCCAGTTAAGGCAGTCAAGTGTTCATGTGGAAATGTGTACGTGTCTGCTTCTTCGGTCCACTCAAACCTCTATTGGATGCTATTCTAATTCCCTAAAGGATCCTACAATAGTCTACTCTGATAGAAATGCACAGGCCTACCCATATGCACTTGCCTTGACCCCAGACACTGTCAAAGACAGCAGTCATTTTTTTCCCCACATGTGGAATCTATTGGCTTTTACTCCATCGACACCCCCAGAGCCCTGCACTTCTTCCCTGCAACAATAAAGGAGAGAGCCACAGCTGGTGAAAGGAGTACAGATATTAGTCTTCATCAAACCAGGGAGACAATGACACTTATGAAGACCTATGTCATTTAATATACATCACCAGCTTTATCGCTGAAAATCAGAGTAGAAAGCACAAGCTAGTGCCTCAGGCTCAAGGCTGGGCTTTCCAGGAGGCAAGAGAAGAAATCAACCTTGTCTTTCAAGGCCACCTCTTCGGTTGCTGGGTTGTACAGATGTGTTTTTCTGGTCCAAAAAGCAGTATTTTAAAAATGCTATTCTGTTATCTCTCCATTTAACACATTGCGTGTTTCATAGTTAAACAAAAAAACCTTTTAATCTGCATCAGAATATCTCTTGACAGGAAATCTGCATCTTACTCCTCCAATCAAGTCTAGAGCTGAGTGATTGTTTAGATCATTAAGTGTTTTTGTATGTCATATTATGTCCAATCCAAATCTTCTTATAAAGTAGTTTTTCTTCTCTTGCCACAGCCCAATTAAATAACATCTTCACTTTGTAATCAGTAAAAAAAAAAACAACAAAAAAAAAAACATTCATATCTTCAGTGAGGCCTTTCATTAATCAATTTAGAAGCGACAAGCAATTATTTCTCATGGTTAAAGTGCATGCCATCAATCTGGACTGTCCAATTAGCCTACACTCAGTTTCTAAACGCACATTTCATTCGACCCCTTCTGCATGATTGTTGTGAAGTTGCTTGCAGAAACTTTTTAACAAGAAACTTGAAAACTGACCTAATAGAGCAGCCAGAGGTTTCAGAGTTCACCACACATCTCATTACAGACTACAATAGCACTGTTAACTGCACTGGAGTTGGCTGAGAGGAGAACAGTAAATCCCCATGTGGTAATCACCGTGTGTCAGTGGGGCAAAATATGTATGTATCTCAGTGAAATACTTTATGTTGTGTTTGAATGTGTTCTGACACTGACAAAGAAATAATTAAAGCACCACTTTTCCTTAAGCCATAGATAACTACAGCTTAGTTTTTTATTCATAGTGAAGGGTTTGATTTCACACACTGAAAGCACCACCACAGTACTCCACAGATGTGTTGGATGTGACAGGACTGTATTTTGATTTAATTATATTCCCCACAGTAATTGTGTTTCCATTCTTTCACTTACTTTTATTTTTATTACTCGGGACTGGGCTATGCATGTAGTGACATAACTGGAGCTACATCCAGGTAACTTATTATTTTGCAATAGACGGGTGTTTATGAGGAACAGGCTTGCAGTGGAAATGGCTCAGTTAGATATGTATTGCAGAAAACTTACTTAATACCCACAAGCATCAAAGGCACAAATAGCCTGAGCTGACCAATCACAATTCTGACACTTATTTAATATCTCCATAATCAGCGTACAGGCGTCGCCAAGGGGGGAGCAGAATGAGTTCTAATCACATACGCTCACCTAACATTTCCAGGATAAGTGGAGGTTAATAAATACACATAAAGACACAAGTTAACCACGCACACGGTTCAAATAAGACATTTATACTTGTGAAATCTGCTTGTATTGCTGCCGGCTAAACTCCTATTTTTGGCATTTGCAGCACAAATCTAACAGCCTAAACACAGTGCCGCAGAGGATGCCGACCTCCTATCTTTAAAAAGCTCAGATCATGGGTTTTTGAAAAATGTGATGAGTTTAAATAAGGAGCTCTTCTCCCCTGTGGCAGGTCTGTCCAGCCTCGCAAGGCTTTACAATTTAGTGGGCTTGACTGGAAATCCTGTTAATGTAACACAGGACCTGAAGCTCCTTATCTGTCTTAATCAGAGGCTGCGAGAGCAGACAGCATCAAGCAAGTGTGAGATCCGCTCTCTCTGATCATTACATCAGCCAGTCTTCGTACCCTGCTGGCTGAATATTTATCAAATGTCTGTTTTATCATGCGTGAATACAGACAGGAAACACTGCTGCTGGATCTAGAATTTTGCTTACATTACATTAAATGTATCCTTTAAACACTTACTTGCTTTGTAATTGTGTCAATAACCCTTTATTTCCTGTTAACAAGACCACTAAAGTAAAATATGTCAGCCAGAATAACAGTATAATAAATGACAAAATGTATCATAATTCCCTTGTTTGTCTGATTTAGGATGACATAAATCTTAAAGGTATGAAATCACTCCATATATAGTACACTATTGTGATTTCATGGACAGGATCATTTTGCAAAGATAGATATATGTATGTGTGTCTCTGTGTTATCTTGAGTTATAGCATTCACTTCTCTTCTGCATTGTACTGCTGTCTCACTTTCTCTGCCAGGCAGCCTTTAATTCCTTCAAAATGTCAGGGAAATCAGTTGTTATCTTGTTAGTGAGATGTTCCTAATGGTCTATCTTTAGTCACTCTCTTATGATTCCTGCTCGGTGATTCTTCAGCACTGACACCGCCCCCGATGACTCACTGCGCAACAGACACCAGAGATTATTAATGTTTTGACAAAAATAGTTACACAGAAATAACAGCAGTAGCAGTAACCCATGGTTACAGAGATGACGTCACCTGGTGTCATTGATCTCTTTTACACTTCATTCCCAAGTTCTGAATCATCTGAAGTGACAATCCGTTGTGTCGGGTTGTATGGTGGCTAAAGTCATTTTCATTTATAAAACAACAAAAAACACATTTTCAATTCATTTGCTGCCACCCAACCCTGCAAATATAAGTCAATATTTTTTCTCCGGTGGGAGATGTGTCTGACTGGCGTCCTGGCTCATTTGAGAAATGTTACATCATCAGAACGGTTCAGCCCTTGAACTCTCTTTGGTAATCTTTGATAATAAGCAAGGGGAGAAAAGAAATAGAAAGTTTGCAGAGGAGAGAAGCGTGGCCATAATGAACCAGCTTCCTGCAGGGTAATAAAGGTCTGCGTCTAATGCCAAGGGCAGCCAGGCAAGCACGAAGACCATTACAGCTGAGCGGGCTGGCTTACAGCTCTGTCTGGGAGGCCAAAAACAGCTCAAAGAAAGCCACCCAACCCCACCTGCTTTTAACTGCAGACACAATTATCTTGGCGAGGTTGAAGCCAATATTCTTTCTGGTGCCAAAGGTGAAGACATGTTAGAATTGTTTTTTTTTTTTTTCCTCTAAAAGAACAGGCAGTGAGTGCCCTCCCTGGAGCATTTCTTCAGGACAGCAGGACAGAGGAGAGAGGCAGAGTAGGGCAGACAGACAGTGTACTTACGCTCGAAGCAGTGGGTCTGTCTCAAGTCGCTTTTTGCAATGTTAAACAAAAGCAGAGAAAAACGGAACAACTAGTGCACATTGAAAATAACTGCTCTCTGGAAAGTCTAAAATTTCAATCTAAATGCAAGCTTTTCCCTCCCTCCTCAGTAACTAATGTTAAGCCTGTTACAGGATGTAATGTAATTTCAACTGGTGTTGCATTTAATGAAAATAAATCCTTAAGACCAGGCATTTTCTAAGCTGACAAATCACAAAACATGAAAAGCACCCCAACTTCTTATTGCTAGAACTTTTTTTTTTTTGTAGCTGTTCAAGGAAAAAGAGATGCTATGAAGAGTCATACTGAGATCTTTCAGCACATAGCAAAATAATTTGCACAAAATGAGATGCTGGAAGTCATTTGAAATGGCACTGAGGCTTGAAGAGGAAAATTGCATACACTGATTTGTTAAGAAGTTCCATTAACTCTGCATTTAATTTGCTTGGACTTTGACTGCACACACAGTTACTGTGCTGTATCTCACACTATTTGGAAGTGAGTCAAAAGTGGCTGCCTGCTCACCTGCATCCCAGTATGGAAAAAGCTCTCCAAGCAACATCAAACTGCTCTATTTTGCGGCTCAAGGTCATACATACGTACAAGCGAGTGTTACATAATGCTGAGAAATTCTATACGTAAAGGAAGGTCACACAGAGAGGTGCTGATGTAAAGCCATTGCATCAATGAGCCAACATTGCTAGCAGCTTTACAGTCAGCACAACTAACAGGAGACAAATAAAAGCAGAAGCTGAATAAAAATGACAGAGGTTGATTATTGAGTTTATCACAACACCTTGTCTGCACTGCTCTTCCCAAAATACTGTAGTGACTGTAAACCTGTTAGTATCGCACATATATCATCATTATCATGCTATTTATTATGGTACTTTGGACTACTTTACAACACCTGCAGAGGCCTGCACACTGTGCTATTTCATAGCCTCTGAAATATTGTTTTGCATCCTACCATTCTCATATCATACTGAAGCTTTTCATTCCAGTCACTGTAAGCACCTCTCAGGACATTCACCCAATGCACAGTCAAGCACACTCATACAGATGCATGTAAAGTGTGATACAATATGGAATGGATATAAATACTGAATCAGTGGAGGAGAGGAAAGCGTGTACTTTATCATATACTAAGCAGACTTGAGTGCGGTGATTGATCGCTGTATGTATTTGTGCTCATTTCTCTTTTATGTTTCATATTTTATTGAATGTCCTTTGTGCTCGAGTCCTATCCTGCACCCGTCTTTAATGAGGCTCAATCCTGTGCATACTGTATATGTGCTTATAAGAAGATTCTGGTTTCCACTGTTACAGTTGGAGAGAATCTCAGGACAGGCTTTAAATTATTATTTAAATTATTTTCTGATGTCTTTGCGAGTTAGAAAGAGTAATGTGATATTTAATCTTTCATCAAACACTTCCTCTGCTTTATAAGGGCACTTCTTTTGGCTTTAAATTCTACTTACCCATATTTGAAGTGTTTGCCTGCTGATACTTTAGACCATATGCTGGGATAAATATTAAGTGAACTTACTATTAACTGGAAATAACTACTTATTTTCTCCTCTAAAATAACTCCATGTCAATATCAGGCTCAGCGAGTGTGCACTTTGATTCTGTGTAATTAAATTAGTGTCTTGAGAACTTGAGATTCTTTCCAAGAGTCATAACATCAAAGCTGGCATACAATTAGGCTTCCCTCCAAATATCATCTATTTATCTATTAGCTTGCCAACATCATTTGCTGATGTTTCATGGTTTAGATTATTTTTTTTGGGTTGCAGTGAACAAGATGTCAGAGGGAGATTTTTGATGGAGATGTTTGTATTTAGTCATGGGTCAAAGAAGGTGAGATACACCAAGGGGTGCATCACAAGAGGCAAACACAACATGAAGTGACATGTCCATGAAATCATGACTCGTATGATAAGAGCACAACCCTTTGTTTGATTGTATTGAATTTTAAATTCAGTTACTCTGGGCTGCACCGGCAGCTATTCAGTCAAAATGGGAGCATTTGGTAGACAAGCGCATCCCATGGGGGGAAGTTTTTGCATGCATTTACACAACCACTTTTGATGTCTCCATTGGAATCTTACAATTTTAACAAAACAAATTTAAAGTTGTTTACCTCCTGGTAAAATGCTTCGGGAATGAGGCATTCAACAGTGTGACTTATGTAGCTTTTGTGATGAGGAAGAGGAGCCATTCTTTCATTTATTTCAGTATTGTGTCATTATTTTGGGTTAATGTTTGTTGATTTAAGGTTTGATGAAAAAGGAAAAGACCTGAACAACATCATTACCATTATTATTACTATTATTATCATTATGATGAAGAAACTATACTTAAAGCTACAAAAATCCAACAATTGAACACTGAACATTTCAAAAATTGAGGGATCTGTGGGTTGTTGAAAAGGATATTAATAAGAGCAAATAACGGTTCATCTTTTGAACACGGGTGGGATACTTGACATAACATGGAGAATGTTGACATTTTATTAATAGGATGTGAAAAAAATATATATATATAATCAAACGAATAATTATAGTGTGTTAGTGCTAGTATATGTATCTATAGAGTATGTACTGTGTGCGTGTGTGTGTGTGTGTTTAGGTACGCATATATGTATGTCATGTAGCCAGGGGATTTTCTACCCTTACCAACCGTTTTCAGGTTGCAAGCTGATTAAATCATATACGTGTGTGTGTGTGTGTGTGTGTGCGCTTGTGCGCCCATGTATTCAAATTGTGGAGACTCGCCCTTACCTGTTGGGACAAAATGCAGGTCCTCATAATGTAAATCATTAAATTTTACAGTGCAGACTGGAGTTAGGGTGATGGTTAGGGTAAGTCTCCAAGAAATTAATGCACGTCTATGTAATGTCCCCAAAACTGATGGAAACCTAGTGTGTATGTGTGTTAGTATATTGAAATCCACACATTTATTCATACCTTTTCATTCCGTTTCTCTACGTGCATTTGTATGTTTGTCCTTTTGTACTGTATAATGTGTATGTATGATACTCTAGTATCATTGCTGGCAATGTCATAACCCAAAGAACTGGACAAATTGAAAATTTGACCTGACGGTGGCGATGGAAGAAAGGCTAAGAGATAATTAAAAATGATTATAGTTCATCCTGAGGAGGACATAAATGTGTGAACCCAGTTTTATAGCAACCAACCCAACAGTTGTTGACACGTTTTGCTCAAAATGACATGCCTGGTACCCGTGAATGTCTGTGCAAGGTTTTATGGCAGTCCATCTGGTAGATGGACGTGCTAGTGGAGCAAGAGGAAAAGCCAGGGGATCATTATAATTCATCCCTTGGGTCACTAAATTCATGGCAATTCAAGCAGTAGACATGTCACTAAAAGACAAAAATGTCCACCTGCTGGCAGTGCTCGAGAAAATCCACCAGAACCAGTAGGATTCATACTCTGGGGACCATGGATGTCTATGCAAAATTCCCACAGCGATCGATCAGCTTCTCTGCAACCCATGCCCCTTTCTCTGTGTCCGTTCAAAGATGTGATCTTTAGACTGAGTTTCTTGTCCAGTCTTATTGCAACAGTGCTGGCTTTTACCACGCTTTAACGTCCTGTAGCCTTAACCAAGTTCTTTTTGTTGTCTAAACTTAACCTTGATTAAAGTTTATGCAAAGGTTCCTCATTAAGATTAAATGTATACTATGCAGGAATTTCCTAAAAACCAATCTATAGACGCACACAACACAATCCCTCTCAGTCATCACTGGAAATTCATGGCTATATTTATCTGCCACCCTCCATACATCCAAGAAGAAGCTATGAAAATAGCAAATGTAGCACAGAAAAAGCTAATCCAGTCAGGTTCAACAGCAAGTGGACGGACAAAGCTCGTTCCAAAACGAGAGTGAGTCTGGGGCTGGCTTTCACTTGCTGGCGAGCATGACGGAGAGGATGGGGATGAAGAGTGGCACGTTACACCCCTGAAAAGGGATGAAATAATCACGAGAGTGGTAAGCACGGTTTTTCCTCGGTAAGTCTTTTACTGGAATGAATTCATATAAACAGAAAAACTTCCAAAGCAGAGAGGCAGACAGTACACACCTTATTAGAATGTCAATAATATTTACAACATTTACCTGAAATTCTCCTCACTCTTGTCCTTAGTCTCACAATTTACCAAAATTACACTAAAGTGCTTTAACAAATTACAAAAAAAATAACAATAAACCCACAAAACATGTGTACCTGTGGATTCACAGTATCAACGCTAGGTGGCGTATGCGCTCGACAGGATGACACGCTACTTTGTTTCAGTGCAAAATACTCTCCACAAAACTTTGGTTTAACTTACTCAAACACCACGGTAACAACCTCTGAACACTTTAAAAATGTTACTAGGTCAGTGTTCAAGACATGTTCAGACTGTTGACAACCCACAACATACCTGAAAAGGGATGAAATAATCACGAGAGTGATAAGTACGGTTTTTCTTCGGTAAGTCTTTTACTGGAATGAGGAATATACCGCAAATTGGGTAAAGCCATAAGGAATCGATCTCAGAGTAACAGATCAAGACCACGGTGTAGATAGCAGATCACTCCTGGCTGAAATTCTCAAGAAGACTAAAGCAAACAATTTAAAACTACTATGCTTTTAGCAATTTATCAGTTTCTCTTTAACCACGTAACTGGTTTTAACTGTTTTTTATGACTTTTATGGTTTCTCATCACTCCTTGTGACTCTTGCTTTTAACTGTATTTATACCTTTATCCTCACCATAGATTTTAACATTATGAAAGAACATGAATTGCAATATTTATAACAAGACATGAATATGTAATATTTTTAACTTGTCACACACAGAGTTGACCTGTTTTCTGTTGGACAGGTGGGTGCCAGCACTTAGCTTAGTTAGCTTGCTGAAGTATGTGGTTTTCCATTCCATTACAACAAATGTAACATTCCTACAAAAGCAGCCTACAGCATACGTACAAACAGTGCTGTGAGCCACGGAGGAAGAGCCAAGTTTGAGTATAGTGTATCTGACAATTTCTACATAGTATACCTTTAAAGAAAACATTTAGAGGTACATAGATGCCAACTCTTTCTCAAGCATGTCAGGCAACATATGTGGCCGTGTGTTGTGGGTTTTTCTTCTGGAAGGAGACCATGAAGGCACTTTTTCACATTTTATCTGCCAAAGGGAAATTGAAGAGGGCACTTTTGCACCATGCAGGGCAGTCCCCCCTCCCAAGTCCACCAGTGGTCATTGGTGGCTGTTTGTTATGAACAGATAAGTTCACAGTTAGTAGAGTGTGTCTTGAAGGTGCCCACATGAAAACAGAAACAGGTTCTGCTCACTGTAATCATTCCTCCTGTTCATACTGGGCCATTACAGATCCTTCCAAATGCATCTCCAATGCAAGTGACGGGGGACAAAATCCGCAGTCCCCATTCTGTGCAAAAACTACTTCTGAACGTTTATCTGAAGGTAATAGGAGGCTTCAGTGGAAACTGAACATTAATGATTCAAAGTCTTTGTGCTAAGTGTATTTGAATGCCACGATGAAAAATTGTTTCACAACGTCAAGTGAATTCAATTAAGTGATTAAATCAAATTGCTCCAGTTATTCCTTTTCATGTACAGTCACCAATAACAGAGAAATGTCTCTGCTCACTGTCCACTTACGGTAATGATATCCCTGTGGCATTAAGACTGAATAGTAGCATAGTGATGAAGTAGCTTCCTTCATATGCAAGATAGCATAGCTGCTGACTCAGACTGGCACAGCATTAAACAAATTATGTAAATTCAGTGTCTTGAATTAAACGCTATTTATGACTCATCAGAGGCTCATTCAAATATCCAGAGCCAACAGATTTAACAAAATCACAATGATTCATTTTTACCCTGTGAGAAAAGGGATGCTGCTGGTTAGCCTGTGGAGCCTCGGTGAGTGGCTTAGAGATACTGAAAAGTGAATATGGTTACATGAAATCACACGTATTGATCAGAGATACTGGCATGCATTAGCCTGCCTATCAGCCAAACACGATATGATACTAGAAACAACCACGATAGGCTGTCAGGTTTATACACACACTGATCATGAGTGCACATGCAGTGTAAGAGAGAAGAGGGTAGAAGTAAGCAGGCACACCTAGAGGCAGCTACATTTGCAGGATCATAATCTAAGAAAGATGCCCATTAATCTTCATTCTAGCACTGGTGAAAGGTACAGACTTTGAAAGCACCTAACAGTATCTTGATTAACAGTACAAGGCAGATAATTCCTTTATACCATTTCTTTTTTTCTTTTTCTTTTTTTTTTTTTTTGATACACGCTGATTACAGAAACACTAAAATTCTCTTCAATCACCTTATCAGTGTCCTATGCTGAAGGTTTAATATGGTCGTGTTCCTTGTTATATTAAAGTCTGTGTTGTCTGGGTCATCCTGTTCTGGGATTAGATGGTGTACTGTATCTGGGCTTCTTACCCAGTTTCAAAGTGCTCAATAGACAAACTGGTCTAAACAAACTGCAGTCCTTCTCCTGCTTTGCCCTCTTTTGGAATGATGAATATTACTGCCTCTCGTAATTATTGTGGTAGTCTGCTCTTAGTGTGTGATTAATGCAATGCAGGAGCACAGGTGGTATTTCGTTTCTGGAGGTTTTGCAGCATTCGGCTATAAAGCTGGTGCTTTATTCACCCATAACAGCTCTTACTATTTCTCCACTCTGTTCTGCAATTATGGCTTCATTTTGCCTTTACCCTAAGCAGTATGCTAAATCTAGACTGTCCATAATGTCTGTAGTTCATTTTTTAGGTTTGAGCCATAGCTGATTTTTAAAGGATAGGTTCACATTTTCAAGCCTCTCTCATGTGTATATGTACATTGAAACAGATCCCTTTGTAACATACTTACAATGGAGGAGATTATCTAGATCCACAGTCCTCGTTCTGTATTCCAAAGTTTGTCTGGATGCAAAATGGACTGAGTTAGAGAAATCATGTTGATAACTTCCAAAGAAACAGTCTTTTTTGTATGAAAGTCAAACTTGATTTGTCTAATTCAGATTGCTGAAATGTCATATTAACTAAATATCTCTGCACTGAGATACTGACTGACTGAGAACTGTGGATTTTGTGCCTCATCACTTACATTGAAAAACACATTGATCTCTTAATGGCTAGCTAGTATGAGCATGAAGAATGATTATGGCAACTGAAAACTGTGGTAGACTGTGTTGTTTCAGGACAGACCTGGGAGATTGTGAACTTATCCTTTAATTGAAGTGGCTATGATTGATTTTTTTTAATCAAATTACAATGTGAATCTGTCCATCCATCCATCCATCCATCCATCCATCCATCTGTAGTACATGCTCTAATATATCTTACAGGCGTACGGGGACAAACTAATCTGATGGAAAGAGTGAGTAGTGATTTCTGGCTCCACACAAGAATGTGTCTCACATGAGCAGTGATGCGGTTTTATGGCTCCCCTGGCACAGAGCGGAACATTTAAAAGGCACGGCTCAAATGAGCTTAGCACACTTTATTACCCATCTGCAAACAGCTTAAGTGTCAGGCAGCACATCCTTGAGTTGGTAATGTTCACAGGCATACTGAAAGATGAGGGCAATTAGCCCTGAGAAGCACACATGGGTGGCACATAACCAAACAATGCAAAGCTCTTATTCATACTAAAGGCTAAAACAATACTGTACATTCAGACACTAAAGTCTGCACTCTGTACACTGGATAATGCCTGTGCATACAGTAGCTGAACTCAGATAATGGGACTTAAATTATTTCTCTGTGGTCGATGGACTTAACCTAAGTCTACAATTATCCACTATGCTGCAGCATTTTTTTTTTTTTCCTGAAAATGGTTTGCAGCATTATTTTCGTCTCAATACTATCCCTGCAATGCAATATACAGTAATTAGAGTCTTATCTGATTCTGAAGAAGAATAGGTAAAATATTTAAGTCTACATGATTATGATAAGAATAAGAAGAATAATATGTATTGCACTTTTCAGACAAAATACAGCTCAAAGTGCTTCACAACAAAGAAATCACATGCATCACATGCTTCACATAACATATACTCACATATGAAAATATATGAAACCAGAAATAAACAGAATGAACATAAAAACAGGGATGGAAAATAAAGACAATGCATGACATAACATGGAAAATAAAACTTCTGACTAATAGTAATAAAATAAAGTTAAAAAAAGATTACATAGAATGCCTAAAATCAACATTATAAAAGAAGTACAGCAGTGTGTTATTTCGAGGTGAAGCACCAAAGTCACAGGCCTTTATCAGGAAGCCATAGCTGGCTAAAGGCTAAGAGACGCATTTTTAGCTTTCTTTTAAAAATACTTAGCAAGCTGGCTTCCCTAACATCTACAGGCAGTGTGTTCCAGGGCTTTGGGGCTGGCATCAATGATTTCATCAATGATTTTCATCAATGATTTTCTTCTGGTTGTTGTTGGGAACCTCCAATAAACCGATAATGTATATGATTTTGTTGAGGCTAAAGGAGAATAATAGTGATATTTCACGCCCCCTCCTCCTCCTCCTTGTATGTGCTTGGATATGCATGTCATACATTAACAGTGTATCCTGATCGCTGATCATCTCACTGCTTACTGGACTATTTCATCACTGTAAAATAAACTGTAGGTAAAACAAGTGCCGCAGCATTCAAGTCAAGATAAGGTCACTTGGAACTGATTTTGTTGAGGAAAGATAAATGGTACAGATGTGAATGTGAGTTTGACAAATGCTGTGGGAAATGAAAATAGACAGTTATGACAGGTGTGTTACAGTACATGTACCATGGGTGTCTTGCTGTCAATCATCCATTCCACTGATGCTGTTTGAGTGATTGGGGAATGTCCAAGTTCCCTCTAGGTAATAAAGATACCCAAGCAGCCACAGCTCTGGGAGTGTTTGTGCACATAGTTTTTGTTTCGAACAAGCAGCAGAGATCCTGTCTTCCCCCAAATCTGTGTCAGTCCAGCACACTCAGGGTGTCCTCTTGAAAGTGTCAGTGTGCAGGCGATAAAAAACGCTGTCATCAACCTAACTTCAGTTCAAAGTTTGAAGGTCAGGAGATGCCTTTCAACTGCGAGTGATCATTAATGAAATTCACGGAGGTATTTTCATGTAGGGCATGTTCACCTGCACCAGCAAGGACACCGCGACTTGGACTCAAAGGTGATTTGTCAAAGCACATTGAGTTTCAGCTGTGACCAGCACCATTTCTTTAGACCTGACAGCATACAGGCAGCAACATATTCTTAAAGTAGTTTAATAACTTGGGGTCAGTTTGTTTATTTGAACCTTTATTTAGTTCGAACACACACAAGGTCGAGTCCTAATATCCCCCCTAAGCCCTGAGCACTGAACCCTCACACACTTTAATTAACACCACAAGTGTGCTCAGCAAAAATGTGAGAATGCCGTTGGGGTGTATGGGCTCAAAGTGCTGTATGGAGTTGGGACAGCACTTGGTGACATCACACGTTCTCATAGAGAACTTACATAAAGACCAGTACAAGGAGGCTTACATTCTGAAAGATTATTAAGATCTAATGAAACAAAGAATCAATGTCTTTGCTGCTGTGTATATGTAAAATTGTCGGTGCCATCTCCCCATTATAATACCTTCAAGTAAAGTTACTGCAGCATCACAGACTTATGGAAAGTGTGTATAAACAGTTAAAAGAACATCCTGAAATTTTTTGGTATAAGGCATATGCAAGAAAGCATCTTACCTTTGAGGCAAAGGTCTCTTTTCATTCTGTTTGGTGTGACAGTTGACACCTGCTTGGCATACAGTATGTAGATAATCCATCACAGTCTGCTTTAATTATGAGACTATCCTTCTAAGAAGAATGACAGCATCAATTGTTGAAGCAAGTCCATAAAACAGTATATGTTCATGTTGATGTGAGGAAGCCCTTCAGCAGCTGTAGTCATTATGACCAGAGAAAAGCAGGAAGTAAGGTGACATTGTTATAAAGTGACAAAAGACAACAGACAGACAGAAGATCGGGGTGAATGGATGGGTCAACAAAACATTGGTGCATAAGCCGATACAAGCTGCTCATTTTAACTCAAAGCATGATCTTTTCCCAAACCTAATCAAGGGCTGTTTGTGCCTAAACTGAAGCTAACTGTAGAGTCGCCACATCATAAAACAGATTTATTTAACCGTGATATGTGACCGTTTTGGAGGGCACAGGTAAACACTCTTAGGACATGTAGGTTATTGTTGCATGATTTCACAGCTGAAAGTGTGGACTGATCTGAAATTTCTCTTGTTGTGCATTTGTGTACAGGCGGCCACCATATCAAGTATTTAAGTGAAGGATCAATCGATGCTATCTTGTGCCAATAATTTATTTCATTTCAAGCACAAAACCAATAGTTTCCTGAAAGATAAACAAAACAGATCAAATAAGACTTGCAAAATGATTCTCTAATGGTTTGTCCACTGGCTGTGGAGCAACAGCATGAAGAAAAGTGCGGGACCCTCAGGAGGCTTGCTCAGCATGCCGCACTATAGCCATGAGAGCTCACTTCCTTGTCAAAGGTATTGTGCTCGACTCCTATTTATCAACATACTTAAAACTCACAGGGGGGTTAAGTGCATGAGAAAATCCCAGCTATTAAGCTGATGTACGAGGGCATGATGGTCATTTAATTCTGCTTAAATGACCCAGAGGGATCCAAGCGTAGGCCATCATCTTGTTATGTCCACTCTCGTCCTCAGTCTGAAAGTGCACTACTGTGAGTGGGCCTGAAATCTCTTTCTTTGTGGCACTCTTTTAGGCTGAGACATGATTATGAATCCACTCAGTATTGAAATTGAATTTGTTTGCATTATTCGATTTGTTTGATATCATTTGATTTACTAAAGTGATTAAAAGGAGATGTATCATTGACTGAAATTCTTATTTCCACAACTTCAGATATGACCTATGATTATCATCACGACTCACACACAGTGTTTACTTTATATTTGGTGAGGCCTAAAATCTACAGTTTTTTTTTCTTTACTGGATGAATAACATCTGAAAAGCCGATTACCAGTTAAGTGGAAAATAATGATCATTACAAGCAATCAAGATGGCCTTGTTTGCATATTGCAGATAAGTTAAGCAGCTGTAATTACAGCATTGGGCACAGGGGCTTTTCTGGAGAGATTACATGCAATAGAAGAGGATGATTCAAACAAGGTTTAATGCTCAAACTGTCAAGGGAGCAGTCTGCCTTTAGTTTTCTCTTATGTAATATACAGAACTTTTAAAAGCTGCAACCACAGTTTGTTTTAATGTCTGCTGTTAAACGGTGTTTTCCATTAGTTTTAATCATTTATTCATAGCTTTAATAAGTTTGCTGTATCAGACGTTAATGTTATCACTGGTAATATGGCACGCTACTGCTGCTGCTGCACTTGACAGTGCACACACTGGCTCAGTGGTAGATATTATAGACAGACAACATGCTGATGAAGTCACATCGTACTAAAACTTTCATTGCTTTAAAAAGACAGCTTCAAACCTTGTTGCACTGATTGTTATAGGGTGCGAACACACAGGTAAACAATATTTTTCCTCTTGAGTTTGTTCATCAAACTGACAGGAGGTGGGGGGTTCAGTGTGCTTTGCTGAATGTTGTCAGAATAGATTAGATGTCAGTGTTTTGTATTCACCGTCATCACGGGTTTCACCCAAATTTTGTCTGTGGATGATTTGAACAAATCATGAGTTGGATGACATGTTGGTGGTGTTCGATGCTGGGATGAAGGCAGGTGATCTTGATTTGAATATTACAAAAAAGAAAAAGAAAGAAAGAAAGAAAGAAAAAATCTTTGTGGGACTTTGTGCCCAATTTGTAGCCAAAGGGCCTAGTTTCATACCTATTGTTAGCTAGCAGATCTGTTGCACCTGTCATCCACCTGTGCTGTATTTTCTTTCTTGGATATCAAATCTGGGTCATGGTAGTATTTTTCTATGTGAAACCATTTGGAAATTTTGAAAAGTACGAGACAGTTTCTGACAGTGCTCTTATTCCTGTTTGTTCTTATACAGAAATTATTAACCAGTATATTGTAACAGTAATAGCAGCAGTGTTATTATTTGTGCCATATGATGTTTGCCATATACTAAATTACTTATTTGGAGGCGTTTCATATATATTTATTAATGCTTGCATGATTTATATTGACCTAGATTTATTATTCAAACATGGAAATATTGTGATCTTATGCTGTTCCTGTGCATAAAACAGTGATTAGATTGACTTCAACTATAGTACATTATCATTGTTCAATTAAATCACAATTAATTTTATACTCAAACACAAATAAAGAAATTGGACAATGTGTTTCACTGTTGGACAGAGCTGGTCAACCTCCTTACCAGCAGTTAATTTACCCATAATTCTAGGTGCTCTGTCCGTCACTCATTCATAATGAACTGAAGTGGAACATCGTGAACGTGCTCAAAGACAACAATAGCGAAGACAAAACAAAAATGACAGCATGTGCAGTTGTCCTTCAACACTAACAGTCATTTTAATCATGTCACATTATGTATGAGAAAAATTATTAATGTTAGTGTTATTATTAGGTCAACTATTTTGCATAATGCCCTTTCGAAATGACCATATCGCACTAAAACGCACGCACTAAGAGATGCTTGTCTTTAAAAATAAACAATTTTGTGCAATGCTGTAAGGACAGCATATGAAAATTGCATTAGAACAAGACCTGATCTGTTAGATAATAGCTGAATAAGTTCTGCAGCATGCATACCATACTGTTCTGTAAGATGCACTGCGTACAGAGCACTGAAAGCAGCCCCTCTGAAATGTAAACAATCATGGAGTAATTATCATACTGGAAATTCTTTACAATCTGCAGTTGTTTAAAAAACATGACTGCTCTGTGTTTTCATATTCACAGCAGGGCTTTTCCCCCTCATATTGCACTGCTTACTTAGCAGGATCAAAAGCTGTGAAGGGGAGATATCAAACCATGCCTGGATCTGTGTGGTGAGAGAAGTGTTCACCCCGGGGGCAGAGCAGACAACACCTCTACTTTCATCACCAGCACAAGGCTCCCTTAGAGCGCAGGAAGCTGAACAATACATGTAAAAAGCCAGCCAGCCGTTCTTCTTTAGTGGTTCTGCAAGAGTCTTTCTGTCATTCAACTGAATACTTTAATGGCTGTGCAATATTTTTAACAAAACAAATTCCTTATTAACATGCAGCCCTGTGAAGGTACAGCAGACTGCTTTAAAATGTTTCCAGCTGCCTCCTACTGTGAGTCACAATAACCTGGTGCAATGCTGTTGAATTATTGATGAACTGATACAGATTGTTCAGACTAGGTTTGTTGAAGTTGAAAACCTGATGTAAAGACACCTTATTTTTAGACTGTGCTGGAGATGTATTTTTGTATTGGCAGTGGTCCCCATCTGAATTTAATGATTCACCTCCAGTGCAGCCCTCCTAATTGAGCCTGATCAGACAGGACATAAAATAAAATGGACCAGCTTTAGATCTTCCAATATTAAACCAAACAGCTTGTGTGACTCCTTCTATCTGGTTCTTTTATACCCCTTTGCCCTCTGTAGGGTCCCAGCAGGACCACATCCAAGCATGTTGTAGACACGTACCCCTGACAGGAATGTGCCTTATATGCAAATCACATATAAAAAAGCCATGAAAACAAAGCCAACACATCACACAAAAATAACAATACATGGTTGTTGTTGCTAAGTAACAGCAATTAACCAAAAGAACAACCGTGTTCAATTCAAGTGTCTTTAGAGTAAAATGGGAGCCAGCCCCAAAATCACAAAATTAGCAAATGAAGTTGTCAGCACCTGCAAATAAGTACTGACACTTGTAACAGCAGCAGAAGGAAACAAGTGTTTCAGCCCGTGTTTCCTCAACGTTTCAGAGATATTTGTGGGTGCCAGGAACCTGCTGGTGATGAACAACCAGTATCATCAAAAACCAGATACTAGTAAGAAAGAATAGTTAGAATATTTGAGTCATAAGAAGTAATATGTCACATTGTGTTTTTGCAGCAGTCAGATAAGTGAGCAATTGATTTCCACCCTTACAATAAAAATTGCACATCTGTAGATCCTCATCATGTGCAGAACCACCATTGAAAATCATGTATACATCAATGATCTGTATCTGTATTCATGAAAAAAACAATTTAAAAGCAGCAATTCATTATTTAAGCCTTCAGTCTGTACGCAGTGTGTCCAAACAGGCCTGTCTTTGGAGACAAGTTCCTTCTCCCTGTCTCCTTCATTCATTCATCTTCTATACCCCTTGTATCCCTTTCGGGGTTGGGGGGGGCTGGAGCCTATCCCAGCTGTCAACGGGCGAGAGGCAGGGTACACCCTGAGCCGGTCGCCAGCCGACTGCAGGGCAACACACACACACAAGCATTCACACTCACACTCACACCTAGGGGCAATTTAGAGTCACCAATTAACCTGATGAGCATGTTTTTGGTCTGTGGGAGGAAGCCGGAGTGCCCGGAGAGAACCCACGCATGCACGGGAAGAACATGCAAACTTCACACAGAAAGGCCCCCGCCTGACCCCGGGATCGAACCGGGAACCTTCTTGCTGTGAGGCACGCGCACTACCTGCTGCGCCACCGTGCCGCCCCCCTGTCTCCTTTCTTACACAAATAAAATACCCATTAACCATAGCCCACAAACTCCATCGCCAGTGGAATTACAGTGTCTGCCTACAGGAGACCTCTCATCTCTATTTCTGATACTGCTCTCATGCTCAGAAATCCTAATTCTAAATTCCCTTTTTGTCTTATCCACATAGCAAAACCCAGACGAACACTTTAATAGGCAGACAACATGCATGGGTCGACATGTGATTCTAGCCCTGACTTTCCTTTTTTTTTTTTTTTCCTGAGTGGGAATGTAGAAACATGTCCCGCTTTGATCAGATCAATGCAATTCACACAGTTCCAACGAGGATTCCCAGGGAAAAAGAGCTTAAAAAATGTGTGGGTCAAACATAGAGGTCCATCTTTACGAGCCTACGCCTCAAATTGCTCAATCATTTAGCAGAAGGTATGGGAGGGTTAGCAAACCTTCAGCCAATGATGGGGGTCACTAAACAGAATATGCTAGCGTTCCCTGACAACACCTATAACCAAGTGAGAAAGAGGTGAAGAAGTAGTAGTCAAGACAACAGACTGTTGCTTAAGAGGGGGTGTGAAAGGGCTTTTTCTTCTTTTCACGAACCTTAGACGAACATGCATTTAAAATTCTTCATTCTTTTTTCTTTTCTTTTCTTTTCTTTTCTTTTCTTTTCTTTTCTTTTCTTTTCTTTTCTTTTCTTTTCTTTTCTCTTAACAGTTGACTATATGGCAAGCTTCTTTTCAGCCTGTTCAGCCTATAGACTTCAATTTCCTCAAAAAATCAGATGTGTGTCCTATACATAAGAGGGTAAGTTGGCTTTATATGACAAAATGTCATATGCCATTGGAGGGATAAATAAACTTGTGACTTACTGCTTATGTCCACCTCCAGTCGCTGGCCAGTGTGCACAGATGGAGAATTGTGAAAAACCTTAATTTTACTGTATGAAAAAACAGTTCAACTCTTATTGTAAACTCGTCAGCATCTTCAGAGGGCACAGAAGACAGACCTTCAGACTTTATAAAGCTGTTTCTTTATCACTTAGCTGTCTCTCAGACAAGTTAATGATACTGGAGGCCTCGGAGCTCTCTTTGTGCGCTTGTCTGCGCCTCTGTTCTTGTGGCTCTTCTGGTCTGGAGGATTTGTTGTCGTGACTCTAAAAGACGTGAACGGCTGGATGCAGCAGTGGTTTCCTTCCTGGATTCATCACTCGACAGCCCAGTGGATGACTGGTCATTACCTGTGCTGTCCTGCGCACCCTCTCTCTTCATCTGGATACCCAAGGATATACCCTCTGGTTTTTGTAGTCCTGCGTGTCTTGTTGATATTTCCTGAGTTTGTTAAGACAGACAGTTCCTTTTGATAGGAATCGATAAAGAGGTGCAGCGTTCAATCAACTCCATCATCTGCTGTGTAATTGCAAATCCCAGGATAGCTCTTCTTATGAGCACTTATTCAAGACTTCACACCACTTCTTGTAGAATGCAGGGTTATTACTGCCCAGCGTAGCTCCCCCGTTAATTTTCAGCCCACTTGGCTTCTTTTATGTCTCCAGTATTGGGATAAAGTTGAACCATACATCCAGTAGTGTGTCTCCTTCTTTTGTTGTTCTCTTGTGTTGCAGGCACTGACACATTGAATCTGTGTCTCGGGAGGCTTTTTGAGAAAAGACTATTCTCTCATTTGAGAAAACAAATGTGGAAGCCATATGTCATCTTGTCAGTTTCATCAAAAGTTATGCTGTGTGCATAAAAATGGAGCATTGTCCCAAACAAACCATTCAAACAAAAGAACTAGTGTGCTCATGTCTTTAGAGTATAATTGGCGCCAACCAAAAATCACAAAATTAGCAAATGAAGCCATTAGCACTGCAAAATCAGTGTGTAGTACTTTTACTGATGCACAGCAGCAGAAGGAAACAGATGCCATTCAGCTGTGTGACAGAGGGCCAGAGGAGCTGAGCATCTAAACAGTCTGGTCAAGCCACAAGGCAGACTAATGTGGACAAACTGTGAGTTCAGGGCAACAACCAAAAGGCAAGTTAGTTCACACCAAAGTGAGTATGTTTGACACTGAGCTTTCACTTTTTCTTTTCAATCTACAATGAAACACGTATTGTAGCTGGTTTATTCATAGTTCCCTTCCAATTCACAAGACATTTGGAAAATCTCACTTGCCTCTAATTTCCACAAATTAACAACTACGTCCTTGACCTTGTTTCCTAAGCCAACATTGTGCTCCAGTTTTGCTTTGCTCTACATGTACAACCCAAAATATTCCTTTCATTGCACACTCAACATGACAGCTTGTTCAGCAAGAAAGAGCATCCTAAGTCTAAATACATAACAGTCAAATTTGTCACTTATTCTAGAAGAAAAATCGACCCCCAGGATGCGTCAGTAATGCATAGCTTGACAACTTCTTGCAATGTAATGTAACATATGGCATTGGGAAAAGAAAAAGAAAACAAAAGAAGTACCAGTTGGGGCTATGTTTACAACAAAATATTCATTCTGTGATCAGGATAAATCCAATCCAAAGTAATTATTCTATTAAAGGAAACAAAGGCTGTTGTTACAATATGTAAATTTGGACCAACAGTAGTGGAGCCGGACACAGTCAAACACTTTTCACAGTTCTTTAATGTTCAACAGAAAATACTGCTGGCTAAGGCGTAACACAAAAGACCAGCTCTCAAAAACAAAGGCGGAGGAGATGGGAGTCGGCTGTCCTCGGTGTGATGGACGGAGAAACCAAAACAGGAGGCAGCGAACCACAGGAGACAGAAACCACGAGGAGACGTAGGCGAGGTGACTGGGAATAATCTGGCGAAGAGGTGGAGGGATGACCGGAGTTTTATGGAGAGATGATTAATGGGGATGAGACACAGGTGTGCCTCATCTGAAGACCAGCGAAGGCAGAGATTGGCCAGTCCCATCACCTGTCGCACCTGCAGTGAGAAAACCACAAGAGGGAGAGGGAAGGTAGAGAAAAGAGCGCAAGCACAAGTACAAAAACCAAAAAACACCCACAAAAAACACAGACCCTGACAGCTGTAACACTGAATTCACAAAAACAGTAGTGAGTAAAAATAATCAAGCTGTAAGTTGAGAATCTAACTTTCTTATAGATTTAATCTCTCTGCCAGTCCTTACTGTGTCACTTTGTCCAGTTTCCCTCATTTACTAATTTTCTCCAAACAAGCAGGTGTTTCATCTTAAGAGACATAGGGTAAGTGTCAAAGCAAAGCATGCATATTTAATCTTAATGCACCATATGCTGGAGAAAGACAGCTAACAAGAAGCTAATTACCATGCTGGTCTGCAGGGATACAGACTGTTACCATGGACATATCATCCTGAGGGCATTGTTCTTGCACAGTGGAAGACGGAAGACTGAAGGAAACATAGCCATGATGTTATTGTTGTTAAGGCAAACAACGGTACATATTTAATACAATAGGATTTTTTTCTGTTCATAATTTTCTTGCATAAAAGCTAGAAATAACTGAGGGTAAAGGTTTTAGAAAAAAAAAAATATATACTCAAATTTTAACTGATGACAATTCTGTTTACATGTTGACAATATAGATGAAAAAAGGAAAAGCTTGCACTCATTTGTACACCTGACAGTGTTTTTTCTTTGTTAAGTTGTGCCCTGCTCACATGCTGCAGACCCTGTCAACATGGGCAAACACAACCTCTTCTAATGAGCAGGCTGTAGGGAGGCAGTGGTGGAGGCTTCTTACAGAGTAGATTGGTGAGTGTGGTGGTTAGGCTGTCTCCCGAGGGTGCTTACTCCACACTGTCAGAGTCATAGTGACTTTGTTGTCAAGGTCAAGCAAATGAGTCAGGTGGGATGGCTCACTGCAGGGAGAGGGAGTGCAACTGTCCTCCATCCGTCACGGCATGATACAGCTTGACTGTGATGGCATAATGCCACTGAGCCACTGTGGCTCAGTGCTTAGCGCTGCCGTGTCACAGCAAGAAGGACACAGGTTTCATTTAGCTTCTTTGTGGAGATTGTACGAACTCATATTGTTGGCACGGGCTTCACTCAGGTGCTCAAGTGTCCTCCCATGCACCAAAGGCATGCAAGTCAAATAGACCTGCTGCTCACAAAGAAAATAAATAAGTGACTGAATACTGAGGACATTCAGTACATAGAGTTAAAGCAGAGGCTGTGTGGTGAGATTTAGAGCATGGATCCAAGTATCAGCTGGGCTTTTTTCCCCAACTGATGCACTGAAAATGGGAGTTAAAAATGTCATATATGAGAATGGCTCTGGCCCTGACATACTTTCTTCTATTCTCCCCTCTCACAGCATGTCACTGGGCAAGATGCCTCACAAGCTGTTTGCAGGCAATTAAGAACGTAACAGCTAATACTTTACTGTTGCTCCCATTACAGCTATATCAGCAGTGATATCTAAGGAAAATAAGACGCTTACTGTGTGAGAAATGCTGTGTCCCAGTAGGCAAGCTTCCATAACCACCACAATAGTCAGAAAGATAAGCCCGCACAGCCCTAATTAGTCAACAGAGGAACTTTTAAGGATTGCATCAGCGCCAGGAGCTGAATAAATACATATAAATCTACAATAGAGAAAAGTAAATTCCTTTCATTGTGATCAACCTCACGCTGAAGCAGTCCTCTACAAGAGCTCTACAGTGTGTGAGAGAGCCTTTTTTCTGATAAGCTGGATACACCTATTCAATTTGCTGATTAAAGTCATATCAGGCACCACTGCTGACAGCTGAGCTTCTGTGCAAAGATAAAAGTCTGAAGTCGATAGAATCAGTTTCAAAACACTGCCATTTTTCCACACACCAAAGAGGATGAATGCTACACACACGTATAAAAAAAATGATTCCATATCCGTATTGAAGTGTTTTCATTTAAAAATGAGGCCACTCCTTTCTGGTGTGATGACGCTAAGGTGCCTTGAATGATTTACACTCTGCTGCTGGATGCTTTCAGGCTGCCAGGAGTGGAGGAGGCTGCTCCATCACCGCCTCCATCACTCTAAAAGCCCAGCGGAAGACCCTCATAAAAGCAACCATCACCCGTGTTCCTGTTTCTTGGTCCACAGAGAATGCAGATGTCTTTTCATGTTCAACCCCAACTGAACACCCAAAGTCACCTCCCAGCGTCAGCAGCTCTTTAACACTTTAAATCAGAATGGCACACAATACACCACAGCTTTCTACCGTATATTCACCATTCATTGCTGAAGCAGCAGCAGTGTTGCTGCAAACAGTGTCTTATTTCTATCAACATCACACATGCATTGATGAGTTGAAGTGATTTATTGATCAACTAGTCAGTGTAGACAGTGTATAGATAACACTTTGGCAATATCAGGTGGGACAGTTGTGGCTATGTCGTTGATACAATAACTTAAAATTTTATCAAATAATATTGGATAATTGTGTTGTTTAGAAAATCAAAGCTTCCATATTTCAGAGTGCTGTAGACTTCAGCTGCTGTGAAGGATGAGAGCATTTGATACATTGGTGTCATTGTTGCACTTCCACTGATGTTTTTAAAGAAAGAACCGCACCAGTGACATCAAACATACAGTACAAGGCACATCCTATATTAAACATTGTCTGTAGGTGGGTGAATGTGCCTTTATTCCGCATGTGAAAGAATAAATAGAATATGTGGCATATATTTTACATATTTTGCCTTTTTTTTTATTTTGTACCATCTGTTGTAAATGGTGAGAGTATATTAAAGCCTTTAGGGAGCACTAGGACGAAAGTATGTAGTAAAAGATGGAGAAAACAGTGTAAAATGCCTCCCACACATTATGAGGAAGACCTCACTAAACTAAGCTGGAGAGTTCTGACTCTGTTGTAGCTTCTGGAGATGATCCACTGCCACTCCAACCAGCATGCAAATGTCCACCACGCAAGATGCAAGAGTGTCTTTTTTGCAACTTTTTCTGCACCACTGTGTTTAGACAAGTTTATTTTTTCCTGACCTGTTCATGTCTCTGAAAGAGAGAAATTCACTTGTGAGTGTATATAAATGGCAATATTTGTTGGCAGTTAAAATGAATTTAAAGTTTAATGATGCACATCATTAGTTGTTAATTGTTTTTATGGACATAAAACCTATTTTGCTTGTTTGTTTAGTCAGTAAAGTTAATATACCCAATATGTTCAGAGAATATAGACCCCAAATACAGATAAAAATGAGTGTTGAAAATGAAGTGATGGTAAAAGTCAGCACAAATAAACAAGGAAGAGCCTTTCAAAGACTGAGACCAGCAAGACTGTGACACTGCTGTGATCTGTTAAGATGTTGATAAACTCACAACACCAGGCCTGCAAATTACTCCATGTGAATATTCAACAACTGTGCAGAGTATGTTCAGAAGTGGTGCATGAAAACAGAGTGAAAAAGCAAACATTTAAGTTTAAAGTGAAGTCATAAGTAAGCTTCAGTAAAACCTGTTGTTCATAGACTAAATTCATTACCAAGTTGAACTTGGCCTCACTGCCTCTGGAGGCTGATAGATAGGATTGCTGCTCATTGCTCTTTTCCTGTGTCCACACCCAGAGGACACAGTGATGGATGATTGGCTGAGGACAGCTGCGGCTCTGCCTCTCAGGAGGGTAACTAATAGAACGGGGGCAAGTGGGTCGGTGCAGTGAGTACAGAAGTGGACAGAACGCCCCCAAGTACAAAAAAGATTCTATCTCTTATCAGCGGGCAAAAGATACCCTCAGACCTGAGAGTTTCATATAACGTCCTCTTTATCGGTTCATATTTCAGACAGATTATGTGATGAGGTGATGATACCTTAGGGAGCATGCTTCATAAAGATGCAGTCTATTTGCTTCCCTGCTATGGTTGCACGTACAGCTGTATCACACACTGTAATGAGCAAAAATCTGAACACACTTGTTAAAGGTGCCTCTCTTCGGTAGACTTTCCAAGATAATAGCCAAAGCATGCATATTTAATGGGCATCACCTGCTCTGAATTAAATATGCTGCGAAACACTCTTAGCATTAAAAACAAACGTCCTCTTGTTCTTGCTTTGCTGCAGCCGCTGAGCATGATGCTGTGCTTTCGAGCACGCTGAAGTGAAATAGTTTAAACGAGGAGCTTTCCAAACATATCAGAATGCTGGTAGGTGGCACCTGCCCCAGTAAACGGCATGAATGATAACATTACAATGAAGTTCTTCTTTTATTATGCAGCTCTTCAAAATTAAGACTGCAAGCGTCAAGGATATGCTTTTATGTAACCTTATGTAAGATTTTTTTCTCAACCTACACGCATCAGCAGCGACTGTCTGCCTAAATCTCTTCTTTTCTGCAGCTTCGGTCAGTGCAGTTGTACATTTCCCACAAAACTTTTTCTCATTTACTGCCTTGCATTAGTCATCCACCTCCAAATACGTTTGCATCTTTAAAAAACAGTTAAAGAGCAGAACAAGGAACCCTCAGGAAAATAACAGTAATCAAAATCTGTGAATGAAATATAGGCATAAAGGGATAACAGCCAATCATGTCAACATATATCATTTTAACAGTTAGCAAAACATCTCGGTGTAACTTGAGGCAGTGGAGAATCCAAGGGTTCAGATCAATGCCTATCGGCCTAACTGGAAGAGGGTCATGGGTACACAGAGGGAAGAGTCGATGAAAGAGATAAGACCTGTGGTGTGGGATTGGATGGAGCCTGGGAGGCATCACAGGATGCTTGTCTGACTTGTTCATGGTCTTGTGAAGAAAAGGCAGAAGACAACAGGGGAAGCAGAAACATTGATAAAGGAGTGAACAGCAGATATCAGGGCAGGGGTCACTGGAGCTTGGTCTCAGTGCACTGGCCTCAGTGGGTAATGTGGGTGAGTGCAGATTTTGGCAAGGAAGAAGAATGTATGGAATAAAAGAGACGATATCTCTGGTTCTGCGTTATGGATTTTGACCATTGTTTTTAAGTGTCCATTGTGGGTGAAACTCACGCAGCAGCTGGTTTGATTGAGAAGCTTCACCTGGGGATACTGAGGTAGCATGTGCTTTTACCGGGGACATAGTTTGCACAGGTAGTAATGGTTCAGAAAACTAGTTGGTTGGATTAGGACATGAAATTGCTACTCCTTCCTGCACAGCGTCTGTCCTCTGCAGTGTTAGTTTCAATCCATTTAGGTTAACAAATAGTTGCAGACAAACAAACAAAACCAAAATATTTCAGGGATGAGGGTTGTCGTTCATGTCGATCATGTTCTCGACAAGAGTGACTCGCTCTCAACAGCATGCCACTATCCTTTCTTTTTCCTCTACTCTCTTTGGCACCTGCCCTCTGACAGGCTCATATTTGGTAAGACTCGCCTTTTTGACACTTGGCAACCACTCAACAGAACTAATGACAACCTGTGACTGTGATAATAGGATGTTCCAGAGTAAGGGTGGCTCCAGATGCTGACTGAGGAAACTGCTGACAGTTGTGTGCTTGAGAACACCGGTGGAGCACAATCACACAAACTTACACTGCTCTCGGGACATTGTGCAACTGACCCACAGTGAAACCCTTGGCATCAGAGGTTGTATGGTAGGACTGGCAACATGTACAATAACATTCATTGCTGCCAGGCTATTTTTAACTGTGGGCTCTTGCTGTTGAAGTTTGTCTGCTTTCTTCAAATAGGATTCAAGAATTCCATTAAATGTTAAAATTGCTAAATGTGCCCTCCAAGCAGGCTCCATACACTTCTAATCACACTGCATCTATTTACTGCACAGGTGACAGTTAGTTTTTAAATCTCATACATACTGCAGTGTGCACTTAAACTACCATGTATCCACCCTTCCTTGAGGTTTCACAGCTGGGAGTACAACAGCAGATACTTCACTGGGTGTGGCTGGTGGCATCATGCACGCAATGGGAACAACACTGTCCATTTTCACGTGCAGGAGCTATCCCCTCACCAAAGAGTGTCCTTGGCTGTGTTTTTGTTGGAACTGCATCGTCAGCTGTTTAACATTGTATCAACACAATTGACCATATACCAGTGACAAAGAAACAAAACCAATATTGCAATAGAAAGCATAAATACTTGCACTGCGTGCAGTGTCAGTGATCTCAAAGGGCTTGGAAGCCATGACTTTCCAGGCAGGATTTGTTGTTGTGGTTACATGGGGACATTTGAAAGGATAGAACAGTTTCATTTGGGTCAGGTCAGTTGTGCAGTTTGAGCCCCAGAGTACATTAGAAAGAGCTGAAATAACGCTCTTAGACAGAGCAAGGACCTGACTTGAGTGCCATGGCAGCCCTGTAGTGCTTTTAACATGCCCTGTGGATCCTTTGGGTTCATTAAGCGGTTTGGGGTTTGTGTCAGAAGCCTCTCCCAAACCTGCTGTGACATGGGAAAAATGCCCTTGACCGCAAAAAAAAAAAAAAGAAAAGAGGGAGTGCCACAGGTAATGCCAGCAGGAAACCCTGAAGGGCAATTTCTCTGGAAGCCATTTTTATGGAGTGAGAAACGTAGCCAGAAGGTAAACCTGGGCATAGAGGGTGAAGAGGGAAGGCACAGTTCATACATGGTATTTAATTTCCATGTAACAATATTTGAAAACACGGCACGGTGGCGCAGCAGGTAGTGCGCGTGCCTCACAGCAAGAAGGTCACCGGTTCGATCCCCGGGTCAGGCAGGGAGTTTTTATGCAGCAGTGTGAAGTTTGCATGTTCTTCCCGTGCTTGCGTGGGTTCTCTCCGAGCACTCCGGCTTCCTCCCACAGACCAAAAACATGCTCACTAGGTTAATTGGTGACTCTAAATTGTCCCTAGGTGTGAGTGTGAGAGTGAATGTGTGTATGTGTGTTGCCCTGCAGTCGGCTGGCGACCGGCTCAGGGTGTACCCCGCCTCTCGCCCGTTGACAGCTGGGATAGGCTCCAGCCCCCCCCCCCAACCCCGAAAGGGATAATCGGGGTATAGAAGATGAATGAATGAATGAATATTTGAAAACTGTATTTATGGCATTTAAAATGTTTAGCACAGAGCAAAACGTATTGTGAACTAAAAACTTACCTACCATCTTTTAAAAGTTCTGCTTTTAGTCAAAGAGTTTTTTTTATGGTGTATATTCTACTTTGGAACAAAACTCTACAATTTAAAGAGGCTGTTGCATCTTAGGGGCCACGTGTTCCAGTGATCTTTCAGAATGTGATTTAAGGTGATGGTACGCAGAAGTGCCATCCTCGCCTGGCAGACAGCTGCTGCAGTGGTATGAAAGTGCTCCCCTCGGCAGTGAGCGCGTGTTGCTCCATAGCTGTTTCCAACTTAGAACTCACCAGAGATAGACTGGGTCCGCTGGCGCTTATGCCAGAACCTGCCTTTAAATTTATTCTCTGTTCAATATGGTGAGATTCAATGAAGTTTCAAAGGCTGGAAAGGATTTGTAAGTATGCGTGAGCCTGCTCACAGGGAGAGTTCATTATTTGTGTTCAGTATGAGAAAACTTCTTGTTCTCACAGGAAATGAAAAATACACATAATTAAAAATCCACCCAGGCATCCATTGGAATAAGTAAAATTAGCATCCTCAAAATTTTATAGCTAACATAACAAATGCTCTGTCCACTTTTAAACAAATACTCCATCCACTCTTTGTAAGAGTTCATAAAAGCTGATAAATGGACAGGTATTATGAGCTGCTACTGAATTAACAAAGTGGGTGATGTTATTAAGGCACAGCTGAAGGTCTCTGGCATCTGGCGGCTTGCATTGTTTGGCATCCAGGGGAGAGGGCAAGTCAGACAGTCTGCAGGTTGGACTCAGATGGGGCAGGACAACTGCAGCCTGCTGCAACTTCAACACTTAACTATCACTGGGACAAAGCGCAACTGAACAGTTTTTGAAGCTGCTGTAACATAATTCTGAGTGAATGTAGCTGTCTGTTGTTGTGTTTCTTTACAAGCCTCCTTTTGACGGCCTGACTCTCAGGGCATGAGCTGGTGCTCTACTGAGGCTGGGCACAAATACTGTGTGGGGAGGGGCTCCGTTTTCTGTCAGCTCTTCACTCTGACTAATTCAGAACACACTGGTTCAATGCAGCTATGATTGGGGTGTAGTACAAAATATTCCATGTGCGATGAACAGTACAGATTTACTAAAGGCCTTTCTGAAAACATTTGGGGTTTGGGCCCATAAGCCATGACATGACACCGCCCATGTCTAAAATCAATATTTAATGTTCAATTTCACCCTGTCTCCTCCTGAACTATAGCAAATTGGTAGCCGGATGCCAGGCAGAAGCTGGCAGATACTGGAGTCAAATATATGACTGCCGGACAAGTGAAGTCACAACTCATCATTTTACACTTCTCTGGAAGAGACAGGTCATCCTGTGGTCCTGACACAAACATGAATCCTCCTAACCCAAATAAAGCCATCCCAGAGCACATCACCTAGTCTGCAGACAGGTGCTCTGAAACAGATACCAATGCTTAGAGCCACTGAGGCTGTTTATTTTCCTCCCTGACAAAAGAGGCCAGAGAAAATATCTGAAGTTAAAAGGAAACGAGGCTGAGCAACAACAAAAAAGAAAAGATAACACAGCATAAAACATTGCACTTCACAGACAACAACACAGTTTATTACCCGCAGCCAAGTCAGTTGACGTTGCATTAACGCAGTCTGCATTTTTAAACATTAGCGTGAACTGTCTGCCTGAGAATTTGAAGATAATTGGCACACGGGGAATAAAATGTAAAGCCTGTGGTTTACTCACCCTACACATCCTCAGTGCTTTTTGTCTAATGTTTTTTGTCTACACCCTGATACTGGAGTACTCAGCCAGGGGATTGGCTGCCCACGCAGTTCCTTGCTTGTCAATTGATTAGGGTCTAACTCAAGCTTAGTGCACCCTCACTGGAAACCTCAAATGAGGTGCAGCACAAATGCATTCATCTTCATCACAGGAGCACAGTATCAGGGAGTTTTTGTGCAGCAGAGATGGTTATGGATAGCGCTGAAACCAGGTGTTTTTCGTCTCTATTCGTAATGCTTCAAGTGCCATCCCTGTCACATGATATCTGTGCTGTGTCCATGATGAAGCTATATGTATATTCTCACTCATATCTAATTATGCGGTGCTACTGTGCAGTGTTTGTTATCTTTTCACCATGAGATGTGCCAATCATTTGCAAACTCCAGCTCATGAAAACATTTTTTTACTTTGAATAAATTGCAACTATAAAAGCTAGATGCCTTCAATTTTTTGGCAAGTCAAATCTTTTTGATAAATCACCACTCCACTGGAACTCTTACTTCAAACATGGTGAACCTTTGAGGCTTTGGCCTGTGTTGAAATTGGAGACGCTTGTGTACCAGTCAATACTCAGATGGAGAATCCTGGATTTATTCTGGCAAGTGTAATTTATTAAACTGTTGCTCATGCCCATTTATCATAATCAATCAAAGGGCAGCTGGGCCAAAACAGCAATTTAGAGCACTGTAGTTATGCAATAGCTGAGTGAGTCTGTAATAAGTTTGAGGAAGATTATATAAGGCAATATTGCACCTTGGGGTACAGTTTGTGTCAGAATGTAATGAATCATTCATTACTTGAGATCCATAGCTTACACATTTGTCCACAGGTTGACACATAGTATAGGCAGTGAAGATGAAACTGAATTAAGTGTGAACACATGAATACATTCAAAGTAAGAGAGATTAAGCAGGCCAGATACTGAGAACATACTGTGTGAGGTTGTTGGTTGATTTTTAAGCAATGACAACAAGATCAGTTTTCTTAACTGCTAAACAGTTCAGTAGCACACACCTGCGCATCATATTGTTTTGCATAACATCCGACCGTGGATGACAATATGAAACTTTCAGAGAGAAAGAAAAAAAGACATACTTTTCCCCATGACAGTTACAATATTCTGTGGGTGCCATATAATTGGCAACTGCTTGCTCTGGGCAGACTTTGGATCCCAACACTATTGATTATGAGTAACACCAGATGCCAGAGTTGGATGAGCGATGAGCAGTGAGCGGATGGAACTGATGAGTGTGCCATGAGGGGGTTGTTTGTCTTTTGGCCAGGGAATTGTGTCAAGACTCACAACCTTCAAAATCCATCAGAAAGTAGCCATCCAACAGACTACATGTTCATCGAAGCACATGAGAGATGTGGACGCTTCCTTTTCAAGACACTGTTAAGTGATCCCTTCGACTTTAAGCGCACAAAACGATAGCTCCCCTGTTAATGACAGGGCATGATGAAATGTGTTTCTTTAATGAATAACATACAGATGACACATCATATTTGAGAGTACAATAATGCATTCTGAGGTAATCTGATTCCAGAGTTGGTCTCATGTGTGAGGAAATCAATCAGTATTACTTTGTAAATGAAGCCTTATAAAGTTGCTTTCAAAAGCACATGCACTGATTTTCCACCCTCACTAATGCAAAATAAGCAATATTGATCATTTTCAGCATATTTTCTTGTCAGGCCTGCTGATACCACATGCAGTGAACAGCCCACAGTCCCAGCAGAGATATGCTGCAGCTGCTGTGTTGGTGCCTCTCAGATCTTCAGGACTTGGGCGATGTTTTGCCCCACTTACATGTAGCAGCTTTGTGAATTAACAAGGCTCCACAATAAACCCTGCTTGTGCTGCATTGGATAGCAAAGCCTTCCTGTGGGTCTGAATTAGTGTTCTTGGACTAGTACCCACAGTCCCTGCAGCCAAGCAAAGCAGGGAGAAGAATTTTCTTTGCTGCCGAACACCAGCAGAGGGGGGTGTGCTCAAGTCAGGAGGAGCATGTGAGTGTGCCAGCTGTGCCGCTGAAGCCTCCGATGTTTCTTTGGGGCCACACCCTGAACCAAGACCACTTACAGACCAAGTCACAATGACGTGTATACTGTTTACAGTCAGTACATTTGCAGCATATCACACATTTGTTAAACACAGTCGTGATTTGATGAGTTTAATACCAGCACAAATATCATGAAATTCTCTATTAATTGTAAACATAGCAGATCAAAATAATGAGAATTAATTACTACCTGAACTCTGACCAACTGCAATAGCTCATGCCAGATATAAGCAGGTGTGGCACTTTGAGATTTACATTAGTCCTGGTGTATGCTGCAATAGACATAAGTCAATAGGCAGTAGGTTTTTACTTGAACCAGTGGTCATGTAGGAAACAAAACAGAAAAACATGCTGCCTCAGAAGTGAACAGTGTCCTGCACAGCGCAGAGAGCTAATATTTGGAGTTTTTTTTAATGGGAAAAAAAAGGTTTAAGAAAACCTTTCTGCAGGGCTTTATGAAATAGTCTGAGATGAATTATGCACATCCACTGGTTTCTGATGTCTATCCCACAGGGCCTTCTCTCTTCATTAAAGCTCTTATTTTCCCCAAACTTTGCATCCCTTTTTTATAAAAAATGACTGGCCAAAATCTTCAAGTTCAAATCAGTACAAGATTACATGACTTATTGTGAGTGCTTTTCTAAATGCTGTTCACTGGCTTGGGGCTATGATATAGGCTGTAATATTTTACAAAGGCCTTACTAGGTAAGACCAGCGTGCTGAAGTGGCACCTTGCTGTTATCGCACTGAAAAAGACTGAGATGACCTCAATCAATACGGTCTCAATCACACTGAAATTAGTTGTGTGCTATGCCAAGAGTATATGAATGGTGAAACATTTGTCTGAGGCAGACACAGAGACGGCAGGTGGACTCTCACATCTGTGCATGTATCATGTGTCCCCCTCGTCCAAAGTGTGGACATGGGAAAGTCTGCCAAATGCAATCTGACATCAGACTGAATACTGAATGTAAGAGAAGTGGCTTGAAAAACACACACTTCTTTTCTGAGGACATTCATGTACTCCCACACTAACGACTTAACCCTAATGAATGCAGAAATCACACTAGTCATACACTAAATGCTGAATACAGCTGGGGAGACATCAACTCTGTCCTCAGTTGTGATGTCCAAAATCAATTGATTTAAAGTCTGAAAGTCGTTCTCAGGCACAAATACAGACAGTCATAAACACCCCCACATGAACAGTGACACTTTTCTAAATCCTCATTAATAACTAATTCATAATTGATGAATGGCTTTCGAGTGGATTTATCTTTGTGTCTCGCGCCTCTGATAAAGGATCTAGTGTAAACTCTATGCCGCCTCTACTGTAGCTTAGTTGCATTTGTTATAGCAGAGCAAATCTTTCAGTATGCACTTGCAGTGCGCCACGATCCCGCCATTTGGAAAGAAAAGACGGGTTATAATAACGATGATAGCAGAAGTTCATCCATATTAGAAGAGTCTTTAATGAACTCAGACCGTAAAAGACACTCCTTCTGCTCCCGGCGCCGACGGCTCCGCTCCCGCACCCAGTCGACGCGCGGGAGGAAATTCATAGCCCCATCTTTATCAGTATCATCATCGCCCTGAAGACAAAGAATGCGCCGCAAATGAAGATGTGCACCGATATCAGGAAAATACTGTCGTAAAGTCACCATTTCTGCAGCCGTGCCCGCCCGGAGGAAGACACGCACCGGTCCTGGGAGACTCTTGGGGGATGCGCAAGGATGTGAGAGTAAAAAGCGAGAGGCATTGTGATTGGTCATACTCTCTGTAAAAGCATCAGGCACGACGAGTCATGTTTGCTCCAGCCAGAGCATCAGGGAGGTGGCATCAAACTTGAAGGCGACGTATTCTCAGTCTGCACAGTGGATGCGTTCACAGCGTCAACGAGAAACTTGCATCATTCACACAAAGAGGCGGACGCGCTCTCCGTGGTGCTGAAACAGAAAGCCTCGGCTGATCAACTAGTGAAGAAGAGGAAGGCGCTCTCACTTCGCCACCTGCTTCTGAGCTTCGTGGTATTTGGTAGCCTCACAGAGGTAAGTCTAATACTACGTGCAGTGGAGGGAAAAATGCAGTCGAGCTTGAGTTTCACTCATGTCTTTGAGATATTACAGTCCAGCCTCTGAAGCCAACAGCTCTCTACTGTGTGTCTGTATCTGTGAGTCTTGAGTGTGTGCATGTCTTGTATTTTAAAGTTTGATCTGGTAGCTTGACGACAGCAGCAAAGCTTGAGTTGGTTTAGCTCACATGTTCCAACTACAGAAAAGTATTGACCCACAGATGTCACAGATTGCCTGTTGATTGCACTCTTCATGCTTGCCATCAATAAGCATTTCACTTTGCAAAGCCTCCCTTGGTGTCCATTCATCTGTTCCCCAGAAAATTTGTTTTTTTTCCTAATGTGGCTTTTACCACCAAACTTTGAGGATGAATACAGTACTACTTGTCTTTTACCTTTACTATTTATTTCTGTTTGTGCCTTGTGGTGGATTGCAGTTTATTTACTGTAAATTCAAATATAATTCTTCAGTTGAGAAATGATGAGATCATGGGGCATATTATTGCCTTCTGCTGATTATTATTGCAGTTTGTTTCCTGTGCTGTTCGTTGCACACATCGAGATGTGACAAAGGACAGATCATTTTCTGCATTGGAGAGACATTAACGGCTGTGTCCTTACTGGTTTCTGTTACATGCAAATAAAATACACAGGAATAGACTGCTGTATGCGCCACATGGCATGCTTTTACAGTTGGTGTGGGGAACAGTATGTACAGTAAGGACTCGTTGTATTGGAGCAGTGACTGAGGGAGCCAGTGGTTTGTGTTGGGCTCTCACTTTGCTGCCTGCTGGTACCTGATAACTTCATGCACCACACATCCATATGATACTGTACTTTTTTTTGCCTGCTTGTGGTTCTCTGGCTTCCAAAATCAATTTGTGTTTAGTGTCTTTAAACAAAAACTTTGTAAATGATCATGAGGGTCAGTGATCCATTCCAGGGTTTTAATGGCTTTTATTCTTTTTCCGCCTGGCAAACCCGTGGCTGGAGTACAATCAGAAAATAGAAAAGATCAGGGCAGAGTTTGTGTGTGCTGTTGTTGGGGTGTAACATAGCACTGGTGTGTTCAATAGACTATAAAAACAGCCACTGCACAGTCACTAGCCTCAGACATGTATTTTGGATTATAGCATTCCACATTCATTCTACAAATGATTTTGCACCATCATCTTGAACACAACCTTAAGCTTTACAGTGACTTTAAAACTCTGGACACTTCCAGGGTGTTGTCCAACAAAATCCTAATGAAAGCTGCCAGGACCAGATCAAACTAATGAAATGTGGCTCACTGGTTATCCAATGAGAAGGTTTGGAGGGTGTGTCACAAACACAACATTTGCTGCTTGTTTCCTTTGATTTATTGTATTCAATCTGAATGCTGGTGGTCAGTTCACAAAGATTGTTTCAAAAGTTTAAGATCTTCTAGATCTTAAACAGTGTTGTAATTGCAAATACTGTGACTTACTTGCTTTAATTAATTACTCTGTCGAGCTGAGAGGGAGCGTGGGTGTCATCAAAGCAAAGCAAGGCCCCTTTGAGGTAGGAAAATCTTGGCTGAATGACTTAAGTTCCGATTAATTTCAGAGGGCGCGACTTAATTTCAAAGGCACTTTTTCTAGCCTTTTGTATTGAAATGCATTTGGTATTTTTTAATTCAGTCATTAAGTCAGTTGGCTTGTGGGAGACTTTGCACAGCGCTTGAAGCTACAATAGACAAGTATTTGTGTTGGTGGCCGAAATCCTTTCAGTCTTTGACACTTTATATCAAAGGATTACAAAAGTGATAGAGTCAGAAGATCTTACATGATTGAATGCTGCTGTTCAGAAGACAGTTGTATTTCTTTTATGTGCAAAAGTAAGGACAGGTGATAAGTCCTGTACTTTTTCACTTGAGTCCTGCATGCCTACACTGGAGGAGATGGATCATCTTCTAATCTAGCCAGACTTTGTAATTTAAACATCACAGCAGTGTATTTTTCGCTGAAAAAAGCTTGTTCAGGTACTTGACCTGTGTCCCGGACTTTGATTTTCAATCCTCATGCAAAGACAAACCCTCCACAAGATCATAAACAGAGCTGTAATTGCTAGTAAGTTTGCTCAGCAGCTTGAATCAATTACTGCACCGTCCTCCATCCAGAGAGACGGGAGCGCAGGTGTCATCAAAGCAGAATGAGGCTCCTTTGAGGTGGGAAATGCGAGACTCAATGACTTCACTCAGCTGGGTCACTGGACACACAGCAGAGCTTTGACGCGTACAAATTGTGCTTGAAGATGCTGTGTTCATCCTGGGAGGCTCAGCGGCTGGCAGGGGACCAGCGGAGGGGGGACATTGCACTCCAGATGGCCCAGAGAGGCCAGAGGAAGAGAGCTGTCCAAGCCCAGCTGGGAGTAAGGAAAGCTGGACGGCCGGTACTGTGTCAGAATGTGTGTGTGCGTGAATGTGCGAGGGACACGGGATGAGAGAAAGAGTAAGAGACAGACAGAGAGAGAGAGGTATGTATGGTATGTATAGGGTGTGTGCATGTTGACGGAGTGATTGGGAGAGAAAGGGTGCGTGAGAGAGAAAATGAGAGCGAATGAAACAGGCGCCTCTGTGTGTGTGTGTGTGTGTGTGTATGGAAGTAGCGATAGGAAAAGTGTGGGAGGGCGAAGAAATAAAAGAGGAGATGAAGGAGCTTGTATGTCTGTACGCATGTGTATGTGTGCAATTGTGTATCTGTGTGTGTGTGTGTGTGTGTGTGTGTGTGTGTGTGTGTGTGTGTGTGCATTGAGGGAATGACAGGGAAGATGAAAGAAAGCACAGAAAATGAAAGAGAGAAAAAGAAACAGGCGCATGAGTGTGTCTGTGTGTGGGAGGGAGAGAAAATGAAACTGGAAGAAGCAAGCGTGTGTGTGTGTGTGTGTGTGTATGTATGTGTGTGTGTGTGTCTATGTGTTTGTGTGTGGTTGCAGAGAAAGCATTAGTGGGAGAGAAAAGGCAGGAGGGACCGTAAAGAAAAAAGAGGAAAGAGTGATCGTGTGTGTGTGTGTGTGTGTGTGTGTGTGTGTGTGTCTGATAAAGTGAATATATGAGGGGTCAAAGAAAAATAAAAAACAAGAAAGTGGTATGGTGAGAAGCTCGCTTTTGTGTGTTTGTGGAGGGACGCACACACGTGTGGTCTTAACACTAACTGTGGTATTCACTGATAATATTAAACAGCAAATCAAAGCCGCATGGAAACCAACACAGAGAAAACACGTCAAATGGAGGGCTGTGTCTAACGGAGACAGTATGTCAGACTGTGATCCGCTTTGTTCACATGCTCGTACAGGAACCGTGCGATGTACAGTGGCCGTTGTGGATGTGCTTTATGGCGCGTGGCTGCAGGCACATGGCGTCCTGCTGTGAGCTCAGCGTCTGATATTCACTCCTCGCTCTGACTGAAAAGACATGTTGCATGTGGGACACCTTTTTTTTTTCTATCTCTTTATTTATTTTTTTACTGCATGTTACATCTTTGAGGTGTTGCACTCCTTCTAAAGTGCAGCCACCTGAGAACGAGCGCAGATCACCTGATGACACACACACACACACACCCACACAGACACACAGCGGCTTCACAGAGATAACTTCGACTCACTGTTTCCATTTGGGAAGCCGCTAGAGAGCAGACAGAGAGAAAGTGTGCTCTTTTCATTCTGCCACATCTGCTCTGTGATGGAATGGAGCATGATCTGCACTTTGATCACAATGAATTATTCCTAGCCCTGGCTATAAATATGGTCTGTCTTCAGCACCCAATCTCTCTCTCCCTCTCACTTAAACTAGGAATCTGTGCTTGCCTCAGAGTAGTGCTCTCCTGAGCGTTCCACTGCGGGTGTGCTGCAGCTCTGGTTTTCTTCCTCACACTGTGAAGGAACCAGGAGCTTTACCTCAGGGAAAGCCTTTTCTGGAGAAGACTGTGATGTGTCTCTTCAGGAAAATGTATAGATTTGGAAAAAAAGGAAACAACTCAGCTTTGTGTTTCTTGTAGGATGAGGCTGGTGTTCTATATGTTGCCCTTTGCAACAACAAACCCACCAACCAACTATATGTTCATCTGTCTCTGAATACTTTCTGATGCTTCTCTGTCTGTAGCAGCTACACAACAAAACAACCATGTTCATACTCAGTGAGTGTCTATTCCCACTCCATTTTGTCGCAATCCACTGCGAATTATCTTAATCCATAAAGCTTCTTTAAATGTCCTTTATACACAGATTGTGTATAAAGTAGTCCAATTAATCTCAAATACAGTTTCACAAATAAGAAATCTGGATTTGAGGGCATGAGGGCTGGGCTCAGTCCCTGTGCAAGAGGAAAGCAGCTGGCTGGGCATTTTGGTTTTTAGCCGACGTTTCCCAGTAAACTAGGTTCTTCTCCAAAGCAAGTTTGAATTGGATGAGCTTTCCGGAGGTTGTGACATGCTTCTTTAGTGCTCAGTGGAAAAAGAGTTCTCACAGCCTTTTACTGTAAATTTAAATCCGATGATGCGTGAGCTCTAAACTGTCTACAAGGCAAACAGTGCGCAACATCGCCTTTCACAGAGTACTAAAGCCAGGGTCTGTTTTGGTACCATGCCCTGGCAAAAGTGTGTTTCTTTCCTGAGAGGAGCCGAAGTGGAAAGCTATCCAGGAGTACCTGTCGTCTGGAATTATGCTGCTTAATTCTCCGAGGGGGGTTGGGAAAAGGGCTGCTAACAGATGCACAACTGCCATCTGGGTATGACGTCGCTGCTGGTGGTGAAAACAGCGACCCAGGCCCTGGCAGTGGTGGAGCAGAGGGGGGAGGAGATAGTGGCAGCACTTGTCTCTGCTGTGGTTGCTAGCTTGGTGGTAATGTCAACGCTAGCTCCTGTTTCATTACTGGAATCTATAAAACTGCTAGCAATGGCTGACTCTTGTGGTGTAGCTTCACCTGCTTTCTTATGTGCATTTCCACAGAGAACTACAATGGCTAACACATAAACCAAGCTAGCCAGATACTGGCTGAAGTGAAACATCATACTGATTTCAAAAAGAAAAAAAAAACAAAAAAAACATGCAAAACACTGGAGAGGGTGATGTCACTCGCGTTGTTACACACAACCAGTCTTGCAGATCACCAGCAGAGGGTGTGCTTAGATGATATTAATCAAAAACAGAGCCAGTTCTTTCAGACTTTCATCCCACAATAAAAACATGATACTGCACATACTAATATTGCAGAATACAGGTTGAATACAAAGGAAGCATTTGGACAAAGTGCATATAAATTCAATAATATCTATAATGACAACAATAAATCCCAATCTATCTATCTATCTATCTATCTATCTATCTATCTATCTATCTATCTATCTATCTATCTACATAAAGTAACATAAAACACTCACAATGAAGGTGCCCCATGTTGAGTTTCTGTGTTTGGAACATTGTGGTATTTCTGCTCATTTCTGCTCCTGAGTTTGATCTTCAACATATTTCTGATTGGTCACACTAAAACCAGGAACCTGAATTTGACTATGCTGACAAATTATCACTTAAGCTTTCAGTAAAAGCTATAATAACCCTTCGACCTTGTTTATACCTGGCATTAACATGTCTGGGTTCACTGTAAGTGCGAATGCGTCCTGATGCATGTGCAACAAAGATGTAATCCCAGTTTCAACACTTGGAATAACCTGTTCTTGAAACATTTTTGTTTTTTTTTGTTAGCAAGCTGTTAGCCTGTGTGAAGCAAATCTGGTGACACATAATAACTGTACCAGTGGCCCTTTGACCTTCTGGTACGTAGGCAGTAACAAATTCTGAACACAAGTGGCTGGCTGGACACCTTAAAGACACATGGCAGACACAGGTGGACAGGACAGATATCATAGTGTGCTTTGTTAGCTTTCCATCGTTCTTGAATCCTGTTTTATCTGACCAGCCAGTATGACCATTTTGCCTGATTCCTGTACTTAGGATTTCTCTGCCTGTCCCTCGTCAGATTTGTTTGCCTGTTCTCCCGGTTTAGACCTTTGTATGCCTGTCCTGGTTAAACTTTCATGCCACATTGTCTGCTTCTGTTTCGTGTTTTTGGGTTCTAGCTTGCCATGCATTCAGAGATCTTACAAGACTCTTCAGCTGGTATTACAAAGATTAGTTTATGTCAAGGTGCACTCAGGCTTGTGTCAGGAGGGACAAAAAACTTCAAGTAGCCAAAAAGAAAGCAATGAAAGGCAAATCATAATTAGGTGAGTGCACACAGACCACTGTTTCAACATTTTGTGCCACCATTTCAAGCTAGCTAGTCTATATTTGCATGTATTTTTTGTCCTAAGCAAAAGAAATCTTTACATTGGGGACTATTTTCAGCCACAGGTATAGATTTGTAAACCAGTTCATGCATAGTTGCCAGGTTTGTGTGTTGCAAGAAAAATTGGATATTTGAATAATGACTGAAAGAGTGGGATATGGGATGGTGGATGTCTGACTGGGTGATCTGGAACCCTGAGGCTGAATCACGCCTTGTCAGACAGCTGCGGCACTGACAGGACCGTCTATGAGATGAGTAAACAACAAATTTGTCGCAGATGGTACCAATAGTTAAAAGTCTGTTTTCAGTGCTCAAACATGTAATTTTACCATCGACCAATGTTGTTATTAACTTTAGGTAAAATGCCTCTCCGACAGTCAAAGATGGAGGACATCAGGTCCTTTCAATAGAAGAACAAGTATAATCTCTGACATTGGTTATGATATTGACATTATGTGCAAAATTAGCTACAGCATGTCAACTTGCTTGATGAGTTTGTAAATATCATGCGTCATCAGGAAAAAGCAGCAGCATCTTGATCAGCACAGAGACACTCTCAGGTGAGCTTTGTCATCATGGTGAAGAGTGAATGAGAGTAGCATTAAGTAGATGAAACCTTGATGTGTCCATTTTAAATATGAATTTTAATCTCAGATATACATTAAGACAACAAATATGAAATATCAGTTTAAATGTAAAAAAAAATCCATATACTACATGCCCTGTTTAAAGTTTTTCATTTTAAATACTGTATAGATTTGGTGCTGTTCAGGGTTCTATGAGTCACTATCTCACTGAAATCCAAAACTGGGAAATAGACCATAATTCACTGGAACACCACCAAACCGGACGCAGCCAGTTGAGCAGGGATTTGTGTTAATACATCATTTCTGATTCACAGAGCTGACTACAAGCTCTTGACTGGCATAATCAAAATGCCTCTGATGTGTCAGGAACAAACTACAGAACAAGTCTTATGAGAACATGGAAGCAGTGACAAAGAATGGCTTCAGGCTGTGCTTTAGGAACAATCAACAGAGACTGCATCTACATCTTTGTATATCACTGCATCCCGCAGGGACGTGGTGTGTTTCTTTTCTTAGACTCACTGCTTGTGCCTGAGAGTTTGGCTAATTTTTCAGAAAATTCCTCATTCCTCTACACAGCACCTTCACATTGTCTCACAGCCTCGCCCACAAAGTATGGCGCTATCAACCTATCACCTCTAATGGGAACAAAAGGTCAGTGCTTAATTATTCATTCGGGATGTCAAACAATGCTTGCCGGCTGTTATTTAGGGTGGGGGAGACCCATTGAATAATTCAGGGGCAGGATTTTCTTTCCTTCGAAAAGAGGAATGGTGGTTCAGATGTTTGCAAGAGTCTTATCTCGATGCAGGAGCCCTCTGTCATTCCTGAGCTGACCTTGGCTGTCACTGCAACAGCAACATGGGTGGCACAGAAGGTGGCAGGGACTTGTGTTCTTCCCGTATCTGCAGACCTCCTCCACACACTGAGAGTGAGTAGGAAGGACTGCAGGGAGCTGGCTGCTCCTTGTCTAAGTTCCCCCAGTGTCTGTTTACAGTACACCATGTGCCACGCTGCGCCAGGCTGGTGCCAGTGTCGAAAAAACAGCAGATTACTCTTCTACAATGAGTTATTCTGCTTTTCACCCGAGGTATGTTTCTGTTTTGGTACACTTGCCATGTCAATTGCTCTTAAGCGGCTTTCTTAAGATGTAAGGGGTGTTTATTGCAGCTGAAGAGGCAAAAGCAGATATTAATGCTATTAAAGTGCATTAAACTGAAGAATGCTGTAATGTGAGTCACTTCCATGGACGGATTAGAGGGAGGAGGCATGGGGAGGATTCTGAGCAAGGAGAGAAAGTGAAAATGTTCATCTTGTTATGTGAGAGGCAGGAGGGAAAGAGAGGGACAGATGAGACAGAGAGAGTGAGACAAAGTGTGTGTGTGCATGTGTGTGTGTGTGTGTGTGTGTGTGTGTGTGTGTGTGTGTGTGTGTGTGTGACAGAGAGAGAGAGAGAGAGCGAGGGGGAGAGAGAGAGAGAGACATCAACCTTATGCCAACCCAGCATCTCTGAACAATAACAGAGGTCCGTACACAGATACAGGACACGTCCATCAAGCAAAGGATGGCAAGCAGCCCAGAGGGAATCAAGTGAGAAGCATGTTTGTCATTGTAAATGCAATCAGCAGCATGACCCTATCTTCCCATGGCGACTGTCTTACTGCTGTCTGTACTGTAGCACTCAGTGAAGAGAGGAAATTATTTGGATTGTGACTGCTCTAAATATACACTAAGTAATGATACAGTGATCAATAGTTATGGGAGGGGTATGTAAGTCTTCAGCTAAATTAAAGACATATTAAAGAATAGCTCAGCTGAATCTGATGAGATTTGATACAGTGCAACTCTCATTGTGACACCCACAAATGTATGTTATTTACACTATGATAGTCTATATATGAGAGACTGTATGTATGTGTGTGCGTGTGTATGTGTGTGTGTGTGTGTGTATGTGTGTGTGTGTGTGTGTGTGTGTGTGTGTGTGTGTGTGTGTGTGTATTAACATGCTCACAGGAATTACCTTTAAAGTGGAAATTAGCACTGCAACCGTGAACATAGTCTCAGGCATGTATTCCATATGCTCTGTGGAAACCAGTTCATAGCTACTGACTTCACGTTGCTAACTCACTTTGCCACTATGTAGCTCAAACACCAGCTACAGCAACCTCAAAACTCAAACTCAAAATTCCCAATGGGCTTAGAAATTCAGCCACCACTGGGTGGAGACACTGGCAGGAAAGGCAAAGTGTGTATGTGTGTATTTTATTTACCACCACACACACACACACACACACACACACACACACACACACACACACACACACACACACACATATATATGTATGTATGAATGTATTTATGTGCAGTCAAGTCCAGGTTCTGAGAGGACAGTTTTCAAGTTCAATATGTATGTGACGGATGTTAATCTAAAGACTCACATAGTTTGATAAACAGGAACAGCTAGATACAGCAATTTAATTCAAAAAGTATTTTATTTACTATTTTCATATGTAATAACTCAGAAAGACTGATGTTTTAAAAAAACAAATTCAAGACATATGCTTGAAGACAGTAAGAATTGGTTAGGTCACTGGGCAAAGATTGAAAAGACAGGTCTCACTTTCTAGTGTGGTACACAAAACTGTGAACAGTTACAAAAGAACAAATGAGGAGAGAATCAGGAGCACCTGATAATTAATAGTTAATAAGTACTTCCTGAATATATCATATAATCATATAATCATGTGCTAATAAGTAGATGACAATGAGTTTCTAGAGAACAGACTGCGAGATACTGTTACATTTCGGTAGGATTCAGACTCAACAGCAGACACGCAGACAGGGAGCAAGAGTATAATAGGAATTTATTGAATGGCTAATGAAAGGAGACTCCAGGTATGCAGGAAACTGGTAGCTGGGGAATCCTGGCAATAGCTGGTGAGGCACGAGGTACTGAGATGGACAGCAATTCAGGGATACACTGGAGTGCACGGAGCTCAGGTGGTGTGTGTACTAGTGTTGAGGGCACATGGTGGTGTAGGCACAGGTGAAACTGGGTGGTGATGGTTGTGGACTGGAGGCTCGAGGCAGGTGTAGGCGAGAGGCTGGAACTGGAGAACAGTGCAGGACAACTCACTGAGCACAAAGGAAAAAGACACAGGGGATCAGGCACTGGTAATTGACACCAGAGAAACAAAACTAAATATAGACTTCTACTCACAGGTAGCACTAGTAGACGGTCAACAATACCACTAAGCACCAGAAACAATGTGGCAGTGAGTCCTCTGCAGTCCACAGCCTTTAAGCTGTACTTGATTGTGATGAGTCCCAGCTGTGTTGGAGCTCCCAAGCCACCTGGAGAACCACGCCCATCCTCTGCCAAAAAAGGAAACACAGGAAACAAAGCCCCACACCTCTGCACAGTACACAAGCAAACCACCACAGACACTATATTAATGAATCCTTAAGCATTGATTCGATTCCAGTGGCTGATTCCTTATTAAATATACCTTACATCTGTGCAAATATCTTGTGCAATATTACATATTTTTTTACTGTGCTTGCATATTCCTTTTCTTCAGTTACATATTTTGACGGTGCAATACTACAAAACGCTGTATTTCAATTATCCATATCTTCCATGTGCAGTCAATTATTCAAGCCAATAGTATCTGTATACTTGTCTTGTATATAATGACCATATATATAGTCAATTTTTATTTTGTATCCCTTTTTATTGTCTACTTGTTCTTGTTCTTTTTCTACATCATGTGGGATAACTTTTATCTTATCTTTATCCTTCCTTTCTTTTCTTATCTTGTGAACAAATTATTAAACTCTCCAAATCTGTTCTCTAGTAACTCATCATTATCTACTATTTAGTCCTCAATTTGGAGCTATTTTTAACTGCTTAAGTCATTATTTATGAGGTTAATTTGTTCCTCACTCATTTCTTGCTTCTGTGCATCAGCACAAAATGTGACCAAACCACAAGCAAGACAATATAGATCTAATCATACACATACAGGCTTGACAGTAAGCAGGCATCGCCATCTCTACCAGTAAATCATGGTTTTGTGTCTTAGCAGTCTGCCTGACAAACAGTAGAGCTGTTGTTGTAGCTTTTTGGTGAAGTGAATCAAAACGTGCTGGTTATAAATAATGGTTGTTTAGTGCGTGTGAAAAGTGTTTTGCACCAAGTCTGAAGTGCACAAGTTTGAAATTAAAAGTTGACTCATTGAGCTCAGTATCCAGGCAGATGGATGTTAGAATGAAAACAGAATGTTATTTGGGGACACTGATGCACAGGGGTTGGTTTGTGATGCCACTATTTCTTTGAGAGAAACTGCCCTTATTTCCACCCTACTATGTGCAGAGCAGTGACAATGCTCGTTTATCTTGAAGCTGAACAAAAAAAAAAAAAGGATGTGGATTGGCCCAAAGAAACTCAGGGGTGAGGAGCAGTCTTTTTTCTAAGGCTGACAAGGTGATTGGCTCAGAGGCTGATGCTGGGATGGACGCTCTTTAAGTTCAAAGACAGTGTGATTCCTGGAAAACCCAGAACCAAGTATACGAACATGCTTGCTAACAGCAACTCACTCCACTGTGGAACTCTTAAAATGTTAACTCTGGAACTGAGTAACATTCATTCTGGAACTGCACATGACCAGGTGCCAGGGTGTTGATCAGTTAGGCTTCTGCCCAAGTTAATTACACTAATTTATTTTGCCTTAGCCTGTCAGTAAAGACTTGGCAACACATTCAGGTCTTTCTGGATGCAGCAGCTCGGTCTTAATTCATACTTTAGGTGGGCCCAAATGGGTTGATCGTTCCCTCGTAGAGCAATCAGGCAAAAACCCCAATGAAAGAATTAATGCCAGTTAACATAAAATTGAAATAATGTCCATCCAATTCCATTTTGAATTTGAAAATTGAACATAAAAATAATATTAATACAATGGGTTGCTAATCCATAGAGTTCTGCTGGTGGTTACGTGCTGTATGTAGGAGCAAGAATTCATGAAATTTCAAGATGTCGTGATTAAATGCTTCAAATCCTTTCATCGACCCCCCCCATGTTCTGAAACCAGACACTTAAAAGGGTGCCATTCGAAAAATCTCTGCTCCTTGTAAATGTAGTAATCATCATGCAACAATGGCTTCATCAGTTTTACATACTGTACAGCAGCAGTCATCAACCACATTTAGTTCAAGGGCCAGAATTTTTTGAAGCAAACACTGTGGGGGCTGGACTTTAAAATAAAGAAATGTAATGTATTGAGGCCTCATTAGCCTATTATTTTCACTTTATTACAATATTTCTGTCATTATATATCAGTGTGAACAGACTCCTAAAAAACTTGGAAAATCCATAATGATAACGACTAAGGCTGATCTAACCTGACAAAATGTATCTGAAGTCATTTTTCTGTATAAACCCATGTATGTCATATAACTACAGTATATCTTCATGTATTTTCAATGTACTACATTCCAAGTGTAGTTTAGTGTAGATCCATGTCATGATTCCTCAATATGGATGCAGACATGTACAGCAGCGGATGATTCAGAATTGACAAATCAACTGAGAGATGTATTTGTAGTCTCGTAAAACAGGTTCAAATCAAACTAATGCTACAAGGCAATAAATCTCCATGTGAGCCAAACCAAACAACAAAGACTGACACAGCAATTACAGGTTCAGCTGTTCATAACACCAACTTGCAGATAAACATTATTAATATTTGGTGTATACTCTATGTTCACTACTGAATTAACACAGTTAATCATGATTCATTTTTTGAGGAATATCACATGAAGCAGTGATTGCAAATTTTGGCACATAAAATTTGGCATTGACAAAGGAAACATTGCCATTGAAAGACTTGTGTTGAAAAAAGTTGCATTGGCGCTGAAAAATGTCAAAAGTTTAAAAGTCAGCTTTATACCAGCCTGATTCTATGTGGAAAAACAAGTCCAGAGGAGTGATGCTTTCTCATTAGTATACAGATATGTAAATCACACTCTCTTTGCCCCTCTATTGAAACCCCTCCTCTCCATGCCAAAATGGTGACAGGAAGTTGAAACTGAAACCCAATGACACTGAAAAAAACCTGACAGTGTAACACACGGTCAGCTGAAAACAGACTGTCACTGAAAAACATCAAAATGCAAAAAACATCAAACTAAAATGAAATTATTTGTAATGTGTGTGTTCTGTTTTTCAGTGGAACATTTTTCAGTACCAATACAACTTTTCACAATGACAATGTTTGCTTTTTTATTTTCAGAGCCATAATTTAAAGTTACTGTTCAACCCCATAAAATCATATAATAAAAAGTAAAATGAATCACGTATGGATCTGATGACTTTAGGTTCAGTGTAATTTACCTTTAAACTGTTAATCATTCAATCACAGTTTCCTCTTTAATTGAGTCAATACAAGCACATCTGCCTTGATTGTTATTTAATGTTTATTGTTAAGTGATCAATTCGTGCACCACCGTAATTACATCTCCCCCACAAAAGAAAATGAATCCCATTTTTTTTTTGCTACTTCTCCATATGATTAAACAAGAACCAGAGGCAGTGAGTCGCTCATTCAATTAGTGTTTCATTTACCACATTTAATTACCCACAATCTCTGCCCTCTTTGACCCTGCAGGAAGCCTCATATGACTAATGAGTGCACTTACCTGATTTCCTTGACTGAGAAATTGCACCAGTGTCTATTCCCTGTCATCTGTTCACAGGAAGGCAGCATATATGGTGACTGAAGATTAAAGGATTTTTGGGGGGAGGAGATGAATGTGTATTTACCAGGGCACAGGTTTAAAGCCTGTGTTGAAAGCCTCTGTGACACTTCAAGCTAGTCACCTTTCTCCAGCCAGACACTTTGATCTTCCAAAAGCCCATGTTGCCACAAGTAGTTACAATTCTTACTATGTACCTGTTGAACATTAAGTGCACAGGCTGAAAATGCTCTAAAATAGTTACTTTTCATTTTGTGCTGTCTAGCTCTAAATTGATCATGAAACAGGTCTGCAACTTTCTTAGTCAGCTTGCCTCACGCAGAAATTATTCACCTCATATTTATGGTGTGTTTTCAGGTTTAGGCTTGATTTGGCCTTAATAAGCCCTTAAATAGGTCTTGAATCAGGCTGTCTCTAGCCTTTGGACTGAATGATAAAATTCTCCTTTGTACTGATTGACGATGCAATGTATTTTACTGCCATGCTTTCTTTCTACTAGTTAGCTGGCAAATAGCTGTTAGATAAATTGCAAGTTTCGCAATTTTGCTTCATTGAGCTTTTGTCACACTCACTGCTGGTATGTGCCAGAGAAATGCTCAGAGAAAAGGAAGCCCATTTCTGATTACACAGCTTTACACCAAAAATACTCCAACCACTTTCAACATGTGAAAAATGCTTGGCCGTGACTTGGCATGCATTCCACAGGATACTCCAGCAGGTGATGACGGCACACACCACAAATTCTCAAATATAACCTGCAGTAAAAATGGACATACAGTATCATGCCAGCTCAGTAACTGCCACAAGCCACTGTTTTGCTTTACGGCACACTTGACAGATGGTAAATCATACCAAATTTTCTTCTTTAATCACTGGTTTTTAAGCTGTATGGGCTGCACACCCTCGGGGTAGCTGTCGTACAGTATGTCCTTGAAGCAAAATGCATGAGAGATGTGCCATGGGAATCTCAAGGTTAGAACCCGTCCACCTGCTTAATACTTTAAGTACTTTAAGTGGCTGAAAGGAGGTCACTAACCTAAACACAACTGCATGTTTGGCAGCAACATTTCATCAGGAATGGTCTGTCGAAATTGGTCAGAACTGGTGAACTCCACACAGAATTTGTTCCTCTTCCAGTTAAAAAAAGAGGCTTAATTAAAGAATTATGCTCTGTGCTCACATTTCTGCATGGGCATTAGAGTGGAGTCCCAGGTTGTTAAAGAACAGATTTGATCATATTTGGAAAAACTGGATTAAAGTTTGATAGGAGCCATTAGCTTTCATACATGTCATATTTCAGAGAGAACTTAGCCAGTGGAATTAATTCCTTGTGTCCTGTTATGATATATACCTGCTGTTTAGCACATTAAGCAGTGGAATACTTAACATAAGTGCTTTGCATTCAATTTTAATGGAGGGTGGCTATTAATATTTAAGATTAAGGATTCCATCTTAAGTGTAGGAGTGTAAGATCGGTGTTGATGTCTTCAAAATGACTGTGGTAAGTAAACTCTGTCTGTACTGTTTAATATGAATAATGATCCATTGATGCAGCCATTAAAAATTCACATTAGCATTCAGTTACTGTTAATCAGCTTTTAATCAGATGTGAGTCGATTACGCCTTGGCCTTAAGCCTGGTTTTAAAACAGGTATTAGAAAGGGTACAGCGGGGCCCCGTGGTGGGCCAAGAAACTTGATAATACTCATTCAAAATCACTCCACATTAACATTTTAATTTTACCATAATATATGTCGTGGACATCTTTATATCCCACCTTGTCCCCTAGAAATCATGTTTTTGGCTGACTCCTGTGTGTGTGATTGCATTTTCAAAAGCACATTAGGGTTAAGAAAATATTGTAGTTTCAGTTAAATGTTAAACACCTTGCGCCTTCTGGTGCTTCAATCACTGTTGACTGTTGAGTGGATAGTGAATATGGAAGGAAAACAAATGGAATACATTGTCAGGCAGCAATTTACAGATATGTTCAGAATCAGCATTTTGCAATCCGTGACGTTAAATACTGACTTTTCCTCGTTATGTTGATAAAAACCATAATCCAGGCAGAGACTGTCCTCCCAAGAAGAACAACAGAATCAATCATTTCAGCCAAAATGACACACAGTATGTTGGCATTCAGGTCACTAAGCTCTCTAGCGGCTGTAGTAATTATGATGGAGCGGAAGAGAAAGTCAGACTTATAGTCAGCATTAGTTTCTTTTAGTCATGACCACAACCATCCCTGAACCTTAAACAAGTGTTTATTATTTAAATCATAATGATGCAGCTCCCCTAAGCTTAACAACAGTCATTTAACATAACATGCAATGTTTTCTCTAACCGTAACAAAGCACTTTTTTTTCACCCAAAGAAGGATTTTTTCCTAAATTTTACAAAGTTCATTTTGTGCCTAAAGCTAATCAAACCTTAGCCACAGAGTTGTGTTTGTACTTTCTTGAGGTGCCTGGACAAATCCGGATCCGGTGGACCTTTTGTGTTTCTATATAGAGAGTGAAGGCTCACTTTAAGCACAGTGTGCCTCATCGTTCATTCAGGTGTACTGTACAGTAGATGTTCACACCTGGGAGCTGCCCAGCCACTGCCACTGTCAGCTTGTGAACAGTTACTAAGGGTTCGGAGAGCATTACTCATTCCCTTTCCCAGGCCAAACTTTCCAAGCTGCTTCAGGAAATCAAAGTAGCAGCTTCTTGATCACAATTCTGCTTTTGTTACCTGCCTGCTTGTTTCATATGCTCTATGATCCTGCTCAGGCTTGAACCACTGACTTCGTAAAAACAGGCCGTGGGCTTATTGCTGCTGTACTGGTGACACATGTCCACTTACAACATGTCAGCTCCACTGAAGACATCCTGTTTTAGTAGAAATCAGATAAAACAGAAACAAGACAGGGAATATATTTCAAGTCTAGAGAGTCCTTTAAAAGGATTTAGAAAGGTGTGCTTCACTGTCAGAGGAATACTTTTATTAGTGAAAACTAAGACTGAAACTAAAACTAGCAGTGAAAAAAACAATTGTTAACTGAAATAACAATAAAAATGACAGTTTTCAAAGGCACCAAAACTTAATTAACAATGCAAAACAAACTAGCAAAATAGAATTGCCTGTAAAATCAGCTTTGTTTTTGTTTTTCCCCTCGATTTGCACTGTGGTTGTTATACCACTTTGTCCTGTTCTGTTTGACTTCTTGAGAGGCACTGGCTTAATAAAAAGAATCTTGAATGAAGGCGACCCAGCAAAGAAAGACAAGAAAGAAGAACAGAAGAAGCAGACGATGGTTGATGGTTGAATATTTTCTGAAAATGGCTAAAGATGCAATCAGAAAATGGCACAGTCCTATGTGGGAATACTTCGACTTCTAACTAATTTGCCTACCAGCTGCATGACATCAAGACCTACCACATAAGAGCATCACAAGCATGAGCAGGCTTAATGGTTCAAGTGTTCAATGACGCTGGGCTTTCCACAAGACTGTATAATGCTTCATTCAAACATCTCTGCCAATTGCTAGAGCACAGGCTTAAAACTCCAGCCTAATAGCCTAATATGGGCAAGAAAACAACTTAAGAAGAAAGGGTAGGACACTGACTTCGTGTGTCAGTAGATGGAGCAAACAAGGTCTAACAACAGCATTTCCATCCCACCAGTAAGACACAATATGCATTGTTAGATTAGCATTGGTTCTCAACTGGTCTGGCTTCAGGACCCACCATCACCCCTTCATGACAAGCTGTGACCCAAATCGAGGAAAAAAGACTTCACTCCACCAGTTGAGAATCACTGGTTTAGATCATCCACACACCGGCAAGTCGATCACGCCCTGCAGAAAGATGACATTGGAACATGACTGGATGGACAACGAGCATGACATGAGGTTGTCAGATATACAGGCCGAGGAGAGTGGTTCAGCAATGGAAGTTATTTCAGCTAACAAGCTATCTTAAAGGCTTTATATGTAAGATGTCTACATATCCAATGGTCTCCATCAGGCTATGGCTGTAAATATAATTTTCAACAACTCTCACGAAATGACTGTGTCTCATTATGCAGGCAGGCTGTGTTTTCACAGGTATGCATTATGTGTTTTCTCTTTGATTTTTAGTACTGGACAACCTTTTGGAGAATGAGGAATGACTTGTCTGGTATGTGCCGTTTCCACTAAGGTCGTTTTCACACCTGACCAAGAGGACTCGGTTCGATTGGGGAGCTGAAAATCGAAACATTGTTGTATTTATCACTCGTTTCAGTTCTGCTTTCACACTGTGATTTCTATAGCGCACCGAACTTTCTAAACAGCATCACGTGGTTGAAAGGGGCGCTCGTCGATTGGACAAAGTAGGAGGGGAAATCCCTCCATAGGGAATGATGTAACATTAGTGAACACAACTGTTCCTAAAATGCTATCGTAGCTTGTCAGGGATTGATTCTGTTATTTTTCTAGTTGTGATTTGATTTTGTTTAAATATGCCAAATTGTGAATTTATGGGTTATTGTTTTTCAGACAATTGAGCTAAGCTAGCTAGCAACTGCTAATGTCAGTGGTCACTTGTTATCCTGGATGCACTGCGTATGCACTGCCTATAGTGTCACTACATACATTTGGTCCTGTGTTTGGTCCGGTGAGCTTTCACACTGCATACGAACCGAACCAGGGTTCACTTGCAAGCGAACCGAGACCCACGTTTTCAGGCGGGCCAGAGTTCGCTTGTTTGGTCCGCACCAGAGTTTGGATGAGCTTTCACACCTGCCCAAACGAAGCAGACTATCCGAGGAAACGAACTCTGGTCCGTTTAAAGCGGACCAAACAGCTCTGGTGTGAAAGCGACCTAAAAGATGCACAGAAGTCAGCTGCTGCAAATGAGGATATGGTGTGAAGATGTGGCAAACGTCTCATACGTGGCTGCAGCACATGCTGGTATCGTACCCTAGACGTGTTCAAACTGATGGAGAACTCAATCAGATGCTGTAGGACTTGAGTATGGATACTCTCAGAGGTGGCTGAGCAACGCTTTGCTGTGCACACTAACCAGCTCCTCATTCTTTGTCTGATGCTGTGCCATGCTTGTTGAACCTGGACACACAACTGCTTTCCTGTTATTCTGAAGCCTGTCACTCAGTTGCAGCTGAGGTTTCAGAGAAATTGGTTTGTTGGCATTCTCTCACCCTGACTGTTGCAGCTTTGATACCACTGCTGCAGGAGCCTGCCCAGTGGACCCCAGTGTTAGAAAAATTGTTCTGCACTCACCAGAATTGAAATCTTGCAGAAGGCAGCAGAGTCCTTTGTACAGACTCAAGCAGGACAGTTTCATCCAACCACAGGTGAAAATGCCTCAATGCCTCATCAGTTCCCTATGCCCTCAGGAGGTGCTCCTATCTTGCACCCAGCCTGGAAGAGAGCAGATCAGGCAATCCTGTCATGAACACCCATCAAGTGAGGTGACAAAGTACATGGATGACATCCACCAAGGAGTTCTATAGGGTGAGGGAGGCCGTTTATATCCAAGAATTGCCCCGGTGGCTTCAGATTCGGTCAGTGGTTCTGCCTCCTGAGGAATGCATTTTCTCTATGTGTGAGCCATTGTCTGGCCTGACGACTTCACGTATGTAATGTGTTTCCCCCATGATTAACAAGAAATTACTTGACTAAAGATATGTGGTGGCCGTGGTGTGTGTGTGTGTGTGTCTGCGTGTGTGTGTGTGTGTGTGTGTGTGTGTGTGTGTGTGTGTGTGTGTTTGTGTTTGTGTTTGTGTATGTGTCTGTGTGTTAGTCCAGCAGCTTCTTCTCCAGCTGCTTGACTTCCTCACAAATGACCACATTAATTTCCCCCTCAGCTCTCAAACCATTTTTTTTAACAAGATTTTTGACATGAAGCTCATTCAACGTGTGACAAAGTTTTCTAATAAAGTTTAATGAAGAAACATTTACTTCACTTCCAGAGGTTCACATCTTTGTTTAAAACTGTTTTGCTGTATTTTAAATAGTTTTTCCACAACTATTTAAAGTTTTTGCTGTTGATTTACAAGAATAAAATCGCTTTGCACAGTATGGGACTTTTAATAAACAATAGTTTTATAAATCATATTAGATTTTAAACATTTTTTTATCCTTAACTTTTCAGCATCTGCAGATCAAGGCTTTCCTCATAATACCTGAAAAACTAAAGCTGAACTAAAACTAGTCCTCAAAGTAATAATATGTAATCCAATCGTAAAACTAGCTCAAACTAAACTGAAATCAAAAAACAAAATGAATGACTAAATAAAAATAGAAACAATTGAAAACTATAAGAACTCATTTAGTTAGAAGCACAACAGAGCATTGGCTGGCGAATATTGAATACCCTTAGCAGAGTTAAACTTTAATGTGGCTGGTTAACGTTTGTTTTGTTTTCGGTTGAAGAAACTCTGTATGAGAACTCCTTTTTTTTTTTTTTCTTTTCTCTTAATTTCATTTTCACAGTTTACTACAAAACTGGGAATTCAGTAACCCTGAGATAATGCTGCAAACATCCTCACTGTTGAACATCCACTGAAACTGAAATTATACTGTTGCAGCCAAGGTCGTGGCCATGTTCTACCACATACTTTTTCTCCCTTGCTGTGTGATCTCCTGAAATTTTATGAAATGAAAAGGGATTTTCAAATGCAAATATGTGTTCTCTCTGCAGTTTCCAAAACAAAACAGCCAAAAACAACCAAAGGGATAGCATGAGAAATGAATGGAGTACTGGAGCAGGATTGGCATGTAGTTTGATGTAGAAATACTCATGTGGAATTTAAAGACTTTGGGATAGTGGAACTAATGAAGTCTATCAATTATTTATCTAAACACTTAACACTAAACACTATTTAATCATTTCATCTGATTAGACTTTTACAGTAGTTGTAATCACAGATGTATTACCAAATCTTTATCAAAGTTTAGTTGCTTAAACAGAGGAGTTGACGAACCCTTCCATTTGACAAGCCTGGAAAAATTCAATTTGTGCTTTCACTCCATAAATTAGTTAACACTGATGAAACATAGTGTTTGCATCACTAGTGACCGGAACAGTTGCTTCAGAGTCACAAGGGAAAACAAAGCATGTCCCAGAATGACACAGAAAGCCACCAGAGATGACGACACACGCAGACTTTTACATTTTTAACAGCACACACATTTTCTGCAGTGGTGCAGATCATTTCAGAATATTATCAAGGTCAAAACATTTGGAGAGATTTATTTTTTATATCTCAAGCTGAATTTTATTATTGTGCATATGTGATAGCTGGCTGCACATTGACAGAAGACACTCTTTATTTTGGCTTTTTCTTTCATTATTTTCTGACAGAATTAAACCAGAAACCAATAATAAATTATAACACCGTCATACCTGCTGCCAGGAAGACTTTTGGCCTCTTGAACAAGGAGTGTGTAACTTGTTTGGGAGAGATACATTTCTCACAGCATTAAACATTTGTTGAAAATATCCTGTAATACCACAAAATGTCTTTGTGAAAATGCCATTTGCCACTCATCTAGTTCAGTAGGTAAAGTAAAAAACAGAACATGCACGGGTTGCTCCAGCAACACCTGCATCCATAATTCATGATTTGGTGTCGTTCACTTGTTGTTATGAAACAGTCTCACATCAGAGAAACACATGATGCAATTCAGAAAAGAAAGCCCTTATACATTTGGAATAGTGGGATCATGCCACTATATATTTACACCTGTGGTCTCTCATCCCCCTTTCAATATCTTTCCTTCCTGTACTTGCACAGAAAACCTCTTGTTTATTAGAAAAAATCTGACTTTGATCCCTGGCTCATCTTTTTTTATATATATTTATATATATACTGTTCTGTCATATATGAATATTATGACGACACAGCAACGCCATGTAAGAGTGCGCTGTGTCTGTGGAGAGGTGCAAAAGAAAGAGAATTATCTCAAAGGGACGGATGGCATTGTCAGCCTGTCTACCACATCGGTCGCAGAATTAAGTATCTCAGCAACTGACTGACAACTACTGAATGGATTCTGATGAAATCTTTATTTATGATCCCCATAGGATGAATCCTACTGACTTTGGCAATTCCCCGACTTTTCCTCTGGCACCACCATGAGCTTGACATTTTTGGCTTTTCCTAAAATGTCTTGACAATTTTTGGATTGCCATGACATGTGGTACACATACCCATTTTTCCTGCAAGATGAATCCTAATGACTTTTATTACCCTAACACTACCGTGAGGTCCACATTTTCTTTTTTTACTGAAATGCCTTGAAAGCTATTTCATAGAGTATCATGAAATTTGGTACACACATTCATGTTCCCCTCAGGGTTAATTATAACGGGTTTGACTACAACTTGACTTTCATCGACTGACACCATCAGGTCAATTTTTTCAACACATTACACTAATATTGGGCCACTAGCATGGCTGCAGTCTCCTAGACTTGTTTTGACATAAGGTATATCTATTGATGCATGAACACAACCCTGTCTCCTAGAAATGACATTTTTATGTTACTTGTTTTATGCTTTTTAGCAAAATAATGAGGAAGTACTTTTAATGGTTGCCAAGGTGTAAAACCTATATGTTCTAAATGCCTAATTCTTTGAATTATTTTCCTTCAATATCCTGTCTTGCAATACAAGATCAGCTCACAGCAAGTAAAACATGATTAAGGTTAGTTAGACTTATGTGTAGGAGTTAGAAATTAGGGAAAAATCACTGTCTTGGTATTGCACTGTATTGATACAGGCAGTGTTTATTTACATTTTTTCTTGACTTTAACCAAAGTGCTTTTGTTGCCACTTAACCACACATATGACACCCCAGATTTCTATTAGGGTACAAAACTGTAGCACTTGAGAGCACTGTTTTCCTCAGTCATCAAAAATCTACCAGTCAATTCAGAAATGAACAGCAGCAAACTGGCCAAGCTAGCAGACATATTCCAATCCACAAAAGTTCCAAGCGTTCTGCTTGTTTTTGACAGGTCACTGTTCATTCTGCTCCTAACCTGTAAATAGCAATGACCTGTTGGCTGAAAATGAACATCAGGCATCATCAAACCTGATAAGATAATGCACCCTGAGGTTCAGCATGATATGAAAAAGGACTGCAGCATGTCCTCTCAGAGACCCTGCTGCAAGTGCTTTCACTAGAGTCAAGCTTCAGAATCACAGAAAAAAAATGTCTTCTGCTGTTGCTGATGGTTAGCACTTTTTTCATGCTGAGTAGTGGCTTCAAAGGTTTTTGTTATGTTCTTATGTTGCTACTCAGTTGAATCGAGCAAACCCCCAGCAGGCAGGGAGAGCTCAGATTGCAGGACTGGTAGACGCACCTTATATTCAGGCATCAATATCAATACCAGTTGGCAAATAATACCACCGTATGTCAAAAAGCATAGGTGTCACTAAACTGGGTTTAATTCACATCACATTATCTTTATCAATAAATGAGCTCAGAGCTGCACGACGCTGTGTGTCACGCTTCACTGCAGTGCATCAATACACAGTATGTAAATGGAAACTGACATCACTGAAACACACACAGGACTCAGGATGCAAACCATGTCTGTTGTGCTTAATATATCAAAAGATAGCCAAGGTTCATGAGAGTCAAAAGATGTAACACCCATGAGTCTAACCTTCTCTCCACAAAGCAACAGTACTTTGTGCACATTTATGCAGCAACAAGAGTGACATTCAGTATCTGTTCCAGACTTCCTCTGGGCAGATTACACAAATGGGCAGCCTTCTTAAAACTGCGCCATTTAGCCTTGAGGTTAAGATCATACTGTTACAGTGATTTTAAGTCATTATGAAGTATGAGCCTCGGGTCAATATTGTTAAAGCGTAAACATTAAAGCCATTTTGTGCTTTTAGTCGTCCATATATCTTTTTAATCCTGCATGAAATGAATTCAATAGTTATCACCAGGCTTCATGTTTTTTATTATCATTATTTTTTTCCTTAACCCTTGCATTAAAATGATCAATGTATTTCTTTTTGGACACACTTCAGTCCTGATTGTATTGCATCTATATCAAATGTGATGTGTTGTAAGTCAACCATCCCTAGAATCTGAAGATTTCCTCTGTATGCACGCTGCAAATCATTCCTCATGATGATTTTGATTGTATCTATGACTATCTGGTTCTGCTACATTGAAAAATCCTACATTTCTGTCATCACAATTAAAGAGCAAATACGAAGTCGAAAGAACAATAATGTACACTAATCCTGTGATTTACAGTAAAATATGGGACCCGTTCGCAGAGGTATAACCAAGCTGATTTATGTGCTGCTCTTTCCACTGAGCATATTAATGTCGATTAATCACACTAAAGTAATCCCAGCTGGCTTTGAGTTCTTAATGTCAACGGGCCTCCTCTTGAGTAGCTGGGAAATAATAATTGTCTTTTTAAAAGTAGCTGGCGTTCTTCAAGTTAATGGGCACACCTTGCGGATTTTCATTTGGTGGGCTGAACTTCTTTGTGGTTTGAGGTTGACCTTGAACCATTTTATGCTGTGAAGGGTGTATAAGCAAACCTGATTAAGTTTTTCTGGGTTCAGTCAGCTCCTATAAAAGGTTTAAATATCCTCTTTCCACGTCCGTTTTGAGGTTTTCAGTAATTAACTATCAAAGTCGGACACTGTTTCTCAAAGTTTTGCAAGCCTTACTTTTTTTTTTGCTGAGTCATGTTCAGAGTGAATGAAAGAATTGTGTCTCAAGTCAGGTGCTGCTGAGATCTAACACGGCAGGAATTTTCTGTGACGTTAGAGCTGGCATTGTGCTGCTGGTACCTCTGTTCAGAAGAGTGATTTGAATTGGGCCTGTAGCTTCTTGTCCTCCGTCAGTAAATGTTGGTGCAGCAAGGTGAGGTCAGACATCAGCAGGGCTTACCAGTGTCCACGCCGCAGGCCTGAAGCTCTCATCAGACAGACTTTCTGAATTAAAGAGGGTTAAAAGGAACAGGTGCTGGCTTTCTCAGAACTGTCCCTGTCAGAACTGTCCTTCTAGTGCCTCATGTGCTTGACATTTGACTTTAAGTTAAACATCTTGACAACCTTTGGATGCATTGCCATGAGATTTAGTACACACGGTGGAACCTGATGACTTCACTCAAAGTCCTCACTTCTCTCTGACTCCTTTAAACTTATCCAATAGAAATGTTAACAAACAAATGTTTGTTAATGTTTAACAAATGTTAACGTGCTAACTTGCTAAACTAAGATGGTGAACATGATAAACAATGTACTTCCCAAACATCAGCTTGCTGACATTGCCATTGTGAGCATGTTATCATACTGATGTTAGCATCCAGCTCAATGCACTACTATACAGCCTCAAAGAGCTGCTTGTCTGGCTGCAGTCTGCAGGTTGTAGTCTTGTTAAAATGTTTTTAATGTGTCTAAAGAATGAGAATCACTGTTACACTCTAATAACAGCGGGAGCAGCTGTAATTTGGCATAGTTAATTGTTGGTGACATTACAAGACAGACAACACAGGATTGACACTCTCATTGTACAGCAAAACAGCATCAGAGCTGTCTGGCAGCGAAAATGAGACTGAGTATAAACACAGTGCACGATCATGAATTGTTCCTGTACAGCAGACTGCGCTGCAGTGTAGTTGTGCGGGTCACAATTATGAGCAGGTTCAGGGGATTCCACTTGAAAAAGCAGGTGTATAGCACAAAACAATGAAGAATCTGATGGTATGTTAATGTCACAGATGTGTAAAGTACCTGCAATTGTGGCTTTCAGCTTGCAGAAGCTCAATTCACTGTGTGTGACTCGCTCTAACCTTGCTGCTGACAAGCTTGCTTGAACTGACAGTCTGACGCTGAATGAAAGACAACTGGGAGCAAATGCCAGAGACAGCAGAGGTTTTCACTTCTGTCTGGTGTGAGGCCTCACTCTCACTAAATTTAACTATGACCAAACTGCTCGCTGTGTAATAACCCAACTCCAGCACTCAAAGCGAACAACACCAACTCCTACCACTTTGTATGGCTCAAGCCCACTTAATGAGGCCTGTTGGGACAATTCAGTAATAGTAATAATTTTTTTGTTTTATGTCTTAAGTCTGTCTGTATGGGCTCCTTGAAGCAAGGAAGTACATCCAAAACCTCAACCAGGTACACAATTAAAAATGAAGTAGGAAACTGATTGATTTTCCCTCTGTGCTTTATTCAGCAATCTTTTAACTCCCACAGGCAACCAGACATCAATAAAAAAGTGTTACATTGTGTGTTTTGGACATATTGTAGATTCTGCTATCCAATTCAATTGTGAATATCATCTTTATTGTCTATACCTCCTTCTTTGGTTGTTTTTGAATAACATATTTATTAAATCACACCTGCACACTCTGCAAATATGGTACAATGCTGCATAGCTTTAAATCTCAACACATGTTGATGTAAAGTCTGCAGACCATAACAAGTAACTTTAATCTTGTCAATTGTCTTTTCATCACCATGTCTGAGATGTACAATACCACCCAAAAAGCTTGATTTGGTGCACTTAGATAACTTTTTGAATGGCCTTTCATGCTTTTAGGTGGTACCAAGTCCTTTTTGCAAATAGATATTTTATATAAAGCGGAAATCATCATCATTGGTAAAAGAAGTAAGAAGCTTAGATAAAAAATCTCTGCAGATTTAAACAGAAACAGGTTCCTGTTTGAGTGTGAAGTGCACAATAATGCCTTTAATAAGCTGAAATTAACATTGCTTTGCAAATTCTTAAATCTTCAAAATAGAAACAGAAGGTTAGTCTAGTCCAGGGCTCCTCAAAATCCAGACCTCAGTACGCAGTAACAAATGTTATGGCCATCAGTTTTCATTATTTTTCCTTCAATTAGATATGGAAAAGTGCAATATATAGAAAAGGAAAAGAAAAGCAGAAAAAAAGCAGAATTATCTCACAATTTTAGAGTTGTTGCTGTGCGTCTGATTTATGCTGTTTTTATCCTGTTGTAATAGCCGTTATTGAAGGACAGAAGAGAAACATCACTATCACAGGTCCAGACATTTGAACAGTATGTCAAACTGAGATGACTCTGCTCGAAGGTTACACAAAAACCAGCGTCTTCTTATTCTAAGTAGTTTCTTCTGCTGAGATGAAAACACAACCACAGCAGAATTGACAGCAACTCAGTAGCAGACATCACCCAACAACCAAAACCCTTGGTTTGATTCCAGCACCAGCTAATTTGTGTCCATCAACAGTCAGGTGCTCTGTCAAAATGCCCTTTAACCAAATGCTGACTGCCTGCTCCACGGCTCTGTGGTATGAGTGCAGGGTGAAATGTAAAAATTCCCTTTCGTGAAATCAAAGGTTTTGATACCAAAAATCCTGCACATTTTCATATTTCAGCATATGAAACATGAGCAGAGTTTACTGCGCAAAAACAAGGGTGAAATTGTTTTGGTGCAGGCACAAGCAGAACATTTTATAGTTGTTATGTGTTTGAGTGAAGTATATTTGAAATACTCTCTTCATTCCTTGCTCTGCATTTGTATGTTTTGGGATGCAGTGTTTTAAACTGGTAGGTGGTTTTACTGCTGTAGGTCATAAATGTGCTAGAGAGACTATGAGCAACTTTTTATCAGCCAGAGACCTATCTGACAAATTAATCACAGAATACACTCTCTCCTATTCAAAATCTGCCAGCGAGGAGGAACTCAGAGTAATGGCAATGTGTTTCTGGCAATAAAATTGGCTACAGTCTAGTGATCTTTTTAAATGCTGAGCTCTCCCTCCCTAACTCGCATGAACACAGGGCTTCTCCTCTTCATCTGAATCAAATTGGATAGCCATTGTGAAATATATTATCGAAGGTATTCATTTTGCACCAAATTTTCTCCAGCTGGTTGAAAGGAGTAAGACTATTTGCCCCAAAATTATACTTCTAGGACTGGTTCCCATTGTTTTTCTATTTATACCTACCTCACTGCAGACAATAGAGGTAATTGCGTATTTATTCATTTAAGTGGTTAAGTTTAGGGAGAATACACAGTATTTATGCATGCACATAATTCATATTTTCTGGCTCCTATCGTTTAGAGTTGTGCATGCCTGTGGGAAAAGGGCTACTTGGGCCTGGCAGAGTAAGCATCTTATTCAAATTTCTGCAGTGAATAACACCACTGTCTGTTTAAATCCAAAGCTGTAACGCATTGACATTCATCATTTTTGCCTACCAAATGTATTGTTGCAGTTACATTTTCGACTCTGCATCCATGAAGATATTGTGGCAGTCTTCACAGATATTAGGTATTTAATTTAAAGAAATGTAGAGTGCAACTTTTCGATACTGTCAGCCAGACTTGGTACATATTAGAACATCGACTTTAATACAAAATCTAAATGTTGGATGTAACTGAGGTACATTAAAGTCTGAAGGAAGCGAAAGCAAAGATTTTCTCTATCGTCTTCTCAGTCCATCAGCCAAGATATGTGCAATGTAAATATGGCATCTTCAGTTCAGAATCAGCCTTGAACCTTTGTTGCATCCTTCCCCATCTCTTCTGACTGACCAGGAGCCCTCAGATAAAGCACAAACAGCATCACCTCATCTTTTTAAGTCCATTTCTGCTCAAATGCTCTTGTGGTTTTGGGTCATGATGCTCCCCTGGGGGAGGAATCTTTAAAATCTGTTTCTAAAGCATCAATATTTGGGTGTTGCGTATCTTGCAGTGAACATAACAAATGGGAGAGAAATGTAATACGCTTGCATATCTAACAGATTCACCATGACCTACAAAATACAGAAATAAAATGCAACATGAAACTGAACATGCTTTGAAATATCAGATAGGACTGCACTAAAGTAGTTTTAGCGAGACTGTTTCCAATTCCAGTTTCAAAACTGAGACATCAAGAATTACACTCAAACCAAAAACACTCAACCAGGAGGACTATTTTCTGTTTTTGTCTGTTTCACTACACGTTTCCCATCTGAAGAATACATTGCACGTTCATGTGTTGGATATATAGACAGGTGTATAAGAGAAGGCATCAGCACCAGGTCTCCTACACATGTGTTGTGGTAATACTTCAGTTCTTTACACTCGTCGCATTCATGCTGTGTCTCGTCAAATGATCAGCGTCTGTGATGCTCTACTGGGAAATGCTACCTTAGCATTTCAGTCTGAAAGGGGTGTCCATGACAAAAAGTGCAGTGCCATCACCAGTCAGAACATTCATGTGCTGAATCTTGGAAGCGCTCTATTTTTCAGACGTCTCTCTTATTCACAGACATGCTGGGATTCAAAACTAATATGCATATTAATAAGCAATTAGTAAAAACAATTAAGACCAATTTTCAATTTCAGTCTAGTGTTTTAATCAGTTTCTTGACAACAGAGGAACTGCACCAAAAGAGGTTAAGGTTGTTATTCTGTAAAAATTCATAAACAATCTCAATTTATAACTCCTCTGAGTAGCTTTGGGTTTCAGCTTTAAAGATAAAAGAAATTCTTTGATGTTAAGCCATTTAATGTGGAGGGATTGGCAGACAATTTTTATACGATTACTTTCAAACAAAGGTGCGTAACAACATCTGAACTTCTCATCATTTGTGTATAGAAGTGATGGATGTGGCACCATACTTTGATCATTTCACTTTTCAGTTTTCGCACCTGGAGACTAAATGACAGACAAACTGCAGAAGCACACGCAGGCTGCCAACAGCAGGAAACATTTGACATTGATCACAAAATTATTCAAAGTCTGCAGGATTTCATCAGCCATAAACAGCTTGTTATTACATTACTCCAATGATTAAAGGAAGACATGACAATAATCACATTGTGGTCTTTATGCAGATGTAGACACTTGTTTTTTCTCACTCTGAAGTTTAGAGGAGTATCGATTCTGTACCACGTGTCCCACAGGTCATGCTAATCCCCATTAAAGCTGAGCCTCCACGCTCCATATACTGCCTGAGCAAATGTGAAGAAAGGTCAGCATTGGTTTATTTACACAGTGTTCGTAAAGCTGGATGCATAGATCCAAGGTGACATTCTGGTCTCAGTGCTTTGCACAGCTACAATTTAAGAGCTCCTACACCATGTGTGTCAGTATGTACTTATGGTGCTTTAGTTAAATGGCAAATGTCTATATTTACTCTACATAGCAAGATGACATGTATGAGTGTATGAGAGTACGAGCAAAACACATGCTGGTCCTTCATGGTAAACATGAACATGGAATGTACACAAAAGCTGTATGGCTGTTATTCTGGTGAGGCTGGGCTTGCCACTCCCGGCATTCATATCTGAAATGCGGGAAAATAGAAGCATTGTAATTGCTTTGTGTATTTGTTGTTTTGCACTGAACAGACACTACAGATCAATGACTGCAGTTGGCCAACATGCCACATTTTTGCACTTTGGTTCTCTGCAGAGCTGCTGAGACCTTAGAGACAGAAACTCAGCTTTTCTTCTTCACTCATGTATCTTTCATAATAAAGTTCAAGCACCATGCAGGTGTTTCTGCATGCTTTAATCCCCTTTGTCTGAAAAAGTGAGCTGTGGGCTGTTCTGTGAGTTGTTATGATGTGCTGTGGGAATCTGGACTCAAAGATTTGACAGTTGACTGATGAAGAGCAGCCTTTTTGGAAGAATCGTTCCAATTCACATAATCCTTTTGACGATGATCACACTTACTTCTTGTTTGTTTTCCTGCTTTGATTTTCTGACAGCAAAGCTTGTGAATGCAGTGCTGTTTGGCAGTTGGCTCTCAAGTGTGGGTTTTCCAGAGCTTCTCCGCAGCACATGAATGCACCACACCAACACAGTACAGAGGAGTCGGTAGTGCAATTTTATTTTTTTCCTTTTCGTTTTGAAATGATTTTACTTTCTTTCTCTTTTTTGACTCTTTTATTTTCTGTTATTATGAGATGGTGTCTGAAGTGTTTTAGAATTTCACCTGCACCAACTCCTTTTCTTTCTGTACCTGCCTGTGTACAACTGTGTTGTGTTGTTAAATTGTCTATTCCACCATTAGGCATGTAATTAACCCCTGCATATTTCACAAGTACTTGTTTTTCACCAAGTTCTCTAGATCTCTCTTTTTTTTCCTTTTTTTCAAAATTTGCATCAGTTGTAATGTTTAATTGAACAACAGTAGCTTGTAGTAGCTTGAGGATAACACATCGCCGTGTGGCTTCAGTCTTGCAGCCCGGTACGCCGTGGTGCCCTCTGGACATAAGCATGCATGATCTGCTGTGCACACTTAGTGATATTGACACACATTGTCAACAAACATTTTTCACTTTGTGCAAAGGGCAGAGAGCTTTTCTCAGCAGTCGGACACAGCTGCAGGGGGCCGTTTGAGCACCCCTGAAAAATGCCCATCAAGCACCCCTTGAAAAATACTTTCAAGAACAAGAGTAGTGATGCTCTGGCTCTGCACATGATCAACTCCATCAGAACAAAATGAGTGTACAGTGAGGTTGTGACTGCCTGCAAATAATCCCAAAAACAGGCTGACTGTTCGTCTGTGACCAGTTAGCACACATTTATTTAAACTTACTATTTGCTGTCAATTAAACACCTTAGTATTATTGTTTGGACAGTCTGTGTGCTGTGTCATCATTCATGTGTGTGCCAGCTCGTGTCCCATATGTTATTGGTAATAGTGATAGACCAGACAGGATGCAGGTAGTTTAGTCAGCCGCGCCTCTCCTGGGGGGATTTTGTGGGCTAAGTGCTGTCTGTAAATAACCAACTTGTTAAATGCCAACTGCATGATCTAGGCAACGCTGATCATGTTTACTGATGCTGCTATACCGTTTGACTGTTCCCCAGCAGCCTCCCAGTCAAGCTGGCTATCCATCAGTAGTGTAAGATGAGATTTATTTTTTGAACATTTATTTTGTAGATTGCCTTATTTTTCCAAGGTTTATGGAGAGAATTGACATCATTTGATTCATGATTACAGAATCAGAAAAATGTGTTTCTTGCTTCCAGCACAGTCGAGTGTGCATTCTTGTCAGTGGTGCCATTCCATTTAATGTGATGGTTGTCAAGTGATAGTGGTTGCTACGTGCAGGCTTCAGCTTCAAATAACATTAACATATAACATGGCACTGATGATGGCATTCATGTGTTAGCCTAATTGTGAGTCGAATGTCTCATTTTTTGTTCTATAATATATTTGAAAATGTGTTGTGAGCGGTAATGGCTTGGAGTCTTTTGACAACCTTTCAAATGCAAACAACCTTGAAAAAAAAGGTTACTTCAGATATCTCCAGGTCAGAGACGAAGTTAGTAAAAGAATCAAACAATTTGTGACGTGTTGGTTGCAAAGGCAACGGCTGGGAGCTGGAGCTTTATTCTCTCTCTTTTTTTTTTTTTTTTTTTTTTTTTTAATCAATCATACATATAATCAGGGATTGGATGTTTTTGTCAAATTGAGATGGGTTTTTGTTTTTGTACATTAAAATGTATTCTTTGTAGCACCATGTTGAGTATAATAAGCCATATAGATAATAAATGTTTGAAATAATGTATGTTTTGTATATTTGTAATTAATTTTACATATAATTTTACATTATTTTTGGTAATAAAATAATTCAAGCAATGAAAAATCTGAGGAGCCACTTGGGAGCCCAAAGAGCCGGCTCTTTTTAAAGAGGCAGAATCCCCATCACTACAAACAATCAGAGGATAAGGAACATTAAGATAACAAACATCAACAACTTGTTTCATTAATGTATAATGTATTACTGTATAAATTTCTCTATTGTCACATTATACAATATGACAACAGTTCAGGGTATTTCTGTGCCAATGATAGTCTTGACGATATGACAAAGTACAGAGTACAACTTGCTCAAGATTTGGCGATGCTATGCTGAGCCAGTGTATTCACATGAGTTCTTGTTTTGGGATTTTTGGCTCTCCTTGTACTTGACTGGGGCTTGTGGAGTTGGTAGCAATGTTACTTTCACTTTTATCTTTGTATTGTGCTTTTGATTGAGAACAAGGAGGCCATCACACACAAGTGGCTGCAGGGAAACAGGCCATCAAAGGACAACTGGATCACAGTTGTCAACAAAATGCACTGTATGGATGGATTGATCTTTTAAAATGAACTACATACCCAACCAGATGTAACTTACTGTTGGTATTGCTGGCACTACTGCCTGTACTAGTTACCTTTCATTAATATCAGAAGAAATTCTTGTTTTATAGTAAAAGGAGTTAACCACATCACATTACACGTGTGCCAGATCAGTTTATTTTAAAACTTAATGTGCATAAAACAACCAAGTATGGTCACCAAACATTACAAGTTCAGAAGAAAAGACCAAATTCAGGTTGTTCTTCAGGTTGTTTCAAATATCCCCCAAAATCTTTTTTTTTTGCAGTTAGCACAGCATTGCAGCACTTCTGTACATATGCAAAAGCAGCTCGCACAGTGGCTACTGCTACTCTTGCAAGTATGCTGTATGTGATTGTTCAAGCAGCCACATACTACATCTGACTTATTTAGCAGAAAAAACACACTAATGACCAAGGAGATTAGTGGAGGCACGTTCACTAAAAAATAATGTAAAATGAATAGAGAATAGCTGAATGCTTTTGTTACATTACATTAAAGATAAAACATGCAAGGTCAATAGCCACTGATCTTTTGAATTATTGGTGGGGAATTTTAATTTTAAAAATACACTTAATACACCTTTAAACCAGCCAAACCCACAAGGGACCTCAGGGTTCATGTCTGTTTCAGTGAAGGTTATTGACTTGAGCTAAACATGCCCTGCACAGGGCCCTTTTGTCCTGTAGTAAACATTCCGCTTTATTCAATTTGATTGTGATCTATTGAAGCTGCCTACTCTGATCACTGCAAACATGTCTGAAGAGCAGGTGTTCCTGCAATGTTCAGTAATAACAGTAATCTCAGAGCAAGAGGCGATGCAATATCCCCAACATTGTATCTGAGATCTATTTTTGTATTGTTAACCTAAACTTCTTTTACTTCTGTGCAAAAACAGTATTAAAGGGAAATTGCAGTTCAGTTCACATGCAGTTCCAGTTTGAGGAGTAAAACTAAACATGTGAGTCAGTGTCTATTCAAACTGACGACGTGCGGAGTTAGAAAGCTGACCAGGCCTCTGTAGCCCACTCACCACCTCTGCTTGAGGCTAGCAGCTAAAGGCTACATTAGCTCGTTGTAGCATACCACATACATGGCGTCTCCCATTCGTTTGTACACTGCCATTATGAAGCCTCCAGTTTTGTATTATGGGGTTTGCCATCTTGGTGTTTTGGAGGCAGAAGTAACCACATTTCATTTTGTAATAACAAATATATTCATTTTTGGATCAATCATAGGTGAACACCAAACTTTTGTAAGTGCTGCTTTCAACATGTGGCACCACACTGGGTTTTTAATGTAGCAATCCACTGCCACAAAAGTGGTGTATTTCATGTGAAAAGCAACCATTTTGTTTGGAATACACTGAAGAACTGATGAGCTGAGATGAAAACAAATTACAAACTGCAGAACAGAAGAGAAACTGTCAACTGAACCTCCTTCTGTCTGCACACGGACCGTAATGGCTTTGTATTATTAAAAAATAATATGCTATGGGGTTTGTACTGACTTCTCAGCAACTCTTGCGTACCACTTCAATTAATTTTCGAACATCCTTGAGATCCTTGGTTATTTCAACTCTAATGATTTCTTGCCTTTAATGGTCCAAGCTCTTTTGACATATAAGGGTTTCTGACAGAACTGTGTGGTTTTCACTTGCTTTCATTATCTCGGTGGAGCAGATCATGCTCTACTGTATTAATGTGTCTGTGGCTGCTTCATTTTAGTGATGTAGTGAGGTGTTGAATATGCTGTTGCATGCAAGAATTGGTGAGTGCACAACACTTAAAGAAAAGCAATTTACCACAGAATTCTTCACCAAAATCAAGAAAGAAAATTTGCCAGCAAGGAAACCTATTTATTGAAAAGTGGATTGAAAATAATAATAATAATAATAATAATAATAATAATAAACCCTCACCTGCCTGTCCGACTATGACACCCTACTTTGTTTTAGGGTCAAGCTATTACCCTCTAGTCACAACTCTGTCACATGAAATTCTTTCACAGTAGGAAAATGTGTTTTTCCCCTTTTTGCATGCTTGCATTACAAGGAAAAAAAAATTCAGAAGACCAGACATAACAGGAATCTGGAAATAGATTTAATTACATTTCTTTGTCTTTTTTTGTTTGCTGTAGGTCAGTGTGCAACTCACATAATTCATATAATAATTCATCTTACACAACCACTAAACAGATTAAATTTGCTACAACATCAAAAAAAAACAAACAACAGCTAAAAAAAAGTGTCTCAAAGGACTATGGTTTCGGCCTTGCTCATTAATTAGGTCTGGATTTCGCCTCCTACATTTTCTAATGAAGGACACATGCATGTATTTCATGTAATTTTACAATTTCCAGGTTCCCATTACGCTCAGACAA